>PKRV01000385.1:19078-235658 GCA_003709505.1 Hyphantria cunea
ATTATATTATATATATATATATATATATATATATATATATATATATATATATATATATATATATACAACAGTACAAGCTTACATATGTATGTATGCAGCATATATGTAAGTCATTGTATTTTTTATATGATAAAAATTAACCAATTAAAATTTACATATTTTTCAAATACGTTTGTGATTTGCGGTATGAATAACATGCCTAATTTTATTTATTGATTTTTAATTTATTCAAATTACAAGATTTAAGAAACATACCCCTTATAGAGACCATCATACAGTGCCTACTAGGAAAACGAAGTGCGGGCAGCACTGGAATGAGATAGAAAATTTTAAACGAAATCTATACCAACCTTTCTGACTAACTAGTCTAAAACCTCTTTTGCGAACAGAAGCCTATATCCAGAAGTTACTGATGTTGATGAAAAAATATTAATGCTTAACTATTTTTATATTTCTCAAGTAACAAATTTATTTTAATATAGCTATCTAGCGATGATTTCAAGTAAGAATAAAATTTTTAAAGTAATAATTTAATAGTATTCGATTAAAAATAAATCTCAATTAATGTATACTCAATGATAACATCACCAATTTAACAACAACATTTTGTATGAGTGAATATAAATGGCCGAATCTTTGAATCTTATAATACGAAGATATTGACAACTATAGTTTCAGTAGTATGTTGAGTAAATACTCTACCTACCTAGGTATCTATATATTTTTTATTTAAATATTTCGGACATTTTACACATTACGCCATCTAGCTAAGCAGAGCTTGTGTTTATGGGTAGTAAACAAGTGATATAAATACATATATACTTTTTTATAAATACATACTTATAGATACATAGAAAACACCCAAACTCCGAAACAAATATTGGCAGATCATACAAACATTTGGTCCGACCCAGGAATCGACCCCGAGACCTCATGTACAGCATTGCTATCACAGCGCCACCGAAGCAGTCTATATACAATTAAGGCAACAAAAAAAAGTTTATTTGCTTGGACTTTAAGCACAATTATTCAAGACAACAGACGCCATTAAGAGACAGTAAGCATAAGGAACAAGAGGCAGTAACCGAGCAAAATGGATATTTGTCGAGTCAGAAAGCCGTTCAGTGTTCACTGAGAACGTTCGCAAGTGAGAAACGTGACCGTATTTTTTAAATTATGTCTTTTACATTTCCACTAGTAAAACGTTCATGAAGACATTATTTTCTATATGTTGTTTAAAAGAAGTTGTTGCACTTTAAGCCCGTTCCGCAATAAACGATCACCTTTACTTAACAAGAATTCAATGTCAGAATCCTAATGCACTTTACGAATTTAGCAAGTATATATCTGTTAACAGGGAACTTTTTGACCACTAATGCAGTATTGTGATAGGGGTATAATTCAAACATTGTTATTTGTATTATTTGTTGCTATATATAATTTGATTATGCAAGGCTTAAAAAGAAAATAAGTATCCAATGATGTAAACTTTTTAGATGATTCTTTGATCGATGTTGGATGATACTCTTATTAATTCCAAGAAATTTTTAAACATCTTAGGTCATAAATTATTTTTTCATTCATTTCACGGTATGACATACAGAGTTTCTGCGCAGTCAATAGAATGAATTTTAGTGAGATAATAAATATGTTAGATAACGTACTTAGCGAAACGTTTTTAATCAAAGAATTGTAAGTGTGCAAGTTGATATTCAGCATTTCAACATACTATCTTTTATCTCCTCCACAATGTAATTAACAATGTAAGTAAATCCTATGTCATTAAAACTTTCTTTAATTTCTGTGAAGGTTAATACTTTCTTAATGTTTAAATCGAAACAGAATTTTATTCATATCTATAAGTTACCATTCAGTAGTCGATGGATCAGATGCTGACCACCCATATTAAAAGGAAATAGTATTTGTAACTAGTACATGGTGTTTAAATTAACAACTACTCCTAAGGCTCAGGTTTTTACCCTGATGTACCTAATCTTTATCTATGTAGTTATTTGAATATCAATTCCAACGAGTCCTATACTTTAGCGGTGATAAGGATTTCTTAGCTGTGAATATACACCCCTCCTATGTGTGTTGTTTTGTTTTAACTGGTGTATGTTCAAAATAAGTCACGCAGCTTCCACATCCATAAAACCTCGCCGGCTATGACGTGCTTATGAGTGGTTTTAACGAAAATATTCAACCAACCTGATTTTAAGATCTGCCCTTGATTCTCAAAGTTTAAAATGCATCATCTATAATCTGTAATTATCTACCTTAGCGGAACTAATCCTCGTCCTTCCACAAACATGTAACAAGATTTACGTAATAATTCACTATTGAGTTTATGTCTGATGCTGACATATTACCTGAGAAACTATACTGGGCATTTCCAAGCTGTGGCCAAAGTTCACAGTGTTCGTGTAGAACCTTGCTCAACGCTATTGGTATCAAAGTGTCAGCTCGACCGAATAACCGCAAGCCCCTTAGCGCCAGAGAAGTTAGTGTCGGACTGACTTGTATTCCCACCGCCACCGCCGTCCGTACTTGATTACTATTCCATTTTGAAGCACGCTGCACGTTCCGTTGTCTTATCTGATAAGATATTTCACAGCGACCGCACAATGGATGGCGTCCCGCAGGCTTACTTAGTGTTATTGACTTACCGCATACATTGGCTGATGACGTAGCGAAAATGCAATTATATGAATTTGTAACACCAAATATCAGTTACAGTTTATCGCTTTGATATTTGTTTTATTAACTTTATAAAATAGTATATGATATCATGGCTCAATATTGCAACAAGAAAATATATTTTTTGTTTGGAAATATAAGATAAAATTACCATTTAAATATATTTAGTTCTATAAATAAGTGTCTCTGATACAGTTTCTACGTTTACATTATTACTAACACCTTATGACGTGTTCATAGAAAATCTAATTGAGATTATGCAATTATAGCTATTTTACAGATTTAGGAAAGTATCTGTTATTAAAAATATTGTCAGTAAAAGACAACACAGAACATATTGGCAATATCTGAACCAGTATCTACCTTAAACTATTACGTTGCGGTTTGCCAGTATAAATCCTGCAACTATTAAAATACTTCAAATTGTCTAAGAAAAAAAATATTCATTATGGGTTGATAATACGCGTATACATATTTAACCATTTATATAACTAGGTAAATTATGAATAAAGCTTTGGATCCTTAAAATTTTCGCTTTGAAGCATCAAAAACTGGTTTAAATAAAGAAAAAGAATGGTCAAAGGTGAAAGGAATTTGAAATAGGCAGCGCCTATAGGCATGGATCAAAGAGCGACATCACAAAGAAATCGAACAACACGCGCGAGCTTTGGTCGGGGATTCTTTCAATCGGGCTGTCTAAAGAATACTAGATAGTATTGGCCTGATCGATGCCTTTCGGATATCAATCAGAGAATTGGAATTATTTTTTTCAGATGATATTGGTTGAAGCTCAGCCTTGTGTTACCGTGAATTCTTAAGCAGGTTTTTGTCAATAACTTCAATTTTATAAAGATGGATTAGGATACACATTCCTCTTTTTATTCTTCTTAAAGAAGTGTCTAATAAATATAATATTAAACTTCGCTTTAAAATAAGGTGACAATCTGAAAATTTAGATTATAATATTGTTCCACAATAGTTACTACTATTATTAAAATAGTTATACTTTAGGTAATATAATAACTACTCTCAGTTAGATGGAATACTAGTGCTCTATTTTATAAGTTCTCACATTAAATTAAAGTTGTTTAATAAAAAATCACATGTAACAGATCTTTTCAAATCACATTAAAGCCTAGAGACAAACAAAGACGACCAGCTGATGTGTGTGGTCTTGAACTGTTCTAATTTGTGCGCCGTAGTTTAATTACAACGTCACAGTAACGTTTGAGGACAACAGTGACATAGGGCGGAGTCATTGTTTGTTGGTGACGGTGCGGCCTAAATTTGGCGAGCTTCGGCCGGGACGAACTTGCCATCAATCAAATTTTGACGTTCGATTTTTCGGCCGACCCGCTGATGCCTACGGGATAACACTGGGATAACTTTTTGAAGTATTATCGTTTCCATTATAAGGCTCTTTTTATGATTCATTATGTCTACTGTGTTGGCAAAATTTCAAAGATTCATGCAGTATTAAGTAGTCTGTTGTTTAATACAGTTTTAAAAAGCGACATTTCATAGTTCGAGGTATTCTTTCATTTTTACCTTTACTATTTACGTTTATTTCAAAGTACTTTTAACACTACTTTCTTTGCCAAATTTGTTTAGTCTATTTTTTTAAATAGGTAACCGAGTTTTTGAGTGACTTGTATTTAGCAGTGTACGTTAATAGGCTATAATGTATAACCTAGGCTATATCTATAGTATAATTATCAACAACCCGTACTCTGCTAACGCGGGGAGGCATGACCTAACCCTCTCTTGAGAGTAGACCCTAGCCCTTCTGGGACATTAAGGGTGGTTGATAAGATATCGCAAAACATTACATTATTTTTTGAATTAAGTGATGTTACATTTTAATCGTTGAGGAGGTAAAGATTAATTGCTTTAATTTTCAAATCGTATATTCTCGACTTGCTAACCAGTGATCATTTTCGATATAATTAAAAGGTTATTATTTATTTATTAGTTTTTTACTTTAATTTTATGTTTTTCGTATAATGAAACTGAACTGAACAAATATTAGTTTACATTGTTTTTTTTATTCTTAATTAATGCTTGATTTAAAAAAAATACAATAACAATGATAATAGAAAAAAAATAGTCAGGGGACGTGATTAAGGAGATTGATTGATTCGATCCACATCATCTACCATCCGCAATGTATGCGGGTGGTAGATGGTGTGGATCGAATCAATCAACCGTAACAAGAGAGTCCTCATAGCAAGTCCGATGTAATGTTTTAGACTACGAGCCCATGTCGAAAATTTATGAGTCATGTGATTATATAGATATTCAGCACTATCCCGTCACTTGTAAGCCGTCCAACTGGGTCCTGGTGAAGGGGAGGTGGTAGCAATCCTCGATTTTTCTCCCTTGTCACGTGAGCTTTGTACAGCGTTGTGGAATAATGGATAAGAAGAGACATTGAAGTTGTAAGGAACCTATGCCGTATAAAATCAAATGACCAAATCGACCGAGAAAATCAATAAAAAAAACTCCAACTTTGTGGTGCACTATTTTTGTACGACACGGGCCCGTAGGGTATATTTGAGTAAATTTATATTAGAAAAGTAAAGGAATTATTTAACAGCCTTTAATAGTCTTATATAGTCCACTACTGAACACTAAACTGGACTGACATAGAGTACATATTAGGAAAGATATTTTGGCCTAATACAACACGCTGGCCAGAGCAGTGCCATTGCTATACGTAGTTCGATCCCTTAATCGTCTCTTGCGCCACCCAAGCCTACAAATATTTTAGGATTTAATTCTTTAAGATTAACGAATTAAATTATGAGGCGAATTAAAAAAAAGAAGTACTAAATAAAGCGATAGCAAGGGTAATCAACAAAAGTCCAGCGCGTAATCCGGGGTCGTCCCGGGCGCGCTCATGAATCACGACCGTGCGACGCGATTTATCGCCTGAGCCCACACATTCGTACACGCACTTCTATCGCTTTTTATTGCTTCCATCTGCCCATATTTACTCATAGTAATACCATTACTAGTGAAAAGACGTTCATAATTTATTGAATCTAAATCGAATAATTTTTATGTTATAATCTCCGAAAAGTCCAGGGCTTACTGCTTGATTTTGTTACAAAAAATAATAATAATAAAACAGATGGATAATACTTAAATTATGGCGTAAAATTTAATACCAAAATATGAAGTCTACTTTTGCGTCAAGATTTCAAAGATTAGAAAAAAGAAAATATAGCATTCATTTTTATTTGTTAGACTCAACCTGTTTAAGATGTTTTTTGCGTGACTCCGTGATTGTGATTTTATACACTGATACCCTTTTTTTATTTTGTTACTTGATTAAAACACACACGGAAAAACAGATATAATTTTTAAAAACTATGTTTCTGTTCCGATACTTTAATATGAGCCCTTTCGCTAGTCTTTCTTCAATATTTTTCAATTTTTTTAATGCATTGACAGACACAGTCACGAGTATGTCAGGTTATGAACAACTACATTTTTGACAACAATAACATTCACAAGTAGAAGAAAAACACTCATGAAGAAAAAATTATAGCATAAACATTCACAGGCGATTGAGGCTAAGGCGAATCATTGGCATTTAGTTTGGACATTGCGAAGACCTTCGATCGGGTCTGACACAAAGCTCTTCTTTCGAAGGTTCCTTCCTATGGGCTTCCAGTGAAATTATGCGAATGAGTCACTAGCTTTTTAGCAGATAGAAACGTAAAGTAGTAGTCGACGATGAGTGCTCCGACTCCATTTCTGTGACTGCTGGTGTCCCGCAAGTCTGTGTGCTATCGCTTACTTTGTTCTTCCTCCATATCAATGAAATTTTACAAATTAGGGGCATTACTGTCTATGAAACCCATTAGTTTAAAAAGAAGTATGTTACATTAAATTTGGTTTCAAAAAACCCTTGTAAACGAAGTAATCGATTTGTCCTTTTTCATCGCTACAGAAAAGATAAGGTATTTCACTTTCCAAGAACACAATGCTTGTATGTTGGTTTTGCATTAAGTGAAATGATGAACTGAACGAGATTTAAAAAAAAAAAGTGTGGTATCTTTTATTACGACGCCCATACGTGAAAAATAATGGCATAAAAACGATTTATAAATAATAAATCGTTTCTATAACTTTATTTTTCCAGCATACAAAAACTTATTAATGTTTTTTACAAAACTGTGAGCAGTGAATTTGATACTGAAAGGGCCAATGGATCTGTACTTACTTATGGCATATTTTACATTACTGAAAACTACGCGATACTGAGTCCCCAAGGTCTGCAATATGCATAAACAAACATTCAAACCTAGATTTACGAGCATATACACCTCGGGGACTAGTTGTACCTCTAGCTAAAAGCTGAAACGGATGTTCTGAATATTTGTAGGCTCTAAAATAAAATAAAATAAATAATCCAAATTTTCATGGGCTGAACTGAAACGGTATGAAAAATAAACGTATCAAAAAGTTCGTCTATGAATAAATGAGAGATGCACTCGAAACAATTGTGGGCATTTCGTTTTTGGTTTTGGCTTTACCTGTAAGCGAGTTTGTGCTTAATTCCAGGAGAACCATCCATTTTTGTTGGAGTTTCAAAACTTTGTTATTCCATGTTTTTCCTTTTATAAATGAAGTGGTTTGTTGTGAATTGAGTAACTAAAAAGTAGGTAATCTGTTATTGTACATCAAATCTGATCTGAGTCTTTGAGCACCTCTGACGAGAATATGTACAGAATACAACAGCATCTGCTTACTGAGAAATATAGACATGCAATATAGACATACTCGTACATGTCACTCTAAATCAATTGAGAAGCTCTGCAACCCAGTAATGAAAACCAATGTTGATTGTTTAATTTTATTTTATTTTGTGTTCTTTTTATTCATTAACCATAATGTGCTCAGTGGATTTAAATTTTAGTATTTTACACGTCATTTAGTCTTGAAAGGTGTCATTCATCGTTTATAGTGAATGTTGTGTGTATACAGGCTTATATTTTCGTGGAAATATTGTTTACGAGTGTGTTATATGAGTTCTATTTAAGCTGAATAAATAAATACTCCGATTAGAAACTAGCTTATTGAGAACACACTTTTTGTTTTGTGTTTTTTAATAACACTTTGATAGTGATTAAACTTTAATATAATATTTATGATAATATTTTACCATAATAACAAGTATGACGATAATCCCGAATTGCCAAAATCAACTCATAAGTAAGAGGTAAATTGGTTACATAAATTTATTTTTACTAAGGTAATAAATTGAGCAAATGAAATATGAGCCTTCACAGAATGAAACGGTAAAGATATGCTATTCAAGTTGAAGAGAAAATTATGTTTAGCTGCATGTATACAAGAACAAATTTTACGAACACAATCCAGTAACTTCCTACTACAAAACTAATTGCCTCGTTGGTCTAGCAGTTGAAGTATGCGACTGCCAATCAAGAGGTCTTGGTTTTAAAACCCAGGCCGGGCCAAAAGTGTTATTGAGTTTTTTTGATTATATAAATACTTAATAACAGCTCGGAGTTTGGAAGTTGGAGTCTGAACACCCGTGTCTCGGAGGGCACGTAAAACTGTCGGTCCTGCGCCTGATCTCTCCCTGATCGTGATGGTTAACCGTCCCATCGGATTATGAGAGTGAGGGAACAGAGAGTGCGCCTGTGTTTGCGCACACACTTGTGCACTATAATATCTCCTGCGTAGTTGGCTGGTCTCCGTTGAGACTGGCCGCCGTGGCCGTAATCGGCTAGGAGAACATCATCATCATCACTATAAGAAAATTAGTGGTGTTTCATTAATAATCATCTGAATCTATAAGCTTTTATTTAGAGAGTTTATACACTACACTACATTAGGTAATTCCAAGTATAACCTTACCAAAAACGAATTTACAGAATAATTGTTTGTGTGATTAGTTTTGTTAGTGATTTACGATAGTTAATTAATATTTTTACCATATGTAATAACTAATAAGCACCGACTGTAGTGGTATATATTAAAAGTAATTTAATATTATTAGGAGATGTAGAAAACTCAAATTTCATTGCCATGCAACTTAGCAATAGGGAATATGCATGTTTTTTAATTCTTAATTTGACCATTTACATCTGTAATTAATAGTCGAACTATTTTTTAACAGTGAAATTTTAAACATTGACTATATTACAGCTGTTTAAACGCCGCCATTTTGCGCGCGCTTTTGACTGGACCGATGATGATTAGCCGTGTCTCGTGTTTGTTTACTATTCTGCGTTTGAGTTACTTTATACTTAGTTAGTTACAGGGAGATCGTTTTTTGTTTTTGCGAAAGACGGTCCCCATTTCATGTCATCCACATTTTTTATATTTTTTATCATTAATTCAATCACGACGAAGACTTAAAGACTCAAAGACTTAGAATTGAAGACTTGAAATACTTGACATTGGCAGAAATAGCTGATCCGGCTGATTGCCATATCATCAAGAAATCAAGAAGAAGAAGTTAGTTACAGTTTTAATTACTATGCAGATCATGGAAGAAGTTATAAAACCTTTTTACAAGTTTTGTATGGTAAAATGAAACACTGAGGAATAATTTTAATGACAAATAGTTACGTAAAGGTAACGATTTGTTGTAAATATTGTTGACACAATAATGAGTAAAAATCTCTTTTATTTACTAAAATATTTCATATAACATAATAAATACCTAGCAGGTTTCATTATTTTTATCTCTGGGGTCATAAAATCGAGATTTTAATATGCTGACATCATAAATGCATTTATTTTCGGTATTTTATGCGATTGTGTTATATCAAATCCATTTTCTGTAATCATTCTAAGTCAACTACAATTTTTTTCATAAACACTACTAACACGGTATGAATTTGGACGCCGATAATTTCGATGAAGTGACCATCGATATCATATTTCGTTTCGACCAATAGTGACGCGTTTTGTAAGTTTGAATTTGCCTCCCTTAATTTTTACTTTCTATTTAATATTTTTAGGGTTTAAATAACCAATAAATAAAAAAAGCTTTTAAAACATTATTATATTAGTATAGATATAAAAATATTTATTAAAAGAAAAGAGAAAGACAGTATAATAATCAGTTAAAATTATTATTAATAATGGTTATTCTCTTTTTAAATCTACTGTAACATACTAATAAAATATAAATTTATTTATTGAATTATATAATAATTAATTATCATATGACTATATGTCAGGATAAAATAGCGCTATGTAATACGCGCCGCTTACGCGTTTTATCAGTGAAAGACCCTGGTCACTCAATACTCAAAGTTGATATGTTTTTTTATTTATTCACAATTTCTTATTATTATTAATTGAGTATATGCATAAAGTTAGTTTTCTTCTATCGTTTACGTTTGTAGAATATCAAATAAGCTGGGCGGCTCAGAACTACTTATAAAATTGTACAAAAAATGTAATAACGATAATAATGAGATACGAGGAGAAAATCAAATTAAGTGCTTGAAATCTTAGAGAAAAGCTAGTGTAGTATTTGTTACTAAAGTTTCTATGAATCCTTTCTTCTCAGACAAATATAAACAAATAAATCTTTGAATAGTTACTATTAAAACTTTCACGTGTGAAGTCTAAAAGTGTCGTAGCCTCTTCTAAGCTTTACATTTCAAATCTTCGATAAATAAAAATACAAAAAAAATATAAATAACTATGGAAATGAGATACGAGAAGAAAATCAAATTAAGTGGTAGAGAATTGCTACTGCGCACTACAGTATTCGTAACTGATGTTTCCATAAATGAAAATCCTATCTACTTAGATAAACACAGACAAATAAACTTTTAAAAAGGTACAATAAAACTTTCATGTGTAAAGTCTAGAAGAGTGAAAGTTTATGTAGGATTTATAAACGGGACTTTATACTGAAAAGTCATAGTTATACTTAAATACGTAGCAGTTTTTGGTGTAGGTATACCATTGGAGCATGTAGCAAGCGTGTTGGTACTGCATTATAAATGCGGAAGCACAAAGTTTGCTTCACAAGTTTAGAAATGGAATTGAATTTGTGTATGCATCTGATATTCCTTTACAGTACGGAAAAGAATGTTGTTCGTTTAAAGTTATGAAGAATCTAATATTTAATACATTGGTTGCCATTAATCACTCACCAAAATAAATGCACACTTCAAAAATACAACCATGCATATAAAAAAACCCCCGTAAAATTTAATACGTTTCAGTATTGTAGTAGCATTGCTACATATGTAGGTATTTACGCCATAACAAATTCATCCGTGTGCCAAAAAGTCACAGGGTCGTTGCGAGCCTTCTACAGACTTCAAAATTTACTTTCATCGAACAAATAGACACGAGCATTAAATATACCCTATACTGTTTCCTGGTTCAGTCTCTCCTGCTAAGGACGCGCTTCCTCTCGAGACTTTACTTTACTTTATATTTTTTTATATATAGGCCTGCCAAATTGACTTTACTCTGCAATCTGATGGAAAACATAAGCAGAATCCAGAGTGGTGGTCATCATACTCATTGCGAAAGCAACAATGCAGCATGGCGACCCACACCACGGCGGCTTGGTGATGCTTCTGCATCATTGGGCCTCCAGTCTCGCATTCACGAATGAAACACGACAGCACGGATGCTGTCATTTCATTTAGATAGAGGCAATATTTTATAAATAAATCATTAAAAATATGATTTTAATTTTTTTTCACTCTGCTTCTCTCTAAGGTCGACTAGCATAAAAAGCCTACGTCATAAAGCCCACCTTTGCAACATCTGTGCATAAATTTTAAATAAATAAAATAAATATTTTTTTTACTATAAATACCGTGAGTTTTTGAAGCTGAGAATAACAAACGTAGATTTGAAATATAGAAAACTTGATACGACCATTTATATCAAAATGATTTATGAAATTGTGTTTTTAACCTAAAAGAATTATCGGCCTAAATGCCTAGTTATGCCATGTGCCTTCATGCACAAAAAAAATAACGAGCTTGTCGTAAGGTTAAACTTTAAAAGTTGGTACACAGTTGGTTTTTATCTGGAATTTTGTAATTGGCCGCAGCGGCGGGAGTAAAAAATTGGAGCAGCACGAATGCACGGAGCATGTTCTACGGAAAATATTACAATTTACATCATCCTACACGACCCTCGTTATGAGAATACACTTTTCTTCCTTTTTACATATTAAGATTATTAAAAGGAAGGAAAAAGGCAGCGCAGCGTGTACTCTTCTCGAATATTCATAAGCCCAATATAGGACAAACAGAACTTTAGTATAATTTGAAACTTCCATTTTATAGTCCTGATTAGCATAATTGTGAAATGTGTACAGGATTTTAGTATTCGCGAGTGTTTTGAAAATGAATTTTGAATGTGAAATGAGACCACAAGTTAATGAGTTGGGTGGAAAGATAATAATAATAATAGCAATGACTGTAAGGATTGCATAATGGTTTATGCAGTCACAGAGTAGGTTTCTACTGCGCTGTGTTGTGGATTCCAGCCTCACATTGGCCATTACTTTATGTGTCATCTACAAAATGTTGTTATGAGACTGGGTGTTCTTTGTATCAGTTTTATGTAAGTTTGTGTTGGTAGTACTAGTGTGAGAGTTTTCCTAAAAAAATAAAAAGGGACGTCACTGATTCCTAAACAATCACTACTTAGTGTTGCAATATATTGTAAAACACGAGAGGTAATATTATGCATACAGATAAGACTTTGTCAAAAATCGTTACAGATAATGGCATAATTTTATCTACTGCAGAGCCGATAGTGAACATCGTTTTATACCATTGCACTCCGCAAAGAACTTGATAATGTTATTAGCTAGGTAGTAACTTGAGTTGCTATGTATTGATTTTATTTTTTTCGATACTCAAGTATATGCACTATCTAAACGATAAGTACTATGTACGCTGTTACGTTATGCTTTTGAACTCCACTGTATACTTTGTATCAATCAATTTATCAAAAACCCATAATGTCCCACTGCTGGACTTGGGTCTCCTCTCAAGAGAGGGTTAAGGCCATACGTCCCCACGCTGGCCAAGTGCGACTATTTCGTATAATTGTACATAATACCAATATCCCTCGAAAGAGAAGGCAAAAACAAACCCTTTTTTACCTTTGGAAACCCCTCGGGCCTTCACCCCGCTGGGGTTTGCGGCGTGGCGGTGTGTCGGAATCGAACCGACTAAAACCACACGATGTGCCACTCTGCGCCTGAGACGGGAGAGATCCGGAAACCGCTTTCTTACGCCATCCGGACCCCTCCCAGCGCCTGCCCGCATAGAAGCGGGCACCGTCTCTAGATGTTAAATCCTCTTAATTTGGTCGACGTACGGTACACGCGTAACGTCGCCCCCTCGCAGCTGGCCTGTGAAGCGGATGGAGGGGAAAACCCGTCCCGCCCATCCGCAGCCACACTCAGGGCGGCATGAGGCGCTGGTAGGCGCGCCTCCGCCGCCCGGACCGCCGGCGGCGGATCGGGTCCGAGTGGAGGTCGCCCTCCCGGGACTTCTTTGCCGCCTCCTTCTGCGAGATGATTTCCTCGCAGAAGGTCGCGACCGCGGTAAAACTGCTCTCGCAACTGGCCATGGAGCGTACGATGGCCGGCAGCGAGAGATATCCTCCGATGACTCCAGTGAGGGCCCGGCGCTGCAGCGCCCAACCCTAAAACAAACCCTATACTAACCCAAATAATAGTAGGCCAAAACCTCTTTTCAAAAGAGAGATTTATACACAGCAGTGGATTATTAAAAACTTTAAAAGGATGTGATAACCCAATCAGGTAAGTCAGTTCAAAGCACTGTGCTGAACATCTCAAAAACAACGTACTTTTGTGAAATATGTTATTAGCCTGTAAGACGTCACTAAGCTCCTTAAAGACTCTCATTATTACATGGAGTGAGAGCAAGACGTGCAAATAGCTGTAATAATATAAGCGTTTAATCAAAATAAATGTGTCACTTTCGTAAATTACCGGGTTTTCAAATTATTCAAATGGTTTACTAAATATTCCCAATGGTTTACTAAAATATAGGAATAGGCAAACCTAATGGAATGCCATCTAAAGTTGTTTTGACATTCTATTTACATGTTTCGTTTTCAACAACTATAAATATATTAAATAGAAAATGAAAGAAAAAAAATAAAAATGAATTTGTTAAGAACGATTGAAATGTTTGGTTTTGACAAATGTCAATATTTTCTTTTTACGACGCCAACCACTGTAATAGAGTACGTGACACATCGAAAAAAGAAGTTTCCGAACTTACTGTCTTGGAAGTAATATGTATTATATTGGTTCGGCCTCGGGAAATTACTTCTTGTCCGAGCTTTGAGTTTCAAATAACACACGATCCCTTTACGACGATAGAAAGTAGGAAACAAATATTAAAGTGCGTGGGTAGTTCTAAATATAGTCCTTGTTTGTTCCTTATACAATTGAATAGTTTCAAAGGGTATGAAGACAGTGGTGATCAAATAGATGGACTATATGCCTGAGTAAAGTACACACAATATTTGTAAATTGAATGTCGGGGTGATATTCTGTGTACTCTGTATCACTATGTAAAATGCATGCATGCATGCTTGGCCTACACTTACTGTGATCCACAAATTGTTGTTTTGAGTCTGGGTGTTCTTTGTGTCCGTTCAAGTATTTTTGTCCCTGGTGACAAAGACTGTATATTCCTAATGCAAGAGTTGTCTTTTTTTAAGAAGTTAACAACCATTTATTTCTATATTTTTCATCTGACTGATATATATAACTCCATGACTCTTAGTATCATTTTTATTATTTCGTTCATTGGCGCATTGATTACTCCTTTCGGTAAGTCTTTTAGTAGGTTATCATACTAGTTCAGATTCTCACGTGTATAGGAATATGGCTATTTATAAAATATTTATCTTACGTTGTTAGACGATTTTTTATCAATACTATATACGTCATAAACATGTAGTATAATGTTGTGAACCTACAAATTTGTTTTTAGCTTATCTTCATTGTAATAATTAATGTACTATGTAAAAATGCTCCTGAGCTTCCATATTTTTTTTTTCATAATAGGATTGTGTACTTAATGCAACATCCAGACAGCAAATTCTTTATCGCGGGGCAAAAGTAGGAATAAGAAAAATATCACAAGACTCACAAAAGCAAGATTCTTCTTACATAGTCATAAAGACACAAACTTCAATAAAACCAGAAAGTTAGCAACTAGTTAGTTCAAACCAGTTCAAAAGTACCGTACAGGTACTACAAAATCCGGTACTCAAATAATGACATTTGTGCTTAAATTTTGAGACGTCAACATTGCTTTCGGAATAATTTAGCAATACTTATTAATTTAATTCCTCTTTTTTTGGAATTAAATGGAGCTATTTAATTTTCTTAAGGCAACATTCTACTTTTTATTAATTAACAGAAGCGGGTGAAAGTTTCTAGGTATTTCTTTTAACGTTACCCACGGGTGTTATAACAAATTTTAAAGAGAAAATTTATTTTCTCTGCATTAAAAATTTAACCGATGTTTATGAGTTATGCCCGCTTTCAATATTTCAATTTGACACTAATGAATAGCCTTTTTTACCAACTTCAAAAAAGTAGGAGGTTCTTACTTTGATTATATTTTTTTTGTGTGAAACTCATAACCCATTATAACTTTTCTTTTTTTGTTATAGGCCATTCCCACCTTTCGAATATACATCACGCCTCGCGGGGGACTTTACTCAGAACAACAATTTGCGGAACACACAGAGTGTTGTCCCATGTGGGATTTGAAACCACAACACTTGGCGCGGTAGAAAGAGGCGTGCCGACCACTTAAGCCACTAGGCCAACTGTACTAATAACTACTTAATGGGTGTACAGATTTTGATGTTTTTTTTTCTTTGACTTAAAACTTTTTATGACACATGGTAGTTAATAATTCTCTTTTAAATTCCGATTAAAAATGCACTAAGCCGCAAAACATTAATAATTGATTTAATTCAATGTTTTTTCCTATCTCCTGTGTACTAAACGCAAGAATTAGACGTAGATTTGTTTTCGTGAGTGGAGCCGTGAGACAAAAGAAATATTTATAATGCACTATAAATAATGTTTTTTTTTAATTGTTACTTTTAGATAACTTAATATAGATACTCCTTAATAGCCCTTAAGATAAAAGACTACTTTTGATAAAATTATGTTTGTATTTTTATAATTTTTTTCTTTTCAACTAAGTTGAGTCTGTGCTATACTTACTTATATATTCCTATTAGATAAATACATAAATAATTCTTATTTTTAGTTTTATTTTGGAAATGCTATTTGCACCATACGATAAGAAATAAATACAAACAATATAGTCTCTACATTACAAGTTAATATGTGATCTACTCCTAGCTTTTTTGGCCAGGCGGCCAGTTTCAACGGAGACCAGCTAACTACAAAGGAGATATTATAGAACACAAGTGTGTGCGCACTTTCTGTTCGATAATTTTCACAATCTGATCGGACAGCTTTTCGACAAGACCCGTGAAAGATCAGGCACAGAACCGATAGCTTTGCGATTTCTCCCAGGTACGACCCCATTTCACAAACTCTCATGATTCAGATGGTCAGAAAAATCAATGATATTTTTTGGCCTCATCTGGGATCGATTCGGAGACCTCTTGATCAGTTCTATTGTGTACGTCTGTTGTGATAATCAAGCAGGTGGAACCCTTGATGGTAAGTGATTATCGCTGTTCATGGACACTTGCAACTCAAGATGAACGAGTTCTCACTTCATTTACCTTATCATCAATGTCTTTTAATAGTCTTATTCTAAAAATTAAGTTATTTTATTAAGTTAGAAACTTAGTAAAAAGAACTTTAGAAAATCCTCTCTGTTTTCTATGATCAGCAAGTGTCCAAGGATAGCTTAAATACACATAAACTTTATGTTTAAAATGATGTATTGTAATATCTTTGAATAGCTAGTGTTATTAAATGCATAGAGATACATGTAATATTACCAACCATAGAAACACTCATAAAATAGGGGACTATTTCATTATTTAGAAGTGTAATGCTATCGCAATATTCCCATTTCATTTAAATGACGAACAGTGACCATTCAGAGACGCCATTACCTTATTTTGGAGCAATTCTCATTAGACTTTCCTCCGCCCACGTTCATACCGATAAAGTGTATCCTACGTCTATCCTCAAGAATCAAAGTGTATCCATGCATTTTTTATTAAAATCTGTGCATCGGTTTAGCCGTGTAAGCGTACCAGACAAAGTTACTTGCAAAATTATATGGATTACCTAAATAATATGGATTACTATTTTCTGGTTTTGCCGATATCTTTTTATATCTATATAATGTAATATATTATGTAGATATATAAAGGCATATACATGTAAGTGTATATGCCCTTAATATATTAAAATGAATGAGTTTTACAGTAAACACTGAATTCAATCACCGTTCATAATAAGCGTATCTTATGTATAAGGAAAATGCATGGTAAGTTCAAAGAAATCTCTTTAACACTGTATCCGTATGAATTCATACGAACCGAAATAAGCTTATGGATAATAGTATGGGAATAATATAATGTATGAAGGAAATTTATTTTATATTAAATGCTTTTATTGGAATACGTCAACATTGATGGCACCCGGATATTGGGTGCCAATATATTCGATAACTTATACTCGTATTTTACGTATTCGGGTCTGATAAATATGAAGAGTGTATCTCTAAGACCGCGACCGTATTATGCGAGCTATGGTAACACAACAGCCATAAACTTCAAATGATATTGTTAGATATATCTTGGGGACTCTATCCTGGGTCCTTTGGAAGAGATTTAAATGTGCCGTAACGTCGTTTGGTTTGATGACGACATACCACTATACCCATTTTTCTACACGACAAAAGGGATTACTGTAATAAGTAGTAGTTGCTATAAGTGTTTTTATTCTTTAACGGAACAATTTTTTTTTGTTGAGTAAAAAGTACAATTCACTTACAAAAGTTATATGGCGATTAGTCATACATATGAGTTTTTTTTTCATCCCATTCACGTTATCCCATTTTATCTAACTTGATGAATTTTTATTGTTTACTAGCTGACCCCGCAAACGTTGTTATGCCAATAAAAAAAATAAAGTTAGGTCACCCTTATCACTGAAGGGTATGAAAAATGAATGCCCACAAAATTTCATAAGAATCGATCCAGCCGTTTCGAAAGAGTTTGGTTACAGACACCGCGACACGAGAGTTTTATATATTAGATATAAATATGTATGTATGCTTTCATCTTTGCATCTTGTTATATTGGGTGTATAGGTAGGTAGGTACTTTAAGTAGTAGTGCAATTACTGCAGCACACGTTGTAGTTTAATTATTAAAAGTTTGTGTATATTATACTATATATTTTCAACAGCTCCGCCCTCGTGGTTATTCTGGAAAAAATTTCTCGAGTTATTAAATAGTCTATGACATTCACAAACAGTGTTTTTTTTTAAATTTTTAAGATCTTTTCTTTAGATCCCGAGATTATTCTCTACAATCTCACAAAATTTACCTCTTTATAAAATTACCATAGAAAAGCAAAGAAAGCAAAGAAGAAAGCACATGCCAATAAAATGATTAGCTGACCAGCAAGCTCTGCGTGGCCGTATCCTAATACCAAGTCGTTTGTCCGTTAATAAAACAATAAAAAAGAAACGGGTAAGTGTTTGCTATTTGTCATTGTGACATGTCGCCTACGCCTGTCAGATACCGACTGCTCTGATTAACTTGAGGAAAGAGACGGGGAAGAAATCGTTTACGAGATTCAACTTCAGGCACTGTAACCAAGCTAGTGTTTTTGTTTTATCAAAGCTCAACATATTTTAAAAAATATGACAGTTGATATTTTCTTGTCTTTAACATATTGACTGGTGACCTGTGGCAGGTAACTAAATGTCGCCCATGGACACTTACAACTCAACACTCACAATTATGTGGTCGACCTTTGAGTCCTTCCACCAGAATCACGGTGAAGAACGTTCTGAGATTCGGTAACTGCACTCACTAGTTGAAAAACAAAAAAAAATTCTTGACTTCGGTTTTTTGTGAGGCCTGTACACGTTTGGTCGAGCCTGGATCATCTATGCAGAAGTATCGCCAGCCTACGGATAAGAATTATACTGTCACTAAAATAATGTAACAGTAATGTGGAATTAGTAACTGGCCCGGCAATTTTTTTTTTGCCATATAAATAATTCATGAAAAGAAATTGAATAAAGGCCACTTTTATCATCTAGTTGTATAAATAGCCAGCAACTTATTGTCAGATCTACCAAATATAAAATATATATATATATTAAAGTATGTTTTCTATGTATAATATGTATGTATTTACAAAAAAAAGTATTTATGTATTCATATCAGTTGTCTAGTACCCATAATACAAGCTCTGCTTAGTTTGGGACTAGATGGCGTTGTGTGTTAGATGTCCAAAATATTTATTATTATTATTATTATTTTGAAACACACATAAGATAAGATAAGACCGCCAATTGTTATACATACTGTGTGATTGTTCCTGTTGTATTATTTCTTACTATGTATATACAATAAAGACAAATAAATAAAAAAAAATTCGAGGAGTTCGATAATTAGCACTAAGATACTAAAATTTTGTATATTAGATAATAATTTAATTTTTCCCATGCCCTTTTTTAGTCATACATACTGTCGTCAACGCAACTCATGAAAATATTTTTCTTTTTATCAAGGTCTGTAATAAATATCTAAGGCCCGTAAACATATTGTACATGAAAGGAAAACATTCTGTACGCAAAAGGTGTATATAAAGTACCATTAGCTCGAGTATTTGTGTACAAAGGTGTGTATGTAAGTGCTATTCACAAGTTGTTGTAAATAGGGCCCGGATCATTCCTGTACACAGGGCGTGGTAACGGAGCGGGTTAATCACCAAAAAGGCCTTTCAAAAAGAGCAATTAATACGGGATCTCATTAGCGTCGGGATAATTATGAAATATGGATTATTTTTTGATGTTCATAATTGATAATTGAAAAAGATTAAGCTGCCTGTATTACATTTTAATTATCTACATAGATCCTATTTTGAAACGTGTTATGGCTTAACTTTTTAAAGTCGGTCAACAAAGTGTCGTGTATTTGAGGTAAAGTGCATGTTGACTATAGAATTTATTTATGTTGTTTCAGTTAAAATATTTCTTTGAAAATAATAGTTGAGCGGTAATAGTGGTAGTGCAACGGGCATAGGGTAATTTTCTTAAAAAAAAAAACTGGCCAAGTGCGAGTCGAACTAGCGCACCGAGGGTCGTGTACAAACCTGTAGGTGTATTATATGATGTAACTGATGATTATTTCCTTTCGCAACTTTTCCTTTTTCTGTGCTATAAGACGTTGCTGGGTTCCAAATTTCAAGATTCTGAGTTCACGGGAGTTACCCTGTAGGTTTTGATTCCCTTACGAGTGTCGAAAATTTGCAGCATAAACGGCTGTATCTTTTCATTGCGTTGACTTAGAAGTTTAATTTTATCACACACACAGCTTCAAGGGACAGCACACTTGAGTATTTGATATGAATTTTAACTTCATACCTCCACGCGTTTCTGAGAAAAAGCGTCTTGACAGTCGGATAGCAAAGTGATCCTATAAGAGTTCCGTTTATTCCTTTTGAGGTTTTATTACGGAAAAGATCGATGGACTGACTTTTTATAATAAAGAGTTCATATTTAACACTAATGACAACGATNAAAACGATAAATAACAACAACAACAACCCATAATGTCCCACTAAAAATAAATAAATAAAAACAAAAAAAACACTAAATAACACTATCATATAAATTGAACTCAATGTGTTTAGATTATTTCATTACTTATCATATATATCATTTCCTATTATTGAAAAGGCTTAACTATAAGCATATGGATATGAACATTATAATCCTCTTTTGATATAAATATTGTTTTAGTATAGTGTTTAAGAATGTACTAGTAATATTTGAGGAAAGAGGTAAGTAACTATAATCTAGATAGTGTGATTGCCTAGATAACCCCTTTATATTAAAACTAATTAGACTGTTTATAGTGACAGTTTTGTCGCTGGTTTTATTTTGGTATTATTTACTGTTCATTTTCAAATATACATATTTTTAAACTAGCAGTAATTACTGACTAAACTAGGAATATTCTTACGTCCCACCCAGACTCAGAACAAAAATTTGTGGATAACATAAAGTATCGCCCCATTTGAACCCACAATATTTAATACAGAACAAATGGCGCGATGATAGCTTTAACCACTGCGCACAACGCAAGAGCATTCGCAAGAACTGAATGATATTAAAATAATTAAATTTCGGTAAATATAGAATTATACATTTGCCTTTCATTATTTTACTTTGCTTTCATTGCTTTATAGCAACTGGAATGTTCATAAAGTGATGGAATTTCCATAATTGAAAAATACATTTTATAGTAGGTACGTTTTCGTATTAAAATGTGATGAAATATTTGAAAAGGGAAAATCGTAATGGATTGGTTTCCTTTTAAACGAACTGAAATGTTTAATCTGAACGAACATAGCATTGAAGAACTTAATATGTTAATAGATACTATATAGAAAAAACTGACATACGTCTCGAATTTTGATGTCATGATTTTCTTTTGATAAGGAGTGACTGAAATGAATAGTATAGAGACCGGCACAAAACTTGGTCAGATGCGTTAGGTGCACAGAAATCGTTTTTTTTGGTCCCTCTGGTTAATAGAACGACGCGAGGATTGTAGTAGCACCGTTCTGAGCAAACGATTGGAGAGTCAGTCGACTAACACTTTGATTCTGTTTGTTTGTGGCACTATGTATACTATGCATGAACTTACCCCCAATACGCAGTAATCTGGCTAAGTACATACCGGTGCCTATACCTTAAGCCTATTAAGGAGTATACTGTAACTGAAGCCTGTATTGCACTGTTTTGTCCAGTAAAGTGCTTCAGTGCAAAGTTTTGAATAAAAACAAAAGTCCCAGTTTGTTGCATAAATTTAATAATGGTTTTTTAGTTAATTTTTGNATTTTTTGCTACTAAGTACTTTTACGGTCTTTTGTTCAGGACTAAACGATCGATTACTCATGGTATCGCAGAAAATGATTTTGATTTATATCTTAAGTTTCGTTTTAACCTGATTATAACAAGTTTAAACTCTCTGAAAATTGATTACTTGGTGTAATCCTTAGTCTATAATACTCTTAATGTTGTCAATATAAATTTATATACTATAATATTGCCAAGATGAAACTTTCATGACTATTATTAGTCCAATTAATATGGAAATGGGGCTCCGGGCGTCCAACGACCGACCAATCAATACTTTTATGGGGTTAAACTTATCTCTTTGGTTAAAAAGATTTATACTGGGTCTAGGTACTTGTTTAATGAAGTAATTAAGTGTTTCACTCTGTATGTATATATAATGAAGATTCTACTGTACCTTTAGTTTAAACAATGCTCATTTTACTTGACTTCAATATGCATTTTTTTATAATATTTCGTACATCTGACTCACAATGTCATCTTGTTTCAAACTAAACAGAGCTTAAACTGTGAAAGCTAGGTTGGTAAAATATTTTTATACTTTTTTTTTAAATATATGTATTGAAAATAAAATACCCAAATACTCCGAAACAAACCATGGGAGAGCAGCGCTTCGTCACGATAGGGCCGGCTTGACCGGAGTGATACCACGGCCTCACAGAAAACCAGTGTGAAACAGCGTTTACGCTGTGTTTCACCGAGTGAGTGAGGATACCGGAGGATCACCCCTCCCCCATCCCTCAGCCCATGCTCTCCCCAACCCCGAAAGGCCGGCAACGCATTTGTGACGCCTCTGGTGTTGCGGGTATCCATGGGCGGCGATAATCGCTTACCATCAGGCGATACGTCTGCTCGAAAAAAATTACCCTACTTCTGATGCAGTCGGGTAAAAAGAGAATTTCAGAGAACGTCTTGTAATTTTTTTACGTAAGAACAATGTTCAATGTTCAGCTAAATTGTACGGTTTTTCGGGTAAATGGCTCGAAAGCCTTTTTATGTTTCGGTTACATTACGAACTTTAATGAAGTATTTTAAATTTAGTGATGAAATACACCTACCAAATAATACCCAAGTAGATAAATTTGTTTTGGGGTGGGAAACGTCTCACTGATATAAGTAAGAGAAAAAAATGCTAAGCACTTAGTCGAGTCGTGGACACAGAACTAGAGAGAAGAATATAGCACTATCCCAAGATATAGGAGTGTACTAATACCCGAAAAAGAGGACTCATATGTAATGTAACAATGGTAAGGTTTGGTCGACATGCTTAAATCGGTTTGATTCCTAAATACACTCAATCTTCCTCTCTGCCCAGTCCTGGAGAGTATAGTAATAAAAAGAGCATTATTTTATTGAGAAAGTTAAAGATCAATGACGATACAATGAATTGAAATGTAGTTTTCCAGTCAAATGGTTCATTGGCATTTCAAATTGATTCTCTGAGTGATTGTTTTATGACTTAAGCCCTTTATTTATGATAGCTTTTGTCATTTCATTCTCGTTAAAATAGATTTTATCTGTAACCCTTACAGAGAATTACAATAAAATAAAAAAAAATAAAAACCGTCGACAATACAAATGTAACGTCGACAAAAGAAACGTATGATCTTAACCCTCTCCTGAGAGGAGACCCGAGAGCAGCAGTGGGACATTATGGGTTGTTGTTGACAAAAGAAATTATGAACTTTCAAAACCCTCAAACACCTCATTCTCAAGCGTCTCATTCATTCATTCAAACCATCATATTTTTACATTCCATATATTTATAGTGACTAGACCGATTTTAGTCAAACTTGCGCTTCGTGACGCATTGCGCCCTTTCATTTGATATCCCACTCGAGTATATATGTGAACATTCGTTTTTTATTGCATTTCTACTCCCCCATTATCTTTTAAATAGTTGGACTACTTATAATGAAACATAGCCTATAACACTCCCGACTAATGCACGTTTCAAACAAAAAAAAAACATTCAAAATCGATTCGTCTATTTGGGAGCAGTTTCCATGGGGAACGATACCACAGACATAGAGACACGTAACGTTAATAATACCCTGACGATTTAAAAATTACTCTTATTGACTTGTATGAAAACAATTTAAAAGTGTTACCAAGTGTCTTTTCCAGATATCCAGCAAGATATGTTAATGGTTATTGGCTTATATGAAACCGACGGAGCCTAATAAGGTATAATAAGGAACAATAATGGGGATAATATATCAAGTTGAATTGAACTGAGGGAGCGACAGGGTAATGAGCGAACTTAGTGCGATTAGAAATGTTATTGTGCCGCTGCGCTTCGCAATTATTGTAACAGACGTCGAGTTGAACCTCTAACGACCTTTGCACCGAGCTCTTCATTTGCGAGCTGTTGTTAAATTGTGTTTGGGGTGTTATTGTTGCAGTTTATTTAAAGTACTTCACATGTATGTAAATAAATATAATTGAATTGCCTGTTTATAGTAGTAAAGAAACGGCTATTTATTAAATGCATGTTTATGTATACACGGTACATAAACCAAAATAACATTTTATAAAAAAAACCGTCTGTCTGTAGGTAAATCTATCTATATGCTGTCTGTTTCTTACGACTAATCTCTGGGACGGCTGAACCGATTTTGATAGGACTTTCATTGGCAGATAGAGTAGATCAGAGTAGGTACAAACAGAGTAGGTACTAACAAAGAAATATTTTACCTCTTCTTCAAAATTGATATTTTAATAATCTTAGGTATATTATTTTGCTTTTTTCTTTTGATTTGCTATTTTTATTAGACAGTCCGATCCTGAGATGGGAGGGAGTTGAACACTTGAGATGGTGTACACGAAATAAATGAAAAGCAGAGGAATAACTGGTGATTTTTTTTATCTTATATGAATACAAAATTCTCAAATGTAAATAAATAAACAATTCAGTATTTACTGTCATTTTACGACACACAAATACAGACGCGCATACGCCGAGTAACAAGACCGAACTGGTTTGTTACTCCCGCCACCCGCGCATTGGATCGCTCATTCACTAGGCCCGTAGTGCGCCCAGAACGCGTGGATAGGAGCGTTTGAAAACTACGCACTCAGTCCCGTCGCACTAAGCTTCCGCCTTAGCCACTGCAATATGCAAAGATGCGTTTCATATGTTTGATACTTCGCGCCCGTCGTCGCTATCGCGCTAGGTTCGCAGTGTGGACGCACACTTAGATTGCTAAACGACAAGCTGGACAGACGGTTGGTACAGGGTTTGTTCAAAGGTTTTTGTTTATGGAAACACTAATACAGATCTGTCAACCTCGACGGGCTAGAGAACTTTGATATAAATCACACTTGATTCGATCATCATTCAGTCCGTTCATTCGTTTGCCTTCACTCTTTACTTTTCAGCTCACAACGGTTTGTTCGACCTATTTGCTTCTGGGACGTGACTCTGAGCTGACGAGGAAACAAACGAAGAGTGTACAGGAGTATATTTTGGTGTTTGAGATTTAACAATAAAATATGTAAGTATCAGTGTTATATTGTAATTTTTACTACAATAAGATTGGAAAACTGCAGTGAAATATAATTGAAGTTAAAATTTATGCGTGTTTGATTTTTCTAAAAAGAAATCCTATCTTTTGGGGCACAGGTTTCCTATTCTTTGCAGATATGTTGCGTAGTTTTATTTTAGTCGCCTTCCACGTCACCCATTGAGGATTGTGCCACGTTTTTTTAATTCATCACCACACGGACACAGCTTACTGTTACTGAAGTAATCACTACTCAAAAGCTTGTTTAAGAATTCAAATTACAAACCAATTTAATTGTTTTCGAATGCTTGCATTTACAAAACACCCTCGAAACGAAAATGAAATCGTGAATTAATTATTACAAATTGTTTATCTACCGCGTCCTAAGCAAATAAATTTAACAGAAAGCTATTTGGTTTTTGTTTTCATCAACATGAACAAACGAAGGTAAAGGGATAGAGCATCAATGAAAAGCATTGTGATATAAATTCAATTTTACCTTCACCTAAACAAAGGCAATATTAGTACGCGTAATCACGCGTCCATTTCATCATAATCAAGGTCCATTAATTACTTCCTGACAATACAGTAATTCAGGCAGCAGCATTTAGAAGGGTTTGACTGCATTAGTATTAGGTCAATATTCACAACAATGGGTAAGTTTTTATTCATGTATATTCTGTTGAATTGCGAAAGACTTAGGCTAGACAGGCGTGCAGCCAGCGTTAATCGATTTATAAGATTACCACGTCTAAAAACTACATTTACACAAACAACTATGGCTAAACAGTTATAAAAGGATTTCTATGCATACGCAATGAATACTCTAATAATAACTCGACATATTTATATTTGTCGCTGACGAGCGCAATGAACCGCTCCGGGTTCACACGCTTCGCTTATTTTCATGCACAATGCCCACCCGTTTCAGTTGTAACGGATAAATGTATGATAATCATATATCGTACGAAGCATATGCGTGAATGCAATTAACCACTCGCCGTGCAAGTTTATGAACTGTTACCATGTGTAACAGTTTCACTACGCTGGAAACTACGCCGGATTCGATTATTGTCTATGGCAATATTATAAAGAGGAAAGATTTGATTGTTTGTTTGTTTGCATTGAATAGGCTCCAAAACTACTGAACCTATTTGAAAAATTTTTTCACCATTAGTGAGCTAAATCACCCCCAAGTAACATAGGCTATATTAAATTTACAAAAAAGTTATGAAAACTTCGAGACTTGATTAAGTCATTAGATCAGATCAAGATTAAGCTTGGAAACTTTGCAAAGAGCGTGTTAAAATTTATAATATTTGTTATTGACCCGTACAAAAGACCCGCTAGTCTCAGATATTTATGACAGTGCTATGCCCTGGTTTCATAACCAGGAAACTATCAATTTGAAACCTCACGGTTACAAATTAAAAGTTTAATTTTCCAAGAGAATCGATATCAATTTATTCGAACCTATGTTTTTGGGGGTCATTCATCACTTACTTTTATGACGAATCCTGTGGCCTTCTGTTTATACCGAAATAAAATTATGCCTGTAAGTCATCTGACCTGAGTTTGTGTAAATACACCACACTTTTGCTTACTGATTTTCACGTATGCGATCACGTTTTTCATGTATCCTTATCTACAGCTGGGTTGTTGTGACTTTATAAATAAAATGCAAATGCACCAAAAACTTTATCATCTGATAGTAATAGTATCCGGCATAATGTGCCGCATAGTGATCCACTATGCATGCATTATCTGAGTTAAAAATATCTCTGGTGACTTGTGCGCATGTAAAAAGGCTAGGCATGGAAATAGGCTCCTACATAAAAAAGGAAAATAAATACACATACATTTACAATAACGTTTATATTGTAATTCTCTACATTGACAAGCTATTCTTGATATTGTTCTATGGCTAAAATAATTCTTAGAAATATAATTGTTATAGTTATATTCAGACTATGTGTATATTAATACTAGAATTATTGAAATGCCATCGGCACTGGTGGAACTTACCACGAATCTATATATTAATATGTGAAAGATAAACTTTGTAAAATTATACAAATGGAGGAGTATGAAATCGGTCGTGTAAAGTTAAGTAGAGATTTGCTCGGTATTATTTTTTTGGTTTGCTAAAAATTTATCGTAGCTAGATCGATTTATCGACCCTGAAATCCTCTGCATACAAAATTTTATGATGTTAGATAGATGCAGACACATAAAAAACACAAAAAAAAATAAGGACGAATTTTGACCATTAGGCAAGTATTGAATTAATCTACTTGTACTGTTTCACAAAAGTTGTTTTCACGTGAATGAACTTGCATGTTCATAAATTGTATTAGTTCTTAACAGAAGAACGTATTTTTCTAGTTTGTGTCAATCGACAGTTTCTGACGAAGGTAAAGGTTATATTTCATTATAACGACCGTATGGCTTAGAAAAGTCTGCTGTACTTTTAACATTAGATATGTTTTATTTATGTATGTGGCCAGGTTTTATTTATTTATTTTGCTTTTCTGAATTCTTCTTGATATAATTAAGTGTCAGTTTAATATGCATGTAGATGTGAATAAGCTAATAACTGTTTCAGTTACAAACACGGTCTCAAAATTAGGAGACATTGCTGCATTTACTTCAAACACGCTCATTATAAATGTATGGCTGGAGTCACGCTGCGTCGTTCATATTTAACGTTACATCAAACACGCGAGGGTCGTGTGCTATTTCGCTATTGTTATATCAACCTTCAGCAGCTCTTGACACCTTTGACAAGTTAGTAAACGATACTCCAGTACAACGTGGACTAGGAAAACATATGAACTTTGGTGGTGTGTATGTTATTGTAAATATGCTTGTGTGTTATAAAGTACTTAGAAAAGTATGGATAAAATAAATAAACGTGTCCTTTTAGCACTAGCACGGATGTTTTTAAAGAATAAACTAAAACTTTATCTTGATCTATTCCGTACAAAATTATAACTATTTTCATTTTAGGCTAACGACTCAAGTCTTTAAGAAACAGAAATGTAGGCTAATGAGTTCTTTTAATTCCAGAGAACATATAAAGCGCTACGTTTCTTTATTTTTAGAGGAAAATTGAACGAGATTTCAACACTAGTTAATCCGCGTTGAAAAACAACATGGATAGTTAGATAAGTAAAACAGCGAGGGTCGCGGGTTCAGCGCTAATCTGTTTAAATTCCGCTCCGACTCAAATAAATTCTGTTTTCATAACCGTAAAACTGACCGTGTATGGAGCCTTTTAATCCGTTTGATGTGGATCATATTGCTATTGGATCATATCCCAACAATTTCAGTTTTTTTATTACACTTTTTATCAAATAAGTCATTAATTGATCAGATGTTAAAGTTTACGGGCTTAAAAATTATTGTGAATAAATATTACTGATGAGAAACAATTTCTTTACATTAAAAGATACAAAAATCTATACAAA
Source organism: Hyphantria cunea (assembly GCA_003709505.1). Lineage (NCBI taxonomy): Eukaryota > Metazoa > Arthropoda > Insecta > Lepidoptera > Erebidae > Hyphantria > Hyphantria cunea. The sequence goes on from PKRV01000385.1 coordinate 47,890, forward strand.
TAAATAGAATCAATGTGTCTGTTTGTACCTTCAAATTGACAGCTTTTCACAAAATGCATATGAAAGTATATTCGGTAATCCCATCGTGTAGACCATAATATTATGTGCTTATATATTATATATGAAATTGGAGTTTTGTATGGGAGGAATGTAAAGTAGTTTTCTTTTTGTAAAAATTATATAATTAATCAAAGTATGTACAATCGTTATCTATGCATTTTTGCCATCTCGTAGGGAGTTTTTGATCCCTTTACTAAAAAAACCATGGTGGCGAGAATCAATAAACTCTCTGAAGGTGGTTTGGACTGTCACAGCGGAGATATTTTTGCCCGTTTAAGAAGTTATCAAAATTTCAGAAAAAATGGTAATCTGTTGATGCAAGTTCAGTGTCGTCAGTGTCAGGTCAGAGCGGCGGATATACCAGACATTCCAATTGCAGCTCCTCTAGTTTAGCTGCCGTCTATTGTGCAGTGAGTGGTCTAGCATTGTCCTGAATCAGCAATGGCCTTACACGATTGACCAGCTTCGGTTGTTTAGCAGCTAGGTCTTTCATCATGGTTTGCAATTGCTGAAAATAAATATCTGCCGTAATCGTTTGACAATATTTTAGAAAGCTGTAATGAAAGAAACCAGCACTACTCCACCAAATACGCACAAGTAGCTTTTTTGAGTTAATTTTCGCAGGACTTGGCTGGTTCTCCAGGGTTCAGCCATTGTGACGAGCACTTCCGACTATCGTAAAGGATCTATTTTTATGAAAGGTAATGACCCGATTTGAAATCCCTTCATAATTGTGCCGATTGAGCAATGCAATGCAGCAGTCGACGTGTGTTTGCTGCTTCGCTTCACTCAACTCATGAGGTACACACCTTTGAAGCTTTTTTATTTTCCCTATTTACTTCAAGTAGATTAAAATAGTTTTACCACTTACGGCAAAGCCTGCTGCTGCCAACTGTGAAGTGTTTTACGACGGATCCGCTTCCACAATAGCCTATATTTCGTTATTATCCACTTTGGTCTTTAGCCGTCCGGGGCTTGTTATAAAGGTCGAAATTTCGAGAAAAAAAACCTTGGAACCAAAAACGTACCGTGTTTTCTTTTGCGACACCAGTGCCACACACATCGTTAATCTTTCGAGCTGTTTCTGCAGCACTTTTGCTACAGTAGAACTCGTACTCGTAAATAAAGCGTAAGTTTTCCATTGTGCGAGATGAGTGACGCCAAAGAAAACTAACGAAGAAAAAACAAATGAATGACTGCTTTTGAAACTAAAATATACCAGCAAAATGGATTTATAACTTTGAATTTGGAATTTTTAACTGTAGATAATATATTTCAGATCAAAGTGGCCAGTGCAACAATTTGCTATGTCAATGTAAACACTAGCCTATATGTTTTATCGTTACACATAAACATTGTGCTAAAACCTTAACTATAATCATTCTTAAAGTTCCCACGCGTAGTTTAGCAAAGTTTTCATTCACACGTTCAAAACTAATACAATTTAAGCGGAAATGGATATTTATGCGAATGTTTGAGCAGATTTATTATGCGGGGTATTTTGTGAATTCCATTAAATCTTACAACAAGTAACGTTTAAGAGGAAATGAGATGTGAGAGCTTATATTGTACATGTTTCACGGCGAGTAAACAGTAAGACTTGTGACCTGACTTCTCTGAATATATCAAGATTAATATTGAAGCATTTTACTGTTTTACGTTCTTGAAAAGACGCACGAACAAAATTCGTGGTAAATAGCTATTTTATTAAAATTTGTGGTAAATAGCTATGTTTGCAACATAATAATTATTTTGTGTTTTCCAGATTTTGCCCGTGGTTCCACCTGTATGTATACCGGTTATGAAATTAAAAATAACCAATACCTCAAGAATCAAAGTATCTCTATGCTAATTTTCATTGTAGAGAAATTAATTTTTTCATTGTATGAGATCTGTACAGCGGTTTAGCCGTGAAAGCCTACGAGACAGATATATTTACTTTCGAATTCACATTAGAATGGAAAACATCGTGCGAGTTCACTACTTTTAAAGAAAAGAAAAAATATAATTACTGGATGCAAAATTTGGGATCCAAAAAACTCGAATGAATTCCACAGACTCAGATTATAAACCTTTATATACAGAACAGAAAATTTAAGCATTTTGTTGGTATCTAATTCACTTGCGCTGTAAAGGACAAAGAAAGTACTAAGTGCCGAGAAAATGTAATGTTAATTAGAGAACTTTGTTGATGTTACGGGATGATCAAACAGGCCAATAAATACATGGTTATTTCAATTTAATTAAACAAACTTTGAAGCGTTACAAACTGCCATTGTAGTATGAGATGACGTAAATAAATACGAGATAAATTTATAGTGAATTCTTATTTGTGATGAGAATATAAATATTTTTATTTATAAAGGTACTATTCTTACAAACTTGAGAGCGACCTCGCCTAAAGAAAACTAATTCTATGAGATGACTTTTGTATGGGCATCCAATGTTCGACGTAAGTTTAACGGTTTAAGTGGCTTCATAAAGTGGTTTTTCTTAGTAAATATTGTTTTAGTGGGACATTTCCACTATGGTTCATAGAAAAGAGGGCTTAACAGAGTTTTTTTTTAATTTGAAGGCTTGAGTGCATTTTTTTTCTGGTTAAAACATATATAAAAAAATTGCAAATAAAACTTTATGTGAATTATTGTGTATCATTCCAGTAATCTCCTCAGCAATCTAGAAATGTTATACTGCTACTACTACTGCCTACATATAATAGAATGAATGAGTAAATAAATTAGTAATAATTAATTAATGTTTGCTATAGAACGCGATAAATCTTGATGAAATGTTCAAGTTGTTCATTAATATTAACAGGTCTAATATTACATACATGTTAAACATCGCAAACGCTAAATGAGAAATTATTATGTATTCTGTACATGTGTATGTTTTAATTATAATAATTTCGATTCAAGAGTCTCCATTACTTAAAATTTATGCATATGATCAACATGACTAGTATAAGAAATATTTTTGGAGCTTTACTAACGTAGGATTAAAGAGTATATGTATTCATAAACATGTAAAGGCTAGTTTATTGTTTACTGTACAGTGTATTGTGTATATTTTATTATTAACTGAATATTAGTTTGTTTTATTAAAGTAAAAGCATATCTATTACCTATTTTTTAATAATATCACTGTAAATGTACAAAATATTCGAAGCAAGTCGAGGCTTATAAAATTAAAATACGGCGTTCTTATTACAGTAAGCACTTAGATGTATCGCCAATCCACTTGGCAGCGCTGCAGGGACTCCAGAACAGACCAGATTTCGATCGAGTGAAAGACGTTTTTATAGTCTATGAATGCTAAATACAGGAACTAACGATACCTTTCTATCTTCTGTATATATCACATTATTATCTGTCAATCAGTTTTGAATGGGAGTCTTAGTCTTTGAGTCCAGAACAAAAATAACAAAACGAAAACAAAGTAATTCTAATTATAATTCTATTTAGGACACTGAATTCGTAAGTATGAAAATTTATCAGCAACATATCGTTCTCAATACTAGGGTAGTCCGTATTTCATTTGCAGATAAAACATTCCATGTTACTTGATGTTTGAATATACGCCTAATAGAATTGTTAAATATATAAAGTTAGCTTTTGCAACGGTTCCTACCGCATATGTCGCTACAAAAAGTAGCCTATGTCCCTCTTCCTTCTTAGGTCTAATCTATCTTTTTATCGATATTCATTCAAATTGGTTTAGAAATTTGCCACGAAAGTATAACAGACAGACAGTAGATTTTACCGTGGGAGAGACACGTTTCGGCATGAATGGACGGGCTCGACCATAGTGATACTACGGCATCACATAAAATCGGTATGAAACAGTGATTGCGCTGTGTTTCACCGAGTGAGTGAGGATACTGGAAGCCCATAAAGCTTACTAGACCTTGGCAAACTAGTAGATGTATCGCACATCTGCTGGTTTGCCACCCATTCTACAAATAAAATATAGTAATATTATGATAGTTTTCTCGGGCTCCACCCGTGTGTATATTGCTTTTATCGGCAAACTTTAATTCGTTTCTCAAGAATCAAAGTTTTTACATACCGAATTTCATTTAAACCGGTGCAGTGATTTAGCTGTGAAAATATAATAGACAAATAGATCCGTCACGAAAATGTTTTTCTTGGACGCAAAGGATGCATTTTGCTTAGTGCAGAAGACCCGACCCCAAGGTGTTGTCACGCAGATGCTGACGGTATATGGAGGGTTCTCCCAGTACTTGTATCGTCTCAAGTGTCGGGAGAGCCTGTCATGTATCTGCGATTCGGCTCAAGACTAAGCCGTTGTACATGTAATCTTTAAATGCCCCGTATTTGGGGCTCAAAGGTACGGCGGCTACAGCTGAAAAAGGAAGGGGCACAACTCCTGATTAAAAGCCCGGAAAAAAGGAAAATATTATTAAAGTTTGCCGAAACAATTTGCATGAAGACTATTGACACAAATAAAGTATAATAATAATGAACACTAAATCAAATCAAGCAAAAAAGGGAAGAAAAATGTAAAGTGAAGACTCTTGTCATGCGAGAGGTTAACAGCTTTTTGTATACAAAAAGAAATATTTATAAAAAGAATAGACAGATAGTAGATAGATTTTAAAGTTATAATATTAGATGGATATAGATTTAAACATGCTTTCTGGTTCTAATTACATTCCCTTTCCACGCAGTCATAGATTGATATAATGTAGATTAGTTGTCCTGACGTCATCCCCACTCATTAAACCTACTAAGCACACCCACTTGTCCCACTAGCAGTTATGGAGATTGCTTAAGTAATTGTGATAGAAATAGTTTATTTGATTTAAAAGCAAGCAGAGTTCGTAAACAGCTGTTTATGTTTTGTTTTATTTGAAACAGACTCGAAACTCTTTAAGACTTTACAAACATACATGAAGCGGACACAAAGAACAGTCGGACTCAGAACCACAATTTGTGAATTACACAAAGTGTTGTCCCATGTGCAATTTGAACCCGTAACATTTGCGCAGTGAGAAGTATCGTGGCGACCGTTTAAACCACTAGGCCAACCGCGCTGACAAAATTATTATTTTGTAACAATAGATTAAGAATCGATTTTATTCATATCTAAAAAAATATATCAGGTAGACTTTTTTTTAAATGTAGAATTTAACTTGGACATTATTTTGGGACTCCTTACTTCTTCTTCAGCTAAATTTTTTGGAGAATGAATTAATTTAACACACTTTCTGTATCCTTTTTTGTCAGATACACAGACGTTTTGTAGAGTAACTGAATTGTATTGAAAAATGTCTACACAAGATCAAAACACTCCAAATATAATTAAAATTCGAAAGAAACCCCGATATTAAATTATCTAGTGGTACGTATATAATATAGTGATAAAAAGTTATGCGCGTACATACATTTCAGTGATTCATTAATAACTTCTTTTTTCTATCTGTTAAGTATTGTCAGGGCAAGGTTAGTATTAAATAATATTATAAGGAAACTGGAAGTTAGCATAAGAAGATGAGGTCGGCATCCATTATAAACGCGAAAGTTTGTAAGTAAGGATGGATGTCTGTTACTCTTTCACGTAAAAACAACTGAATGAATTTTAATGAATTTTCACAATAATATAGCTTTTACATCAGAATAACATAGGCTACTATTTGCCGCGATAACCGACATAGACGAGGGTGGTGCTGTGGGCAACAGCTAGTAAATAATAAAAACCAGCTTTTTTCAAATTTAGAAAATAATTACGAAAAAATGGCGATACGAAGTTTGCCGTGTCAGCTTACACAGTTATTTCTATGCATCTACAATGACTAGCTCTGCATCGCTCTAAGGTCGACTGGCAGAAAATACCCACGGCATTAAGTCCGCCTTTACCACTTTTCTGCATAAAGATTTAAATAAAAATAGTGTTCATAAAGCCAACAAATTTAACTAGACTGTTCCTAAACGACTATCTGGAACTAATGAAATGGAATTGATAAGAGCTTCTATTGAAATATCTATACTAATTTTTAGGTCCAATATTCATTGCTGATCATGAAAATGTTTGTGCTAGGTAAAGATACTTCAAACAAATAAATAAAGAAATGATTCAGACATCTAACACACAACGCCATTTAGTCCCGAGCTAAGCAAAGCTTGTGTTATGAGTATTAGACAATTGATATTATTACATATATACTTTAATTTTTCGTAAATACATACTTATTATAAATAGAAAATAAGGAAAAAAAGGAACAAGGAAAGAATAAATTAAATAATAAAACAATTTAAGGAAACTTCCATTCAAATCGTGGATTATAACTTAAGCTGTAATGAGAAATACCGTTTGTTATAAAATGTTTTTTTCCTATCAATTGAAATGATTCTACAGCCAAAGGTTAATAACCTTTTTCCTAAGCAACTTAAATTTCACAAGGAAAAATAAAAATTTTATGAACAAAAAGGATCCAATTGCTCCAGGCTCTATAAGTAGCTAATGAATCGAGTAATAAAACTTTTTTATGAAATTAGGTACATTTCTGAAATTACCTGAAATGAATTTATGCACGAAGATATAAATATCTACTCAATACTTTACAGTTTTACTAAAACTTAAAAGAGTTCTGTAGCCTTTATTAGACCTTATTTTTTATATTTGTAATTTCACGACTTTTTGCAATAAAGAAGCTCTCAACTTACAAGCACAGAACGAAATCTAGAAGCGGCTATTAGTCGTAAAAACATATGACGTCGAGGGAAGAGCGAGTCCTTTTCCAAGCAAGCTCGTGCTTTTCAAGTTTTAAATAAAAATCACATTTTTAGTTAAGAACCATCTAAACATTACAAAATTAATTTTTGAACCTAAATCATTTTATTCAGTTTCAGGTACTACTGAATTAGAATTATTATTTGATAGAAGTTGTAATAATCGTACTTATTTAGTAGAACAGAACAATTTCGATCACATTTGATAGGGGTTGACGACACGTAATAACCACCCCTGAGTCAGCGTTAACAGTGACGTTCTTTCTACAAAAGTGTTCGTCATCGGAAAAATTGCGACCGGAAAGTATTGCTGAGTCGAACACTGATGAATCGAACACGTCTTGCTGCCTCAGCGAACTACACTATTCATTTGACGAGAATACCTAGAAACTTGACGTTCAATGACTTAGTAAGTTGCTGTTTCACACGTTCTGTATGAGAATAATTCACTATTTCTTTGGATGTTTTGAGAGAGCCTTTTTTGCAAGATGAGTTGTAAAGGTGGCTAAGGTATCGTTCTAATATTAATGGAAACTCTTTGAAAAAATCTGGGGGTGGAAATTTATATATCATCTGGAAAGTATTTTGCCACCAGGTTTACTCATGATAAAGATAATAAAAGCGCTTTTCATATTTTTATGATGAATAATCCACTTTGACATTAATAAAAAATGAGTTAAATAAAAATAAAATATGTGGGTTTATGAAACCACGGTAAAAGTGAAACTTTTTTCACATGCAAATAAATAAATCTAGTCCAGCAAATAAATAACAACATTTACATTAAACACTGACAAAAATAAACAAATTAGCGTGGAGCACTGGCCCACCGTCCGACTGGCCACTGGACACTGGCCGACCGCTACGCNAGTCACGCGTCACACGTCACGCGACACGCGACATGCGATACACAGACCAAAAAAATTGAGACGATGTAATAAGAGTCTCACTTTAATAATGTTGTGGTATAATTTAATAAACATTTTCATATTGTCTGTACACTTATTGAAAAGAGCTATTATATCTGACTTGCAAGACTTAACCAATCGGAAACAGGTGCAATATGAAACAAAGTTATCTATTGTGTTCTGTAATTTGAGTCGTTATAAAATTACTACTAATATTTATATTTTATATCCACCAATCGCCGTACACTGCTGAGCGTAAGTCCTTTGCATATGTAGGTAATTTTAAATAAAAAAAAACTTACAAGATACTTATTTGGTTTACGGTATATATATTCAATTGCAAATAATTTATGGAAATTTATTTTTATGTATTTAATATTAAAATTACTACTAATATTTATGTTTTATATCCACCAATCGCCGTACACTGCTGAGCGTAAGTCCTTTGCATATGTAGGTAATTTTAAATAAAAAAAACTTACAAGATACTTATTTGGTTTACGGTATATATATTCAATTGCAAATAATTTATGGAAATATATTTTTATGTATTTAATTCTAGTGCAAAACTAGATGTTTGCTCATTAATCGAAGCTCTCAAGCACTTTGCGGATGATGCCGACGCCTTCTCTGAGCTGTTGTTCCGTGATGACAAGTGGTGGAGCAAGACGAATCGTCTGGCCATGGGTTGTCTTTGTGATCAGACCTGCATCACGGAGCTTTAAGCAGACTTTTTTCGCTGAGATACCTGCATAACATTAATGATTAAGTAGAGAGTTAAATTAGAGTTGGCACTCGAAAAATGTTGATATAATTTCTAAACACATAGTTTTAGGAATGTACATTTGAAAATGAAAACAAACGATAGTACTAATGACTCTTTTGATCATGGGTTAGAAAAAATTGTGAAAAGATTTTTTCTTTTTCATCTGTAAAGGTCTTTGACTTTTGTATTCCAAATAAATAGTGCCGCGTTTAGATACCATACGAAATGTTTCTAAAAATATCCAAATACCAGTAAACCCTTTTCAAGAAACATCGAATTCCCTTTACTAACATTTCTTTATTTTCTACAAATAAAATTCGGAATACCTAAAGATTTGTATTTGTGGGAGAGCTACGTTTCGGCATGAATGGGCCGACTCTCCCGGATACCACGGCCTCACAGAAAACCGTGAGTTGAGACCGAAAAAGGTGAGTGAGGACACCGGAGGCACATTCCCCTACTCCTCCTCTATCTCCCCTCCCCATCCCCAAAAGCCGACAACGCACTTGTGACGCCACTAGTGTTACGGGTTTCCATGGGCGACGTTTATGAGTAAGACGGCTTACCGCCAGGCGATACGTCTGCTCATTTGCTCAATATTCAGTAAAAAAAAATTAGGAAAGGTCATACTTATACGAAACTAAACGACATGTGATGGGTTCACATGTCGTTTCGTTTCATACAGTCATTCTTAGTTTAAAAATTAAATACGTATGAAAAGATAACCTTTGAAAATGCTATACATGTAATTTTTTTTGTATCCTGTACATGATTTCAATTATGTTTACTTCGTTACTACAAATTCAATTTAATTTATTTATTCAATATACAGGGTTTTTTAAAACCTAAATTATTTTGACACTTGAATATGTGTCATATTGTAATTTAACTTAAGAAGTTTTGCGAGTGTAAATAAAGAGATTTGCTATTATATTATTATTCTATTTAACGTGTTCACTGCGCGAAATTGTCCATCCATGAAGGAAGGATAATTGTAATATATTTCAAAAGATAAGTAATAGAGTTATTTTATCAACCACAGTCAATATATGTATAATAATGAACTTACTCTCATGAATGTCAATAGCGCACATNAACTAAGCTTCACGACTGTTATCGTATGATAACAACCGGGACCGACTGCTTAACGTGACCTCCGAATCACGGAGACGCTCATGGTAACATGCCACTAGCGGTCACCCATCCAGGTATTGACCGCGCCATCGTTGCTTACCCTCGGCGATTGTTTCTAATCACCGAGTGCAACTGGGCTATGAGCGTCAACGCACTTATAACGTCACTAATGTTACGGGTGTCCATGGGCGACGGTTATAAGTAAGACGGCTTATCGCCAGGCGATACGTCTGCTCATTTGCTCACTATTCAGTAAAAAAAAATTAGGAAAGGTCATACTTATACGAAACTAAACGACATGTGATGGGTTCACATGTCGTTTCGTTTCATACAGTCATTCTTAGTTTAAAAATTAAATACGTATGAAAAGATAACCTTTGAAAATGCTATACATGTAAAATTTTTTGTATCCTGTACATGATTTCAATTATGTTTACTTTGTTACTACAAATTCAATTTAATTTATTTATTCAAATTTGGTACACTGAATTATTTTTAGTAAGTAATCACATTTTTTTAGTAATACCATATTGCGATATAGAATTCGAAAATCGTAGTTTTACACATTACACTTACTTTCAAAATAATTACACCCTGAATACTGCAAATCACAATTAATAAAGTAACAATTAATATAACAAACTGGAAATAAAGTTTTATGAAAAGTTGGAAGTGTATCAACGTCTATTTTTTTCTCTTTACATAACAAATAAAAAATATTAACACGCAAACAAGTGTGTTTGTAGTTGTAGTGACAACACATAGGAGGAGCTCCGGTTTCCGATTTTAATTTTAGAACACGTACTTTTCCTTTTTAATTTTTTATACCTAAAATATTTTGACACTTGAATATGTGTCATATTGTAATTTAACTTAAGAAGTTTTGCGAGAGTAAATAAAGAGATTTGCTATTATATTATTATTCTATTTAACGTGTTCACTGCGCGAAATTGTCCATCCGTGAAGGAAGGATAATTGTAATATATTTCAAAAGATAAGTAATAGAGTTATTTTATCAACCACAGTCAATATATGTATAATAATGAACTTACTCTCATGAATGTCAATAGCGCACATGAGTCCCCTGCAACGAATGGCTACAACCTTATTCTTTGGTATTTTTCCCAGCTCTTCAATTAATACGGACTCCAACTTAGCTGCATTTTCAGGTAGTTTTTCTTCGAGCAAAACCTAAACATATTGTCATATTTTAACATAGCTATTTTGTTACATTATATCAATAATTATTATCTGAAAGATTTTAAGCTGTAACAATTTACTGAAAAACAAGTAAAAACCCGCTGTTTTTATTGTTTTCAGATGAATATATAGATTTCGTCAACATTGCAGGCTTTTGAATGAATTAGTTACATAAGTTGTAAGTTGGTATCTATTTCTGAAGATATATAATTCACGATCGTAATGCACGCAAACGTATGTATATATATATAATACAAGGCAACGTACAAGGTAACGTATATATATATATATATAATACAAGGCATTATTGGTCTCTATTTCTTCGAAAATCAGAAAGAACAATTTGTGTCTATACCGACCAAAACGGGAACAATAGTGGGAACATGTTATACATCAAATGATATTGCAATCGTAAACGTTTTGTTTGCAATACATATTTCTACTCTAAAATATTGCATAGCTGCCCAGATATACAGTATTGATATTACTAGACTTTTTCATTTGGTACTAAAACTTCATAAAACATGATATTTGGTGTCAACGTCTGATAATTAAAAAATTAGAAATGGTTTAGTACATTTTTTAAATAACTGTAGGAATAAACCAATTGCCGTCCATTGCTGAACGAAAGTCTAAGTCCCTGCTTCAAACTACATTAAGCGTGCGTTTAAATTTACCATTGATAATAGTTTAGTATATTAATTACTGATAGTTCTAATTACCTTGATAGCTTCCGTAGCAACTGCACAAGCTAAGGGGTTGCCGCCATACGTAGATCCATGAGTACCAGGCTTAATAACCTGAAACAGATATAGTTAAGAAACAAACGATTCCGTTCGTTGAGAAAAAAATCATGACGATTGCTATTTGCTTACATTCATTACGTCATTGTTAGCTAGAACAGCGGAGACTGGCAATATTCCACCACTAAGAGCCTTGCCAAGGATGAGTATATCAGGTTTCACACCTTCATGATGTACTGCTAACAGCTTACCGGTACGTCCTTAAAAAACATTATTGTCAAACAACAAAATAATTATTTTAAATATTTTGAAGAACTTAGCAGAAAACAATTTGCTGTAATGGTAATCAATCTACAAATTCATTCATTGCTGCCCTTTTTATTTTTTGTTAGTACTCACCTAAGCCTGTTTGTACTTCATCGGCAATCCAAAGCACGTTGTACTTTGTACATAATTCTCTAACTTTTTTCAAGTATCCATCGTCAGGAATGATAGTTCCTGCTTCGCCTTGTATCGGTTCAACCATGAAAGCAGCGACGGTAGGATCTTGCAATTCTTTCTGTAAGCCCGAACAAAAAAGAATATAAATATACTGCCTCGGTTAGTAGTCGAAGTGGTAGAATGTGACTACTGTGCTTGGCCTCGGGTTCAAATCCAGGGGTCGGATCAAATGTTTGTGTGACCTAAAAATACTTGTTTCAGAGTTTGGGTGTTTTCTAAGTATAATATGTATACATTTACGACTGCGTCTTACTCGTAATGACATATGAAGCCGAGAAGTGGACACTTTTGGTACGATTGGTCCATAAATTTATAGTCGCTCAGCGTGCTATGGAGAGGGCTATGCTCGGCGTTTCTCTCAGGGACCGCATCAGAAAAGAGGTGATCCGACAAAGAACCAGGATCTTCGATATAGCCCACAGGATAAGCAAGCTGAAGTGGCAGTGGGCTGGCCATGTGTGCCATAGAATCGATAACCGTTGGGGTAAACGGGTTCTTGAGTGGAGACCGCGTTTCGGCAAACGTAGTGTAGGACGTCCACAGGCTAGGTGGAGTGACGATTTGCGCAAGATGGCTGACAGGAGCTGGATGCGAGAAACAGTGGATCGATCTAAGTGGCGTGCAGTTGGAGTAGCCTGCGTCCAACAGTGGACTGCGATAGGTTGATGATGATGATTTATAAAAAAATATCTCAGTATTTATAGGAGTTGTCTAGTACCCATAGTACAAGCTTTGCTTGATTTGGAGCTAGACGGTACTCACAATCGGCGGCGTTGTTCAGTTAATACATCTAATATACTTTGTTCGTGACCGACTTACCTCTAACGTTGCAATATTATTGTACGGAATTAGCTTAAAACCAGGCATGTAGGGTCCAAAGCCTTCGTAACACGTCGGGTCACTCGACGACGACACAGCAGATAGAGTGCGACCCCAAAAATTGCCTTCAGCGAAAATAATCTAAATCAGAAACCAAGACATGTTCAATAATAAATACTTAAATATCATTTTAAATATTGCAGCTGATTCTTAAATTTTACCAACCTTTGCTTGTCCTTCTGGAATTTTCTTGACTTCATATCCCCATTTTCGTGCTATTTTACAAGCACTCTCACCACCTTCCACGCCAGTATTCATGGGCAACAGACGATCGTAACCCAATAATTCTGTCATCATTTTCTCAAAACGTCCAAGTTGATCCGAATAGAAAGCTCTGAAAGTAATTATGGAGGCATAATTTAATATAGATATATATATGCATGACTAGCAACACAGGGGGGTGTTATATTCACTGACTATAGTAAATGCTTCGAGAATATAGATCACTAGTTGCTTTTGCAGAAGTTTTTAGCCGTTGGCATTCAAGGTGATTTATATAGATAGTTTAGTTCTTGCTGGCAACTACTTCTGGCTGATAAGGCAGGCTGTGGTGCTTATTGGTTACACCTCTGACCGGCAAACTATCTCTTCTGGGCTTCCACAGGGATAAATTTTGGCACCTTTGTTGTTTGTTTTATTCGTGGCTGATATTGAGAGATGCTTTGCAAATATGCACGTATCTTCAATGAACTTTACAGCTCTTTACAGTATGGCTTGTTCTGTACTAATCCGGATCTCAGTGAGGCAGCTTTTATCGAGGCCACTTTTTTATAATGTGAGTGTTAGATGCAGTGCTCAAACTGTTAGTTGAAATATAATTTGATACGTTTTGTTTATTTATACATAAAAAAATAAACAGTTCCATATATTTTGTGTGTCTGATACATTATTTAGTTATTGATATTATCTGTGAGTAATACCGAATGTGCTTTAGGGGTCATTATTATAATTTTGTTTCTTTAGCATATTCAGAAAAGAATGTATATGTAAATACATACTGTGTAATGTAAGTGCATGGCCTGGCACTTAGACCAGTGTATACTTCTTACCTGTATATGAAGGCTTGTTGTTAGCAACTTGATCATATATTTGTATTAACCATTATGTTTATTAGTCTGCTATCTGAAGAAGGCTTTTCTTCAAATATAAATTAATAAATATAAATAAATATGTTCAGCATTCAGAGGATTTCCATATAATGAAAACATTTTACCTTGACACGAGGGTAAGTATGTCTGCCTGTTTCTTGAGGGCGGCAACAATCCGAGGGTGACAGTGGCCTTGGTTTACGGCAGAGTACGCGCTCAAGAAGTCAAAATATTTCTTTCCCTCGATATCCCATACAAACACACCTGTGGAGTGGCACTAAGCGGTAACTATTCAAGATATAGAAAAATAGTTTCAATGTTTCGTAAAAGGTTACCACATGGGCACGATTCCTTAACACGACCCAGTTACTGTTAATCTGAATATTGTTTTATGCTGTTAAAAGAGTTTATCGTTTTTACAAGTTTTTATTTAGTTTCACCTGTCCCGATGTTTGTCTGTAATCAAATCTTGTAAGTTAAATTGATCCACTTCCCGATTTCCGATTGAGCTCAAATTTGAAATATACCTTCACTTCTGATGACAATGCAATCATTTTTAATCGGCATTCTTTCGGCATTAATTTAAAATGGCCGCCGTAACAAAACGGCGGCAAACATATTTCTGAACAACCCACCCAATATAGGTATCAAATGAAAGGGCTTAAAGTTATTGATTTTATTTACAAGTAATAAAAACTTTTATTTAATAAAGTATAATTTTAAAACCTTTGTAAATTAATCACTTGTTTGTTTCTTTGTCTTTATCCTATAAGCACATCTATTAAGTAAACCGCATTTCATAATTTAGTAGTAACTAGTTAGAGCAAGCAATATTTAGCAAACAAAAATAAAATTTCTTAAAACACTTAAATACAAAGCAAGCAAGTTATATATAGTATAATCAAAAGAATGTAAAAAGTAAATAAACGTAACCAAAAATGGAGTAGACTATTAAAGCAGATCTCAAAACGGTTACACCAGTTTTGAGATCGACTTTTATTATAGTTACAGATGATAAAAGTGTTATCTTAAATTATGATGATTTATGATGACATAAAATCATAAAAGTGTACTCATTATATACAGACAACAAACAATTTATTGATGCAATGTCAAAGATAAAGACAGTAATTGTTGTAAATGAGATTAATCCTTTCGTAAACGTAAGTGAGCCGTGAATCAACAGTTCGCGATTACAAATTCTATTACAAAACCGTTTTTATGCTTGCAATATTGCATTCGTTCTATATGAACTTGTGCAACACAAACGATATAAAATTTAATATGTCAAGGTTTCAAACGAGTATGAAATCTACCTGAAAATACTTGTAGCATCAGATTTAACCTGGAATCATCTTAATGATTTGATTATTATTACTGCCTATGAATTGTATCTACATAAAACTCTTAAATGTCTCTCTAAAGATTTATGCATATCCCATGTATCTGGTCCTACAATAAAATAATTACAAATAAAAATTATCACATAATCGATTTGGGATCGAATTACAACGAAGGTTTTTAACACTACCGTACTAATAATATTTGCTACTTTGACTTTGCAATATTCATGAAAAGAATAAAAAAAACACACGGACTTACAAAAATGGGGGGGGGGGATCATATAAAGTGTTGTCTCATATAGGGAGCGTGCGCGGTTGAAAGAGGCGATGTCACTACTTAAAAATCGCGGCCATACAGTTTAGATAGTATAGAATTTGCTTGCATCAAATGTTATTATATTGAGAAATTATGATTTGGATAAATTAGAACAATATTATTTCGGTTTTAGACCTCTCAGCAACAGCTAGTTTACCTTTCAAATATAAAGGACATTAAGGGCATGAGGAATACTATTTTACTCCAATTTACTTTTCATCAATATATCATTTACATTTTTGATAAATATCTGAATTCTACCTATCTTTAATGAACAAAGTTTATAGATGGCAGCTATAGATTTCTGCAGCTTTACTCATTGTTTCATGAGGTGGAACAATTTATAGTGAATATAGTGAACAAACATACTGGTGAAGCTAATAAAAGCGTGTTCTGGTCTAGTCTATTATTGGGCTTTCTATAAATACTAAGGTAAAAGATATAAAAAAAAGGTTTTTAATAAAATATATTTTGTTTTTATTTTGCCAAATGTTATATGTTGCGCGATAGATAGCGAAATAACTGACTAAATTATCCTAGTGACGAAATTAAAATATATTTTTCGATGATAGCAGCATGTCAAAGAACCTTTTCGAAATTTTGTTATAAGTAATAGTAGAATGTACAAGAACTACCGGCGAATGTCGATATAATCACACAAATATATAGTCTAATATGGCAAGGGTATACATTACTTTACATTAAAATAAGAAAATTGGGCTATTAGTTAGTGAAATGATCGGCACCTTGTTTGTTTTTCCCAGTAGCAGTAAATAAAAGACAATGTACACTCACCTTGGCCACGGCACAGCACGGCAGGCACAGGTTCATAGTTACGGCACCCATACCTATCTTCAAGGGCGATGATTTCCTGAGAAGACAGGTGAACGTTGTTTCCTTCCATGCTACACCAAAAAAAAAACAATTTACACCACTAAATTATAAATTTTGTTCAGACATGGAAATCTATAATAAAGTTGATATTCCAATAGGCGGTATTATCGCTCGCGGCACTGTCTTCCAGACTACCTCTGCATGCAAATTGTAAAATTTGATTTTGGGTAGTCTGGGGTGTGCCTAAAATTTGATTTTTGGTAGTCTAACATGTATGTTTATATTTATACACAAGTACATTTTTATTGTTTACCTTAAACTAATGAAGTTGCCTTGAATTGTTTGTACACTAACCTAGTGATGCAACAACAATGAGACAATATATCACTCGCGTTACTTATATATATAGGTACTCTTGCTCTGATGGTAAGGTAATAAAGAAGTTATTAAGATTACAATGTTTGCATCCATTAGTTGGCATTAATCATCTTAGGTACATATCATTAGATGATAGATGATTGTAATAATTGTTTCAGAAAAACTACAATTAATTCAATTAATGGCAAAATTATAAAATACAGAGAAAAAGCTGGTTTGGTTAAACCAAGAAAAAAAATCTTTGGTATATTTAATTTATATTAATTTATACGAAAATATTTTGTTTCTATATGAAGAAGTACAAACAGCTAAAATTTGAAAGCGATGTTCTATTGGCTACTCAATGAAACATAATGCTAAAACGCTTCATGAAACTACAGAAGTCCATTTTATTTATACCTGATATGCTACAAAGTCTTTATTTCTGTAGTTCAACTTATACTGGTCCTTAAAAATAAAGAAGACATTCGAAATAGTCGAAATTCAAACAACCGTTTATTATCGGCAATGTAAATATGTAAGCAATGTTTTTTTTTTTTATATATATATTTAAGCTGCCAAAATGACTCTGCCCTGCCTGATGGAAAGCAGGAGCAGAATCCAAGAGTGGTGGTCACCATCCTCACTGCGAAAAAGAACAATGCAGCATGGTGACCCACACTATGGCGGCCTGGGGGGAAGGGGGATGGTGAGGGGGATAGGGGGCGTTGGATTGGGGTATGGGCCTCCGGTATCCTCACTCACTCGATGAAACACAGCGTAAGCGCTGTTTCACACCGGTTTTCTGTGAGGCCGTGGTATCAGTCCGGTCGAGCCGGCCCATTCATGCCGAAGCGTGGCTCTCCCACGGTAGAAATGTATGGGTAGATAGAATTAAAAAAAAAAAATTATTTGAAAATATACAATATTAACTTAAACAAAAATATAAGGAACTCACGTATTTCAGCGTCGAGGCGTGTCTACGTTAAAAACATAATTATAGAATGTCTGAAATCAGTTTTCACTGTCTATACGTAAAAACTACGTAATTCGGTTAAATATAGATAGTAACACAAATATGAGAGCACTGTGACGTTTTGATTTTAAAAACGGCTACTTCAACTGATCTGGCCATTAGCTGGGTGCGCGATAATGGCGTCAACAAGCGGCCACAACTACGGCGAAATTAGAAATGTAAAATGACTGGTTGTCTTTACGAAGAGTAAGTAAACAAACGAATAATTCCAATGAAATATCATAATTTGCACATATTTTATTCGATTATGTATAACTATAGCGTCGATAATAATGTTGATTTTTTTATTTCCAGTGTTAAATGGCATTATCAACAAATTTCAGGTATTACACACAGACTTTCTCATTGCTGACTTAATGAGAAGCGAGTAAACAAAAAACATTAATAACATATTTAATCGAATAACGGATTGTATATGTCACCGTAAGATTTCAAAAAACGTTAGATAATAGATTATAATCTAGAGATAGAGTACTCGCAAGATTGTAAACTGTTGAATAATTGTCAATTGCGACCTACTGCTTACAATTTAACGTACTATTTTTTGTTAGATTATCTTCTTCTTTTGATGATATGGTAATCAGCTGAATCAGCTATTTCTGTCAATGTCAAGTATTTCAAGTCTTCAATTCTTCAAGTCTTCGTCGTGATGGAATTAATGATAAAAATATAAAAAAAATGTGGATGACATGAAATGGGGACCACCTTTCGTAAGAACCTTCGTTAGATTATAATGAATCTAGGTAAAATCGTTAAACTACAATCTGTCGGGTGTTAAATTATCAGCTGTCCCTAATTGGTCGGACTGACAGTAGGCCGTTCTATGACTATAATCTTATATTATAATCTTTGATTAATCACAAATTCATTTTACTACCACAACAACTTTACGGAACTAATTCTAAGGCTGTGATTTATTTTCAATATTAAAATGATTTACAATGACTTTACATATGGCAACAAACGAATAAACAAGCAAATATGGTGGCGTAAACCAATCAGCGCGAGAGATGCTTTCCGTCGCATATCATATCAAAATTTGATGGTTTCAATTCAATAAGATTATAAATCTAACTGAAAATAACACGTTAAATTGTAAGCAGTATTTTACAGTGCACAATCTTTTGACAGTTTATTATTTCGCGATATAAATTACAATCAAGTTTTAACAACAGTTTTAATAATCTGACGGTATTACATATTTAGTTTGGCCATAAATACTGTTGCAATTAAAAATAAATAAAATATTAATTTTTAATTTAGAAACTGTTGTTTTTATACAGCTGTTCATTGTGTTTTCTTATTTTCGTGGGAATATATTGTAAAATATTTTGTGATATTAAAATTGAGTGAGTTGGCAAAGAGAACCGCATCGCTGTGATCGCATTACATGAAGCCAAATACAATTTTTAATATCCTCGATACGCTTGGTATTAGTCAAATGTTTATGTACCGGGATTTTGATGGATGCAACGAAACATCCTCTGTTTGTGGCAGAAAAAGATCTGGTCGTCCACGTAGTGTTCGAACGAAAAACGGCGATCAAAGTAGTAAGGGAAAGAATTAGAAGAAATCCTGTCCGAAAGCAAAAGATTTTATCTCGGGAAATAGCACCTAGAACCATGTCGTATTATAAAAGATCAGTTAGGACCTGCAGCCTATAAGAGACGCACTGGTCATTTCTTAACTGATAATTTTAAAGAGAATAGGGTGGTAAAATCAAAACAACTACTCAAGCGGTTGGCAAAGGGAGGCAACAGAAAATGATTGTTTACGGATGAGAAAATTCAATAATTGAGCAATATTTTAACAAATAAAATGATCGTATTAATGCTGAAAGCGATGCGACGATTTCAATCTGTACAATCTCTTATTAAATTAGAATCACTATGACATATGAATACAAATAAATAAAATTGAAATGACTGTTTGTAGTTTCAAATTAATAGCTTTCACTCAATGTATATGAAAGTTAATACGATACAATAAAAAAAAAACATATTTTTATCTGTTTAGGATAATCTCTCGAAAGGCTGGAGCGATTAAGACGGGACTCACTAGCAGTATCTGATAATGCAAAGAGTAATTTAGAGTACTTACTTTTAATACTAGCTTCGCCCCGCGCAAAAATAACCGCGGATAATACCGCTGGGTTCAGTCAGCATATTGTAAAAAAAATTAGTAGGTAACAATAATACAGAATTACTCATATTAAATGATGCTTTTGCACATATGTATGTATGAAACGATTCAATAGGAGTGATATACGGCCTTACAAGAACAGATGTGAAGCACTTCTAACTCGTTGCTTTTCACCAAATTAGAGAGGCAATTGAATCCCTAATAACTGTTCTCACGCTTGTATCTTTTGTCTTTTACGAGGGACATTCACTTACTTTCTGGTGACTCATCAACTCATTTGCACCTTATACTATAAAAGAGAAGAAAATCGTTGACCATAAAGCAAAGAGTTAGTTATGTTAGTTGATTGTATCATAAATAAATACCTATGTCTTCTTCATTAAAACGAATATTACAAAACTTATCATTTTTTTTACAAATTTTGAAACATTGGAATATATTGCACAATTCAGTAGTCTAAAATAGTGACGTCACAAGTTTGTATCGTTCGTACAAGGTTATCGTTTTGATAGATGATAAAAAGTAACTAATTTTTTGAGTGCTTCGGTCCATGAGGCATCGGGTTCGAATCCTGGGTCGGACCAAATGTTTGTATGATCTGCAAATATTTGTTTCGGAGTTTGGGTGTTTTCTATGTATAAAATGTATGTATTAACAAAAAAAAAATATTAGTATTCATGTATTAGTATCAGTTATCTAGTACTTTTAATACAAGCTCTGCTTAGTTTAAGACTAGATGGCGTTGTGTGTAAAAAAAAAGATAGAAAGAAGAAAGAATTTGACTAAGGTGTCACTACCCTATTGACTTAAGAGCACTTGCTTGCTAAATTGAGGTTTTTCCACCGTTTTCTGGACTCTAATTCACACTGCTGACCCCCTCAAAATAGAAGAAAAATAGAGTGCTACAATCACACCGATGTGGTTACAGTTGTTAGGAACGTCAGAGGCAGAATAATTAAAAGTTCGGTAAGGTTAGGTCAGTTACTGCAGTAATTCTTACACAATGACGTTTAAAAAATTTCCATAGTTCTTACGAATTATTCAATCACGAGTTTATATTTATAGTTGGGCGATAAATGGTGTCTTATTATAGCTAATTGAAACATTCGTGATAACAGCGGCCAGTAAGGATGTTCAATTTCAAAGGCGTGTCACAGGCTATAATTTTTTATTGTCATATATAATAGTTCTAAACGAAATAACATTAATAAACTGTATAAATATAGAATAGTTACACCTTACTTTGTATGACCGTCACAAAATTACAAATATCATCTATAAGAAATCAACGAGCAAGTTGTCACAAGAGAGTTAACAAGAACAAGGGAATCAACACTAGCCCGTAATTTGGAGGATCCTTTAGACCTAAACATATTCATACATATATCAATCATTCAATCAACAACCCATAATGTACCACTGCTAGGCTCGGGTCTCCTCTCAGGAGAGGGTTAAGGCCATACGTCCCCACGCTGGCCAAATGCGGGTTGGGGACTGGCAAGAATACTTTGTGGCTACTTAAATCTTGCTGTTGTATGTTTTTAAGCCACCCTTATTATACATTAATTTATACATATATGTCAACACTATATTAGTTGGTAAATAATGTTCAGATATTTTCACCAACAGAACCAGATTACATATATCAAATGAAAGTTAAAGAAGTTTAAGTTACGGCAAAAGGACTTTTTTTTAAACTGGAATTTTTAAACAACGGAAGAAGATTGTACGAATTAGGGTGATCTAAAAACTCTATTAAATACTAAGTAGAATGCTTATTATATGGGTTACTCTGTCTATAGAGGTCCATCTATATAAATAAAAATGAATCGCCAAATATGTTGCCAAGCCGGCTAAGCGCAAAACTCGAGAACTGTTCGACCAATTCGGTAATTTTTGTAAACATTATCTTTAAGGCAGATCCTTATGGAGATAAAAATCGCAAAAATTGAGAGGAAAACAGTGAAAACAAGAACGCGTGTAGCGCTTTGGGGACGAAGCTAGTTTGATAAACATTTTACTTACCTGCTAAGATTAAGTTTTGTTAATATATCGAGTTCGGAAAATTTTAAACTAAACCAATTTTAATCTGTAATTAGTAAAGTTATTAAACTCGATCCATAATTACTTTATAGGGTAACGTCACGATTATAAATATCTAAAATGAGAAATATTAAACTAAAATTACACTGTTAATTAACTTCACAACACAACAATTTCAGAACTAAAGTTTAGCACTTTGGGTCTAAATTATACTCAATGTTACAAGAGAATACCCTAAAAGATGAACTAAATTATTCTGCACTAAGTAAAACTGAACCAAAAAAATTCTAAATAGATACTTTGCTTCTACAATACTACGATACTTTGCGATAGTTATTGTAACTACAGTTTATGTCTGGTTTAAAAATAATGAAAGTACTTTCTGTGGAATAAATCATACATAAATTTTTAGCAAATTTAAATACTGCAAGTATTAATAGTTATTTGTAAGTGAATGTACAGTACACGTCAGCTTATTGTCGTCCACTGCTTAACGAAGGTTCAAAATTCTTGGGCAGTACGCATCCATATTCTACCAGCCATTTTTCTCGAGCCACCGGTCTATCGTGATGCGGGACACCCTGCACTATGTTTGCCTAATTGCTGTCTAGAATGAAATAGAATAGAATACACTTTATTGTACACCAGATATAACAGTTTACATAAAAATATACGTAGTTTACATAATACATCAATTGAATTTCCGTGTACAAATGGCGAAAATCTAACCCAAGTCGGCTTCGGCAACTATCATTTCACCTGGAGACATGACTGGCCCACTTTTTCTTTAGCATGCTGATTCTCGATGCGCTATCGGTAACTAAGGTTCTCTGTCGAAGTATTTGAACAGCACCGAAGCAATATAACTAGACAAATTTGTTTCATTTACAGTTCTTGACTACTGTTCTGTCTACAAAGCAATGTGGATGAGATTCTTTATGCGATTAATAGTTCATTACAATAAAACATCGTTCTCAAAAGATTCTCTTAATGTTTTCTGTAAAATCTTAGAAAGTTCTGTACCGATTGCTCACATCATCACTTTGACACAAAAACAACCAGCTTCACAGATTTTTTAAAATCTATTTTAAGCATTACTTTGATTCTTGGTCGAGAATAGTATAGAAATGTATGTGTGTGTCTTCCAATAATTTTAAAGTATATTCCTCGCCATTTTTATGCTTCATAAATCACAATTGCCGTACAGTGACAAGCCATATCTAACTGGTAAATGTACATTTTCTATAGACTTTCTAAGAGGCGTTTTTTAATTATTGAATATTATACCTACCTAAGTTTATATCTACATTTTTAACATTTTTAAAGAACACAGTTATAATTTTACAAATTATGTAAGTTTTCTGCATTTTATGTAGATACACTCACTACGTGATCTTGTGTATTACTATGGCAACAAGGAAAATTGTCGCAAAAATTAGGAAAGCAGTACGAATCTCCAGGCAATTATCTGTGTCTACAGCGGTAATTACTCCCGACCCGGGAGGACAACCAGATAAGCGAAGCAAGAATAATACCTACACATAATCTTGGGTAGGCTTCCCCTAACATAATTAGTTTTTATTGCGACTCGTGTTATTAATACGTAATCAGCTGAAATGAATATAATGTAAAAATAAAATTATATCTATAGGAACAGATAAGCCTTCTCATTTTTTATTCGTTTCTCTTTCATTTTGTTAATATCTCGACAGGGTAAGCTACAACGCGAGGAATAAGAATATTTTGGGTATTTCAGACGCGCTCCAGACTTATGAATAGATTATTTGAAGGCAATGTGTAGTACAGATAAGATAAATATTATTTTTGCCTAGAAAATTTTAGTTATTCAGGAGAAATCTGTATCTACACTAATTAGTTATAGATTTCATATTGAGATTAAGAAACGTTTTTATATTATGTTACCTTTAAATTACTAATTTAAGTGGAAATTATTGTAAAAGTAAAACCTATTACGTCATTAATTTTGTAGCAAGTTTTAAAAAATATACCTCTGTATTTAATTGCTTTGGTAGGGATGTTATAGTTGACTGCATCCTTTTTTTATCCCTTTCCTATAATCTAGCAACTTACACGAATCTCTTATATTGAGAAAAAAGTTCACGACAAGCGACAGCAAATTATCCCGAAGATCTATTGCTGGCAAGAGAGGCAGCATTTCACTCAAGAGATTACTAATAAGTCGGCATGAACCTGCTGAAAATTTTAATAGGGTTTATCGTTATATTCTAAATTTATATTGGTTCTTCTGATGAAAGGTCTCTTATAAGAGAAGGCAGTGTTAGAATTAAATAAAAAAAAGTAAAATTTAAACCCAACTTCAAACAAGTTTGAAAAGCCGTAGTCATACGTTACATAGAAACGTACCATAATCTTGGAAATGGAAAAATGACGCCCTTTCCAATGATCCCAAATTAGTCATATTTATTTTTTAATACAGTACTTTATGACCACTAGAGTGCGCTACATTAGATTCAGTGACACGTCATAGCCTATAACTAGCATACCATCAAGACGCTTCTAACGTCATCTCATTTGTATAGTTGTAATATGTAGCTGAGGAGCTATGTGGGAACAAATGAACATACATTCATAGATACATAGCCTGTCAAAATCATAACCATTCTTTGGCTTTGCCGTAGTCGGGTAAAAGAGGTTATTAGTTTATCTCTGATTTAATTAAATTGACGAGATTTTAAATATATTAGACAGTATAAAATATCTATATTTCCCTATTATTAATGTATTTTATCAATTCAAAGATCACGACTTGTTTAACACTGGATATTCATTGTCTATTTAGATAGGCAAGTAATATTAAACTTTAGAACAAAATTTCATTGTTAAATGTTTCGAAGTAAATACAACGTCTTTGCTTAAAGGAATCCGTAATGAGAAATGGAATATTAAAGTACACAGTTTGATTAAACTATAAAGATACTAGAATATTGTTAAGGATAGAATCGCTGTCAAAGGGAAAGCTAAGTTGATATCGAATATCCATTAGTAAGTACTTAAAATGAAATTTGTACTGAAATTGCTTTTATTTTCTATCTTTTGTATACTACTATGAACTTTCTATAGCGCAATACTAGTAGTAGATATTCAATAGATATTTTAAGTTTGTGTACACTAGTTGAAATATTTGTCGGGACTTAAAGAGGGGTGTAAATAAAATATCAGGTCAATCTGTCAACGATTTGACCTGAAAAAAGAAATAAGCAAACAGGATAAGCTAAATGAAGCTGTTTTAACCACCGGCCAGTGTGTATGTTAAGCTGAGTTGCCTATTGAATAAATTTTACGATAAACGATGCGGTAAAATGAATATTTGACAACTTTATCTTACAATGGTACAGATTTAGAGCTCCCACACAACTGCGAATTCGCAACGCATCCCACATATCTGCGAGCTCGCATCAATGCAGCGCAAGAACTTCCGATCTGGTTTGTATCGCGCATTCCTGCGATTTAATTTACACTTGTTGACGCCATTTTAGTCAGGGACCCCGCCGGTGCCACCGTCTTTTTTCATATCTTTAATTGAGGAGCACACCGTCCCTTGAGATACGAAAAAATCTTTTTGCGATCCATCTCACTATTCCTAAAACTCGTCCAATACAGCTGACTCCCGTTGAAATAATGGTCACCTGAACCAACGCTTTGCTGTTTCAACCGCAGCAATTTTGCATCCCAAGTTCCTGCGATGTGGTTTCGTATCATCGCATCGTGGTTATGTGTGCGAGCCCATATGCGAAAAGCTAGTAAAAAAATTGGACAAAATTTCATGTAAGATTCATAACCTTAAAACAATACACTCTGTAAACGCAGGTAAACAGTGAATTTGTAGGTAGCTATGTATGTAAATATATATACACACACATATATATGCTCGCGACATTGGTGACAGAGATGTGACGCATCAATCCGTTGTCGGATCACCTCCGACAGAAACGAATGTCTCCTGTCTTCTTATAAACATTTTGTCTCCATTTACTCTGAGCTTTATTTACGAGTTTACCTTTGAACAGTTCTTGCTTCTTTTCTAATAATATGTTAGATAACAATCTAAGCTTAAACTCTTAGAACTATCATGAGATCTTTTGATAGGCTTTTGTAGATACCTCGAATACTTTAATGAAAATGTTACGTATGTGTTTCTTTTGCCTATGCTAATATTATACGTAAGAAATTAAATCTTTGTTTAAATAATTTAAACAACAAATAATTAAAATAAATAAATAATAAATCTAGTCCATAATATTTTTTTAAGAATAACATACCCTAATTTCACACTTTATGTACCTGTTTCTGCCTATAATCATTAAGATTGCTAACAGTAACAAGTATACCCTTTTTCTTTCCTAAACTGAAGTTGAGTGCAATTTCCCTTTTCCTTATTCTTTCATTTTATTTATTCTCTTCCTTAGAAGGATAGAAATTACAAGCAGATTAATATAATTCTGTTCAAGTCGAGCAGTTATTTATGGAGACTCATTGATATTTCCCTATCTTTTACCTTATCTGGACAGTTAGATATGTCCGAAATTTCTCAAAGGAAGCAATTTATAACTGTTGAAGTACATAGACCATAACTTAACAATAAAAACTTAATAATTCAAGTCGTTTTGTTATGTCGTAAGATTTGATTTTGAATACTTTAAGAGTTTTTTAACATAAAAATAATTTTAAAATATATTATTGATACTTTTGTTATTGTCATCTCATAATTAAAATTCACTAAAATTTGTTGTTGAATTACATATTTTAATCCCATCTGCTTAAAGTCCATTTTTTGATATTTCGTATGTCAGCTTTTAGTATGTTATATTCAATACCAACTAAAGGTTGATCAGAAGTACACGCTCATTTATTATCAAAGAAAATTAATGGTTTAACTTTACTTAATGGCCATGGTTTTACTTTCTCAAGTAAGAAACAAGCGTATCTCTCTAGTTACCGTTTATTTGGTACTGAACTAATCACAGCGATAGCTGAGATGTGAGATATCAAAAAATGAACTGTAAACAGGTGAGGTTAAAGTATATGATGTGATAAGAAATTTTAGTGTTTTTAAGTTTTGTGATGACAGAATTACGACCATTGTTATGTTGTTAGTAGGCCTTTGTTAGTTAGCGTTAATCTTGTGACTTTTCAGTTTTTGGAATTTTCAAGAACAAGAAAAAAATTTTAACATATAATTTTAATTGTTTAAACAACAATTACAACAATTATTTTATATTATTATTGTAAAATAAATAAACATATTATAAAACATTTATATGTATCTTCTCGTAATGATAATGTTGAAAAGGGTAGTACTCTACCGTTCTGAAAGATGTATTTAACGTCGTAGAATGATATCAATATAATGTAGCCTTATATGTTACGCCTGGTTTTAAATATCTGTACTACATCTTCCGCTAGCCTTTCTTTAGGTCGGATAGGGGACAAATTCCTTTGCCATTAAAAGTGACTCTAAGACTAAGGTAAGTTGATGATAAAAAAATAAGCAAAAAAAGAGGTAAAAGTGAGATTTATTAAAGAAAAGGTCCAGACGGCAATATTATATATTATGGAAAGTGTTATGATTATCCGTTCTATATAAACATATGTAGGTCTACTTTTCTTTAATATTTGTGATGGATGATGAATGTCCTACATTATTCATGGGCGTACCTAGTTGCGCCTCTTATGGCTATGAGTTTCTTTGCCAGTATTCTTCTCATAAGGCTCTACGTATTTTGGAAACTGGAAGTTATAGATTGACACAAGATTGCAGTAGATTTTAGTGTTTTCACCTAATTTACTTTAACAATACAGTACATGTGGCGTCAGTTTGTGTCGGTCTATGATTTTTAACTATAGCTTCAATTTAACGTTCATAAATGTCTCTAAGTGTTTCAATTGAATAAATGAATTTGAATTCGGTCGTGTGCATATCCAAAATTCGACCCAAATAATAGTTTAATAAAGTTAATACTATGTGAGAAAACAAAAGCCAAAGGGGCCTCGAAGCAGCTCTGAATATATTAATTTGCATATTTTCTACACGGAAGTACGGATAAATAGGTATTGTTGAGCGTTTGCGAGTAACAAAATGTGACATCAATGAAAAACTTCTTGATAGCATTAACATAGTAGCTACGACTTTTATCCTTAGTTTCATGATCAATGGAAGAAAAACAGAAAATAAAATCGCATAATACAACGTTATCGAAATGTGGCGCCTGGTTTTTGTAACAATATTTATCTTGCAGAAGTTTTACGCCATTTTTTTTTGTGTACCACACTACATCCCCGAAGGATTCGGTTATTTTATACAAAAGAATTGCCAGTAAATTTTGTTGAATCCACGTACACGAAGGTGGGAACATTATACTTGAAAATAACCATTTTCAGACCTCATATTGTTCTAAAAAGTAAAGTTAAACAAAATTAACAAAAAAAATGTTTGACAAAACGGATAACAATTTGGTATTAAACTAATTTCTATTTATTTTTTGAGATATTGATTTAAAGTCTGTTTGTACTAAAAATTTGTAGTAATTAAGGTTTTGTAACCCACTAAACTGCTGGTGATTCATGTTTTACTGTACTGTACCTATTATTGCAGTTTAAGCCTTAAACTTTTGCCTACGAGAGTGATAGTATATTTAGAGGTATTTATGTAATAAACTTGGTTAAATTTTAAATTACAGATTTAATATCATACCTTTATTACACATCACACACAGCCGTCCGATCTCAAAACAGATAAGACCTGTACTATGGTAACAAGACTGCTGATAATAATACTAATACATTTCTGACTAAATACTGTACATATTATGGAAAAACTTCACCCAGGCACAGAAGAAATGATCGTGTTCATTACACAAAGATGCGTCCTGGGTATTCATTGAACCTCTGGCTTAGTCAGGATCACTAACCATTAGACGACCAGCCTAACGGCACTTATTTTATTGTCATGCAGGAATACTAAGTTTATTGCATTTACAGTCATGCTTCACCTCAAATGTACACACCGTCGCTTCACGGAAAACCGGGTATAAGTAACTCTTTCGTTGTTTAACACCGAGTTAGTGGGGCTACTGGAACCCGAATCCCTATCTTCACATACATCTGACACATGATATCAACAGCCTTTGACAGTTCACTGATGGACATAGGCCTCACCTTGGAAAGGAGGTTTTGTCCTACTATACCACGAATACCAGACAGCCAGAATTGGTATAGGAATTGTTTCAAGGTTTCCTTCTCTTTGCATGTTGTTCTATGTTGTTTGCCCGCTTAATCGCCTTTTAAAACATCCATGGCATGAAACGGGGTGGTGACACCCTTTAGTCTTAATATGTCACGGCCTCGACAATAACCCCTACACAACAGTTCATTCTCCTATCCGTCTCTTTTGTCACATTAAATACATTTTTACTCTTAAAAACACATTGCTTCACTCAATACTTTTATAAAACCTCCTTGAATATGACTGGGACAAATATTTTGCTTCTACTATAGCAAACTAGTTCACCGTGCACTTAACTTTAAAACCGCTGCTTTCAGAGCCACAACCAAAGTGTCCTCGGCTCGAGTCGCGACCCACTTCCGAAACGAACGAGAGCGAGTCCGTTTTTCTCCAACCGGAAATGAGATTTCCCGACAGATATAATGGGTTTTCACGGATTACGTCATGCGAGCCTTGAATTAGAAAATTCACTTGAATAATTCACGTGATAAGTCGCCTTAAGTCTCTTCAATATCTGTCTTGGAAGCTTTCTTAGGTAAAACAATATGCTTTTGGCTTAATGAATATTTGGAATGAAATACACCAAAACATTTGCTCTCCCCTATTTCAAAATTAGTTATCGTAATCATTTTTTTTCTTCCTATCGTAATCATTCATTTTGAAAGCTATAAATAATATTAGAAATCCAATCTTCAAGTAGGTAAATAAGGCTTGACTATTTAAAACAATTTTAATCATTAACCTCACATTAAAATATATTTAAACAAAATCTTAGTAAATTATACTCTTAAATCTTTCTTATGAATTATTATGTCTATAAGAGAAAATCGCCTTAACCCATTTTTTTTATTTTAAATTAGAGTTTAATGGAATACGTGAATTGTATTTTCGAATTCGTGGTAATAATGATAAATATTTATATATGTATGAACATAAACTGCAATTGAGTAAATAACATCAACCATATGCATAATGTAAACAAACCCTTAGTGTACGTTACACTCAATAACTTCCTCAACTATCGTATCTACAAGTTTACGCCTCCCGTTGTTTTGTTACCGTGTAAAGCCGGCTTAAGATCTTGAAACTGAAATCCCAGTTAAAGGATATTATTATCGGACCCCTGTCATTGTGATAACAGGCTTGACCCTAATACAATGTATTATGTTATAAACATACGATGAACGCTGCTTATTTATTACAATGTTCAATTTAACACTAGTAAACTTTCCATCGTGTTCGTCTGTCTGGCTTTTTATAAAATAAACGTACGTTTTGATAATAGCGCGTAATTATTGGAAATACTGTCAAACAATTAATTTGAACAAGTAATTGGATCATTACTGTTTATTGAGGTTTAACCACAAGCGGTGTTAAAGTGATAATGTAATGGGAATTTATTCAAATATTTCACGAAATTTTGTTTAATAACTTTAACCCAAGATCCTGAGGTATAATTTCATATAAATAACATTGTATGTACATATGTTACATGAATGTAAACGCTAAGTAAATTTTTATAATTTTTTTTGTTTCATGTTATCTTTGTTGTAGGTATACGAGTACTGTTATTATATAAATAAAGCCTTTAAGGATCCCATCAAGGCATCCTCACTCACTCGGTGAACCGCAGCGCTGTTTCACACCGATTTTCTGTAAGGCCGTCGTATCACTCCAGTCGAGTCGGCCGATTCATGTAAAAACCGGTACTTCAAGGAAAGTACCGAAGCCCGAAATGGGCTTGACTGGAGTAATAAGAATTAGTATAAAAAATGAATTTAAAGTAAAGTTTTCTATTCGATAATAGCTTTGAATGTTAGTTCCTCATCAATTCTAGATATAAATTGCTACTGGTAGCTAAAAAGATTCTTAGAACTTCTGACTAATGAACTCACATGGACTAAAAAAAAACCGAAAGGTAAAGAGAGTAGGAACGCTCAGTAAAACAACTACGTTTTTCATTACATTCCAAAATACAAAAGTAAAGTGAATTAATCTGGTTGTCAGTTGTTGATTTAAGTTCT
The DNA here is from genome assembly GCA_003709505.1 of Hyphantria cunea. Taxonomy (NCBI): domain Eukaryota; kingdom Metazoa; phylum Arthropoda; class Insecta; order Lepidoptera; family Erebidae; genus Hyphantria; species Hyphantria cunea. Next base: position 79,280 of record PKRV01000385.1, read on the forward strand.
GCCGTCGTGTGGCTTGTTTAGGCTAGTCCAACTTCTATTACAGTTTTTATATAATACTGTTTTCGTCTTTCTGTTTTTGTTCACTATTGTTTGGATGTAGATTATTCTAACCCTGTTCCATATCATTTTTATACCCTCCAAAATAATTCTTAATTGTTGATAAGAGGCAACATCGCTTCTCATGTGCGTATTGTATGACAATTTCGTTAGGCGCAAAGAACGGATTTTTGGCACAATCACCGCTCACTTGAATTCAGCATAATATTTAAGGCACAGTAATCTAATATAATCTGAATAGACGGTTTTTCTACAAAATTATGTCTATTTTATTGCGAAACTTATATAAGATTTAGAGAATTTGATTTTACAGACTCTTAAGCAAAATTAGAGCTCCATGGGACAAAGTGAGTTGTGGCAACATTCTGACATTTTTAAAACCGTCTGCGACAAATGGGTTGAGTAATTCCTACGTATCTATTTTAAATGCTTGACTAAGTTCAAATTAAGGTGTCAAATCTGAAATATAAACATAATTTCAATGTTGGTGGAAGAGGTTTAATTAATTATTTATAATGGTATATATTTTAGAATCTTGATTGAATTGTGATTAGGTTTGATCAGTATCGTCATAATTATAATAGTAATACAGGAAATAATCAAACTGCTAACACTTTCTGGCTTCGATAGTTACTATCCAGAAAAATGTGATGATTTTCACGCTAACTAAAGTATTACTACTTTATACAGAGTTTGAAATACAGTCTTTCATTTATTATTATATAGTGTTTAAAAAACGAGCGAAATTTTAAGCACACTTAGATTAATTGCTGTGCAGAATACTTTCACAGCCTGAGCAAACTTACGTTGTGTTTGGTACTACTTTACTTTCCTTGGGATAACAAGAAGCTATTTAGCTGTCAAGTTTGAAATAAAGTTTGAAGTATCACAAACTTTTGACGTACTTTGTTTTATCCATCAAAGTTGGAACACTTAATGTTTCTAAACATAATTATGGCGAAAACTTCATTATTAGGCCAACCATTAATTGTTAATGGAGAAGTTGTGTGATAATGCCAAGTTTCTGTTGTCATATAAATATAGCTTCTAATTCGAAATTTTATACCTTTGGTGGATAAATAAATATCCCAGTAGAGATTATATATTATGTACTGAAATATAACATTTGTTGTTATTTAATTGTGATTTATTGTATACAGATAATATCTATATACAATATATCATTGGCTTGTTATACTGCACTATGTAGTTGCTGTAATCGAAGAATGAATAAATTTAAAGCTATGATCAAATCAAAGTAGGAACCTATCAACCAATTCAAGAAAATATACTGAGAAATTTGGCACAGAATCCTTTTGGATATTCCATGATGCTGTCGGCTATATAACGTGGTTTCATTTCTTTATTTTCATTGTACGTAAAAGTTCTTGACCTTGCGAAGCACTTTGAGCACCACTCCGTTCCCTTCTAATACTTATAATAGATATAACCAATTCTATTGAATTAAAGTAATTTTGTTAGTATATTCAAGATAAAGAAAAAAAGGTTTTTTTACCATTGTGTTCTTAAACCTTTGTATTTTACCATTTATATCCAAAAACATTAAGACATTCTTCAAAATAAAATATAACGTTAAAGTTCGGTAAAATTGAAAAGGGATCTCGTGTAAGAGATCAAATGTCATCCAACATGTTTTAATAAGACATTGTACAATGGATTCCACTAAAACAATTTTCTTGAATTTAATTTCCTGTGATATGTAAATGTTTTATAGCAAACAAAATAAATATTGGTTGAACAAAAAGGAGCAAACAATATTCAGTTCTCTATATACATGATCAATTTATAGTTAGTTCATAGTAACAATAACTACGATAGGCTACGGTTGAAGCGATTGCCGTACCGCTTTCTACAGCGCCCAGTTTTGTGGGATCAAACCCACATGGAACGATAAATGCATATGTGTTTCAAAATTGTTATTCTAAGTGTTCTTTTCATGTATGTTTTTAAACATACACACTCACAATCATTATCAGCCTGTTGCAGTCCACTGCTGGACATAGGCCTCTCCCAAGGAACACCACAGAACCTGGAACACTTCAACCTTTAGAGCTGTTGGTCACTTTGGTTCTCTAAAGGATTACTTCGTGACGAATTTTCCCCTCAGAGAGACTCCAAGCATAGCTCTCTTCAAGACAATATGAGCGACTTTAAGTATTTGGATTAGCCCCACAGACAGTGTCCACGTCTTGTCACCGTACGTCATTACAGGGAGGACGCACTGGTTGAGGACTTTCGTCTTCAGGCTCTGTGGTATATCCTACGAAATTATGTGGTTCAACCTCCCATCGGCCTTCTTTCTCGAAGTTGTGTCTACCCAATTGCATTAATTGCTCGAGATAGATTTATTCTTCGACAATTTCAAGAGGCGTGCTATCAATGACAACTTGTCCCAGTGCGTCGGGGCATTTGTCATGCTCTGGTTCATCCGAAGACCAATTCGTGGGGAGACTTCAGATAGGCTTTGCAGCATCTCTTGAACTTCCTGTAGCGATTCTGCCAGGGTAACAATATCATCGGACCTTATGTATTCTCTGTTTATATTGACGTCCCGTCTGTTCCAGTTCAGGGTCTTGAAGTCTTCCTCTAAAGCATTTGTTAATAGTTTCAGGGCTATCACATCCCCCTGTCTTACTCCTCAATGCAAAGGAAGTTTGACTATCCTGTACTAAGACGGACATAGTTTGCGTCATACGGGCTTCTCAGGAGCAAAATGTATCGAAAATTAACTTGGCACACAAAATAAGTAAGATAATAATTGTATCGATTCCATTGTATTTGTAGTCTAATATTTTATTTTTTAAATTTGGGAGCTGTTCCTCTATATATAGATTTTTCTTATGGTAAAAAGGTGTTATTAAAATCGGCCAAGTGCGATCTGTACATTTCATGCATCTACCTGTTTTCGTTATCAATATCGAACCAAAAATACAGTTGTTGCATAGATGCCCCTTTTCTTGGGGAGTTTGTATTAATACCGAAATGTAAAAATTAATTAATTTAGAAATTTCAATAGAAAGAGCACCTTCGTCTAAAATACAGATATTCAGTTACCTACTATAGACGCGGATGTTTACTGATTTGTTGATTTGTATTATGTAGGTATCTGGCAATGGTGTATCCTAGATACAAAAATTTATTGATTAAATAAATTATTATTATTTATAGTTAAAGCGGCAATAGAAATACATCTACTCTGAAAATTGCCACTGTCTATCTACTGAGATACAGTCTGGTGACGGACGGGCGGATGGTATTACTGTTTGGGTAAGGACCCTAAGAAGGCGGCAATACAATTATGTTCTTTGACATGCACGACGGCGGTACTGCAGCAGTCACTTATCACTAGGCGATCCGGACGTTTGCCCTCCTTTACGATAAGAAAGTTGCGCAAAACAAAAAGTTTTTTAAAACTTACACTATGGTGGAGTGTCAATTACGTATATAAGAGTGATAGGGATAAAAGTTTTGTCATGTTGATCGATAAGAAAATCTAAGTAAGATAAGTTATTTAGTATTCCATCTTGTATTTTTTTTACTAAATTAGACTTTTATATTTGCTTATATTTCTAAGTAAACAAGCACGAAAATAACATTGTGCCTTGATTTTTAACAAAGTTATGTCCCGTGCAAACCTAACCTTCCACGTCAGGTTTCGCTTATATTTTATATTTAATATAATATTTATGTTATTGTTTGTGAGGTAAATAAAGTTAAGGAACAAATATTTCGGACATCTAACACACAACGCCATCTAGTCCCAAGCTAAGCAGAACTTGTGTTATGGGTACTAGACACCTGATACAAATATACGATTACATTTTTTTGTAATTACTTTCATATTATACATAGAAAACACCCAAATTCCGAAACAAATATTTGCAGATCATACAAACATTTGGTCCGACTCAGAAATCGCACCCGTGTCGGATACGCTACCACTGCGCCACCACCGTCACTTACTCAATTATGTACCTACTAATATTTATGAAGAGATAACTAACTCTGAATCTCACTTTATAGTTCTGTGAATAATGTATGTAATAAAGAATCATAAACTTGATTCATATTAGTGTATAAACTTCTGAGAAATACTTTCTATATTACCAAGATGCATCGCCTCAGCTATAAGTGGATGCGAAAATGTGAAGTTTGAAGCGTCACGTCATCACGAATATTTCACATAATTTTCATAGCTTTGCTGAGCGGAGCTGCTTCGCAATAATTGTTGGCCAGGATTCTAGAAAGATTCTCGTTAACTCGTCTCTACTAGTGAAGTTGTGAAGATACCAGCCAAGTATTTTATGAGTTTGCTTGTAATAGAGACGATGTAAGAATTTTATTTAGTAGTTGGAGGTATGAGAACTTTTAAATTACCCTGCAAGAATAAGACTAGCTTGCACGTTATTTTTACCCGATGCGAAAGCAGGAGGGTTATGTTTTTTTATGTCTTTAGTACGCCCTAGAGCCTAAGCGGCTTGTTGCAATTTTATGTGAGTGATGTTAATAGATTCGTCTTAGCCGTGAGAGTGACGCTGGGTACATCAAAATTATAAAAAAACAAAATTAAAAAATGATACGCTGTTAGACTTTTTAAAATAATTCATTACTTTTTAATCGACGTAGTTACTGTTATTTTTGGTTTGCTTTTTAACCATTACGGACTATACATATTTACTTAGTCTAGACATATATACTGTTACAATTTAAAATAAACAAAATATTACTTTTGAATTCGGAATCTATCATTTTTATACGATTATTATTATATTTACAATTAAAATATTTTACAATTTAATTTGCCGGCATTAAGAAAAAACTAAGTATAAAATATTTAGTGATATTAAAATGGAATAGGGTAATAAATAGAACTACAAACGAATTGCTGTGATTGCATTACGAAAAGTAGTTATGAAGCCAAATACAATTTTTAAAATCCTTCATACGCTTGGTATAATTCAAATTTGTGTCCACGTAAAGTTCGTACGAAAAAGGCAATCAAAGCAATCAGGGAAAGAATTCGATGAAATCTTGTCCTGATCTTAATCAATTGGATTATGATTTATGGCCAGTTTTAGAGAGTAAGGCTTGCCTAAACGCCATGATAATTTGTAGTCCCAAAAACAATCCATACGATTGGCAATGAATATTTTTTCCATAGGAAGAGTGCATGCTGCTATTGATAACTGGGCTCAACATTTAAAGGACTGTATTGCAGTCATTGGAGACCACTTAAAATTTATATATTTTAATGTTTTTATATTAATGTACTAAACTAACAAACTGTAATAGTAATAAATGATACGTACAAAAAATTTCTTTTCTAACAATATTTATGGCAAGACTTAGTTTATAATACAGATTAATAAAAAAGCTGGATATTTACTTGAAGGGTTAGATAAATCAGGCGTAAGATTATTTTCTATAAAAGTGTTTATTTAATTTTGAACTAAGAATTATTAGTCGTTATTTAAAAGTAGTATTTATATTAATAAACTATTTAGTTAGACCACCAATTTATAGAAAAAATATGTTACAAATTGAGAGTATGTAATCCCTGAAATAAGTGTTTTATAATTTTATGTACAATAAAATATGATATCAAATACAAAATACGTCTGGCAGGAAGACAGCACGAATAAATTGAACATCGATATGTTTTAGCGCTGCGGTCGTTGCAATCCTGACATTGTTCCTGGAACTTGATGTTTCAGCAACTATCAATATAACAATATTGCAATATCAGCTTCAGTATAAGGCTACCAATTTAACAACAATACCATGATTACTACATATTTTTTAAATAAACAATTTAAACATTCGTAATTAGTCCTGGGGTATGTGCCAAGGGCTCGTAACTGTGATTATGACCCTGCAGTTTAAATACACACTCATATAAAGCAAATCCAGAGGTAATATAAATTAAGCATGTACGTGATGAAACTCTTGTTCTTTATTAGGTTCGCTACAGCAGCAGTAAGTAAATAACGTCAAAGGAACAGCTTGATACAATATACGGCGAATGATTAACATCTATATGTACAATGATATGCAAGTCACTACATGTGATGTGTGAGAGTTTAGAGTACCTATATGATAACCGATGGGCAGTGATGTGGTAGTCTCATCTTTGGGTAGACAATTTTTTTTTTTACGTGTGGAAATCCCCTCGGGGCGAAGGCCCACCGGAGTTTGCGGCGGGGCGGTGTGTCGGAATCGAACCGACTAAAACCACACGGTGTGCCAATCTGCGCCTGAGACGGGAGAGATCCGGGAACCGCTTTTTTACGCGATCCGGACCATCTTTGGGTAGCCACTACCCGAAGACTCGTGTTTTTAAGACTACCGGTTATCTTAGAAATACGAGTCAAGAATGTATTCTAATAATCTATTCGTCGATCATCGATTTTCAAACATTCATGAACGCTTTCGCTTGTTTTGTCATCATGAACTGAATTAGAAGCAGTTTCGCCAGATTTTGAGTTTTTTTTACAGATAAAAATGATAATTATTATAATAAATTACGTTACAGTAGAATTAATTAAAATAATAATAAATTTAGATATAGTAAAATAAAATTTGTAGTTAAACTAAATTTGTAATTTAGTTTAACTAAAACTAAATTTGTAGTTATTTGACAGATAAATTGACCTTAGTCTATTAGGGACTTAATAGAGAACGGTGAATCTGGCCCTTTGAGTCATAATTTTAAAATAACATTAACTATTGTAGATATATGATTAATTAAGGCTATCAATAACAAAAGTCTACCTAGCTAGGTATAGCTTAATTAATTGTAAAAGTTTGTGATATATTTTAATCCATATCCTTGTTTGGCAGCCCTACTAGAAAATGCTGACCGAACTGACTCTCCTGCCGCATTTATGTATTGTTCATGTACGGTATTTATTCTATATATCGGTCAAACATTTAGAACTCATCTTTATGTATACAAATGGTTAGATGTAGAGTGTACGCTTCGAAAATTCCAAAAGTTCAGAAACGAGAAGAAATGGTGAAACGAAGGAAATGGTTCATATGAAATAACAAAGAAATACTTGTCACTTCTATATATGTATATTAAAGCTATGTTTATTCAAATAAGTAACTTATTTGAGAGACCAAATTTTAATATTAAATTATGATCAGGTACTTAAAAACTTTTAAGCGGATCGAAAACAAATTTTGTTCGATAAACTTTTCTAATTTATATAAAAAATAGAAACTTTAAAAAAATGATCTAATAAACTTGACTCGGTAGACATTTTTGTTATAAATTTTTATAAAATACACTTTATTCAGTTTCTTGAACGGAATCTTGAATGCTTTTCCAATATATTATTTAAAAGATTTAATAACTTGCTTCATTTATGGCGACATTTATCACATGCCGACAGCTAAACCACTAGGCCAACCGTGTATTTGCATATGCATTATATAGTTGTGGGCATATAGATGTTTATGAACAGGACTTTTTATAGGTTTATTGTTAGGAATTACTTTACAATATTTCGTCATTACTGCAAGCGTCATGATAACGCACAAACTGATAACGGATATCGCATTTATTACACTGGCTATTTTATTGATATTTATATTAGTAAATTGTATAATAGTTACTGCACGGTATCCTAAAATTAGATATCAATAATGAGCTGCTATTTGTTTTTTAACTAATTTGAATTGCTACAATGATTATCTATTAGCGTCGTCAACAGCATCCGATAATCTACTGCTGAACGTAGGCTTCTACTTAACAAAGAGGTTTTGGCCTGCTGTGTACTGCGTTGACTAGATAGAGATAGACTCTAGATATAGGTTTTGTTTCAAGTGTTCCTTCTCTCTGCAGTCACGTTTTGCTGCAGTCTAATCTTATGTTTAAATAAAAACATTGAAAAAAAATAATAAGATCAACAATAATGGCTTTTATTTTATTTTATTTTATTTATTAATCTTATGTGTAACCCATCACCACACGGGTTTGCCTTGGCACAGAACTACTATCCCTACTTCCAGTGAAGTTGACTTCGTCATATTCGAATCATCTTCGACAAAATTTGTTTCTTCATTATTTGTGCTATCATCGCCACTAAAAATGGTTGGGGTTACATCCGCCGCAAAATGATCTCCGTCGTTTAAAAGCAGTCCTCTATCGCCTTTACCATGGAGAGTGTTCTGAAGAGCTCTTGCAACTGATGCCCTCTTCCTTCCTCTACAGAACAACACGTACCGGCCTTGGTAGTCACCGCTTTAAGGTGTGTCTGTGCCAAGCGGTCAAATCTTGGAACTCACTACCAGCGCACGTGTTTCCTTCCCACTATGATCCCGGGGCCATTAAGCGGGGCTTGAAAAAACATCTCACCAGGCCGCCATAGTGTGGGTCACCATGCTGCACTGTTCTTTTTCGCATTGAGGATGGTGACCACCACTCTTGGATTCTGCTCATGATTTCCATCAGGCAGGGCAGAGTCATTTTGGGAGCATATACATAAAAAAAATCATAATAAAATAAAAGTAACTGATTTAAATATTTTAACTTTCTATTACAATTAGTTGACAGACTGATTTACTGAATATTTATTTCACTAACCAATGAATACAATTTTTTTAAAGTCAACTCTCTATTATGTATATACATCTTGTGTCGCCGAGGACTTTACAAACATACATGAAACGGACACAAATAACGCCCAGATTCAGAACAACATTTAGTAAATTACACAACGTGTAGTCAAAAGCGGCGTGGCGACCTCTTAAACCAATAGGTTAGCCGTGCAGTCTTTAGTTAGCAAAACAACAAAAAGTAATCAACATATAATAAGTCCATTCTGCTAAAATCAATTTTTAGCTTTGACTAACGAGGCATTAACGTTTTCGTACCCTTTATTAACAAATTCAACACGCGTAAAAGTTATATCGATTCCCATTTATCTTGTACTCAACAAAACGACTTGCAATATTACTTCAAATCACGGATACAAATACAAATGTTACCAAACACATATGCTTCCCGTGACAAAAACGTGAATAGATTGACAAATGTATACATATTTATGCGGAGACCTTCATCGAGAATTCTTCGCCATCCCTAGTGTTGTAGTAAATATATACTTACAATGGTAAAGTGATACGCCCATCACTACTCATTTAAATTTTTGTCGTTTGATATAGCGAAATATTTTACAAACTATTTTATATACTCTATACGCTGCAAATATAAAATTCTTAGCTTAAACATGCTTGGAATACGGCGTTACCTGACTATAACATTTTATATGAGGCACTTGAAACTTCGCTTTCAAAAATATGTACTGAAGCTTGATGAATAATAATTTTATTTTAGTCGTAAAGCAATCACAAAATTTTAGTTTAATGAGGCAACTCTAACTGTGTACTATTACCAGGTTTCTTATTAAAGGAATTCAGATTTTTATTTCTGTATATTTTTGTAAACACTAAAGCAACGCCGACAATTCAGTGTCAACTGATACAATCAATCAATAACCCATAATGTCCAACTGCTAGGTTTGGGTCTCCTCTCAGGAGAGGGTTAAGTGCGGGTTGGGGACCGGCAAGACTACGTTGTGGCTACGTAATCTTGCCGTTGGATATTTTTAAGTCGCCTAAAGGCCTCCAACTAAGCTTCACGACTGTTATCCTATGATAAAAACCGGGACCGACTGCTTAACGTGACCTCCGAATCACGGAAGACGCTCATGGTAACACGCCATCAGCGGTCATCCATCTAGGTGCTGACCGCGCCGTCGTTACTTAATCACCGAGTGCAACTGGGCTATGAGTGCCGAGTAGAGACAATAGTAGGGTACTTTACTCTTTAAAAAGAGCCCTTCTTCCGATATTCATTTTGCATTCCTGACATCAAAGAAATAAGAAATTAGTGGTTCATTTTGCACTATATAAACACTTCCCAATAGTATATATTGTTTGCTAAGGTATAATATTTTAGGGTAGCTCTTTTAATGATGAAGCCATGTTGAAAGTTTAAATAACGTTACAATTAAGGAGATATTATTACGATGCCGGTCTTTAAGATAGGAAGTTAGTAGTACTAGTATGTTATATAATTCAGAAGCTATATGAGTTATCAAACTAACCTTTTTAGGGTTCTATACCACACACTACATGTGTTACGTTTTGTCAGTCGTTCGACAAATGCGGTAGAGTTACGGACTGTTAGTATTTCGTACGAAAGAGACAACGCTCTATAAAGCCGAAATTAGCCAAATGTCTCTTTCTAGAGATCGATGTGCGTTATTTCTTGCCCAGTGCTGTAAAAGTGTTGGTATTGCAATCCAGTAATTGTTGTTTTGAGTCTGGGTTTTCTTTGTGTCCGTTTCATGTATATTTGTAAACTTCCCGCGACACGGATATATATCAAATGCTGGCGTTGTTATTTTTTAATATAAAAAGAAACTCTTAGTATTCTGTTTATAAAAAAATCATAATGTTTGAGTTTTAACATTATTTTGTACCTATATTATTTGAAAAATGTATTTTTATAAATCATTTATAATATTTATCTTCTAGGATTTATACGTGTAATAACTCTTCCTGTCTTTTGAGTGAAATAAGTATTTTAGATGAAGTAACGCACAGTGTTATCGGCATAAACGGAAAAGTAATAAATCTTCCAGCGGAACTCATAAAAAGTCGTTTGTTTTTACGAGTACGAATATAATATTAAGTAATGCGGGCGGTGAAATTGCTACGGGGCACATAATACCTGTGTAATGCTATTTCTTTCGAGCCGGTGAAATTGATGTTAATGACGGATATTGCCAATACAAACTTTAGGATGTAAAATTTCATTTTTTTATATTTCATACAAATACGTTGCGTGAGGCGGACTTAGTGCAATAGATATTTTCTCCGGTTCAACTTTGGTGGATGCAGAGCTGCGTATGGCGATCTGGATGTGTTATTAGAAGCAGTTCCCGGATCCCTCCCGTCTTAGGCGCAAAGTGGCACACCGTGTGGTTTTAGTCGGTTCGATTGCGATACACCGCCCCGCCGCCCCGCCGCAGTCCCCGGTGCGGTGACGGCCCGTGGGGGTCACCACACGCAAAAAAAGAGCTGTGTATAGCAGGTGTGTAATTGGAGCAAGTGAGAAGGATTGCTTAAAATAATTTACATCTAAATAATTTGACGTATAATATTATCTATATAAAAAACACATATATATGTTTAAAAATACTCGTACAATAATGAATAAACGACGAATTATTCTGATAACTTTGTCAACAGGTCACCGTAGAGTTTGCGTACTCTAATTTTGAAAGTTAATCGATTAGTTGACGTCTTTAAATAACTACTAATAAGTAATGTCCTAATGTCTTGGAGGATGACGTTCCAGAGAAAAGTTTAAATAGTGAACAAAGAATTTACAGGATTATTAGACGAGCGAGGATATCTGGATTGGTTATAGAACAGAAAATTTCAGTGAGTGAGTTAGGAGAGTGGAGAACTGCCTCGTTGGACTAATGGTTAGCGTAAGTGACTGCAGATCAAGAGGTCTCGGGATTCAATTCTAGGATCGGACCGCTGTTGGGTTTTTCTTACAAGGAAATCTTAATAGTACGGAATGTGGTGGTGCCGAGGCACGGGCGGGAAACATCACCATATTCCGTCACGAGGAGAGCACGTTAAACCGTCGGATCCGGTTGTCACGAACATATATGGCAATCGTTATTGGGAAGTCAATGCCCTCAAATACACTGACAACTAGTTCAACTTTCAAATTCAGTTCACCCTCAGAGTTGCGGAGGTCCGAGGCCGATGTCCGTGTAAAACTGATATTCAGGTAAAACTGGTTGAAATAATAGCCGAATCCAAATCTTTGGAATTATAAAGGCTAGGAAGATGAGCTAGGAGAGTAGAGATGAGATATAGTCAAACAAACTGCGGCGTCATATTATAGGTAACCATGACATCATCATCATCATCATCAGCCTATCGCAGTCCACTGCTGGACATAGGCCTCTCCAATTTCACGCCACTTAGTGACAATATTTACTATAAGCGGAAAGTAAGTTGTAACGTACTGTAAATTGAAATGAACCAAATACAGTTGTTGAGAAGTTGGTCTAATTTATTATTCTTTACATTACGAAGGAAAAACATTGGTATACATAAAAAATATTAATTATTTGGGTTCCAAGATAGTGATACCATAATACAAATAATATTATCATTACCAGTAGCTTTGGATCTGCTTGAGATAATAAATTGCTTGACCTACTTTGATACAACTGGAGATAAATAGAAAGCTCATGCGAAACTTTTTAGACGAGACAGTGCAAGTGGTGTAATGGTGATTGATATCATCTAAAACAATGATCGTTCGACCGAAAAGCTTAAAAGCAAAAGGTCCACTAGGCACTTGCAACTGAAGTCAAGAGTACTTTGAAAAACGTCTAGATGTCAGCAAAAGAAGATGTAGAAATGTTATTGAGAATATAAAGAAGTTTGGCACATCATATTAGCACCTTGTACTTAATTCTAGCAGGTTTGTAGGCAAGTCAGCCCCCTAGCTAAGTTAACATTTTACAAACGAAACGATATATATATTAGAAATTCACTAATCTATGGAAATTACGTCATCTCAACTCTCATCACGTAGCCAAAACAAAATATTAGCCAACAATACAAGAGACTAGAGGTTTAAGCGATTGTAGAAAGAGATTTGAGAGATTAATAGTAAGGGGCTGGTATCGTCTCTCCCGGCTATATACTATTTAAGCAAAAAAAGGTCAATTTGCAATTTATCTACAATTAGCTGAGCCCTGTGGTGTTACCCGCGTTTGTTGTTGTTAAGGCGGCCAACGCCGCGGGGCGAAGCTAGTTTAAAAACGTAGTCGAGGTTCCTCCTTATATCATCAGCTACCTGCCAGTGAAAGTGGCGTCGAAATCGGTCCAGCCGTTCCAGAGATTACCCGAAAAAACAGAGAGACACACATACAAAAATAGAAAAAAATATTGGTAAATGTACTGTGTATACATATTTGGTAAAAAGCGATTACTTTAATACTACAAACATACACTCCAATTTTATTTTTTTTGTATAGAAGACAAGGGTGAATGAAGATAGTCTGAGATAAGGCCGCCCATTGTACCACTGTTTTTTATTTGTTATTGTCTTCATTGTATCTTTCATTTCATGGTGTGCAATAAAGAGTATTTATCACAAGGGTGTAAGCACTGGATGTTTAATAGTAGGCTGAGTAAGTAACAGAAGACATGAAGATTTCCTTATAATTTGATGACCTAGATAAGGCTCAATGACCTAGATAAGATCAATAGCTTACAACTATGTGAAGATGAAGTTACCACAATTGACGGACTACAGAGCAACTCTAGGAGAAAAGGGAATAGTTCTCCTCATTACAAAAAGAAATCCTTAGCAGAAAGAAAGAGTGAATTAGCTCTAAAGACAAAAAGTTCGAATGATATGTTTATGGCGAATTCTCTAAAAATCTCAGTAGGAACAGCGGCGCGCAATTAGCATCGATGATAAGCACAACCATGGCTAATTCCTTTGCATACCGCCATTAGTATAATATAATAAACTATCTTATCTCAATCACTACAACAACGATAAGATATAAAACGTATCAAATTTAAATAAAACACAAATTAGTTCCTAATGTATCGGGTCAAAGGCGTTACTAAACTGGTTGCGTCATCAGATGTTATTAGTGTAAATGGAAAACATGCCGATTCAATATGTATACGTTGAACAGTTGTTATAAGCGACAATACTGTTATACAGAGTGACGTCATAACTGTACATTGGTGTTATGGAGTTCAATAAACTTCGGTTATTGAACTACCGTTGATTGTAAATTGATATTTCAACAAGTTAAAACAAGCGGCTCGTTGGTCTAGGGGTATGATTCTCGCTTTAGGTGCGAGAGGTCCCGGGTTCAAATCCCGGACGAGCCCGTCTTTTTAAATGTTTCAGTACATTTTTTCTTTCTTTAACTGTATCCTTCACAGCTTTTCGTGGTCCACTACTGGACGTAGGCCTTTCCGCTCAAAGGAGACGTTGGCCAATCGGGTTGGTATGTGATTTGTTTCAAAATTTTTTTATAGTGATGCGGTGTTGGGTAGTTTATTCCTTCAGCGCCTTTTACAAGACCCATGTAAGAGGGACAGGGTCAACCGTGGGACAAAATCCGTATATTAAACTAGATGAAAATACTTTTTTTTGATAGATCCTATATGCATATTAATTTCTTTTTAACATCATAACTGTTACGGTATGATAAGAAATGTAGGTTTCAGAAATTAGATCTTTAATACGAACTAGAACTATAAAAGAAGGCATTTCAATCAGCTTTTATAAGCGGCTCGTTGGTCTAGGGGTATGATTCTCGCTTTGGGTGCGAGAGGTCCCGGGTTCAAATCCCGGACGAGCCCTTCTTTTTATTCTTTCAATACAGGGGTATGATTCTCGCTTTAGGTGCGAGAGGTCCCGGGTTCAAATCCCGGACGAGCCCTTCTTTTTTTCTTTCAGTACATCTTTTTCTTTCTGAGACTCTAGATAAAAAATATTTTATTTATTTTATTTTTAGCATCATAACTTACAAACTGAATAGGTGACTTTGATAGTAATTAATTTGTAAGCAAAGAATTAATTTATGAGACATACAACTACAAAAACATGGTACATTTAAAAATAAATCAGAATGCTTAATAAATGGCTTATTTTTATTAGGTATTGGTATTAGCTATAGATACAAAAACATGATTAGCTACAAAAACATGGTAAATTTAAAAATAAATCAGAATGCTTAATAAATGGCTTATTTTTATTAGGTATTGGTATAAGCTATAGATTAGCCCCGCGGCGTTGCCTTTGGTACAACAATAACCACGGGCAACGCCGCGGGGCAAGTTAGTCTAAGACAAATGGCCCAAGTTACTCCCCAAATCATAAGCCGTCTTCCAGAGAAAGTCTCACCAAAACCGGTCCAACCGTTCCAGATATTAGCCGGAGCAACAGAGAAAAATTAAAAAAAAACTGCATTTTTGATATAAGTATCGTATATACTTTCATATGCATTTAGTGAAAAGCCGAATTGGAATTGCAAACAGTCTGCAATTTTATTTATTTGTACGGATGACTTCCATAGCCGCGTGTTTACGTAGGTTATGAAAGTGTGAATTATAGAGAATACTGTTATTATATAATAATGTTATTCCACCTGTGATATCTGCCTACAAATGTTTATTTGAAAAGAAGTTGTACACCTTTCACTATGTATGCGGTTACGCATCACACATATAAATATGTTTAACATTTTCAACAATTTCTTCATCGGCTCGTTGGTCTAGGGGTATGATTTTCGCTTAGGGTGCGAGAGGTCCCGGGTTCAAATCCCGGACGAGCCCAAACGTTTTTGCTACTTGAGATAAGTTTTCTGAAAACATATTAAATTATGCAGTCATATATTTAATATGTGTTATTATTTTCTTCTATTTTTTTTTCTAGTCTAGTTTAAGGTGATAAAGAAGAGTCATTGAATTGCAAATTGTTCCGAAGTTCATTATATACCTACACAAAAGGCATTGTCTTTTTATAAAGAGATTCATTCTAGATGAGAGATTCATTCTAAATGAATCGTGAAAATCAGTGCCCCCAGTCGAAAATTATGCGGTAACAAACAAAAAAAAAACAGCAGTCGAATTGATAACCTTCTACTTTTTTCGAGTCGGTCAAAAGGAATTCGTTTCTATATCCATGGCATAAATAAAATTTGCATTGCAGATTTTGACATAACTATTCATTTGTTTTAACCATACCAGCCATTGTCTCACCTCTTTATAAAAAGGCAATGTTAAATGGTGTATTTTTAGCTAGTTTTACTTTTACGTAATAAAAATATAAATAAGAGAGAGTAATTCATATTGAAACAAGCATGGATAGAGATAAAGAGGATCGTTTAAATGCGTGCAATAAAGATATCTATAATTATCCAGTACTAAACGATAGGCTGATAATCATGATATTGAAACTAATATCGACTCATTTCAAGTTTTTTTTTATTCTTTTAAAAGCACTTAAAGGAGTGAACGAATTTAATTGAGTTGCTCCATAAACCAGAAAAAAAGTAGTTAATAACATCATGTAAGACTGTTGTGATGGTGGAGGTTTGGGTGTTTTCTATGTAAAGTATGTATTCCATTACAAAACTTATCGTAAAAGTTCTAAATAGTTTGGGACTATAGAGTTTAGTAAGGAAAAACGTTTGAAATTAAAATTGAAAATTACCAAAGACATAATATTCGAAATGGGATGACTGTCAAAACACTTTTTACTTAGTCATTACATTTGATGGGTTCGTAACTTACCGAAATATGATTTCTGGAAGCTGAAGAGTGAAATTATAATTTATTATCTTAAACATAAAGTTAAAAATAAAACACGACCAATTAGCTGGATCGTTAATTAATTTCATCCGTTCGTTAGCAACTGATCAAGCATTAGTTTCGGGTATTTGATTTTAGTCAAATATAGATTTAATTAATTGAATTTGAACTCTTAATTAGGTAAATCACAATTCCTGAGATCAAAAGTAGGAAGAGAGTCAAAATCGATGCTCACGTTGATTCAAAAGGGCAATAATATTTGTAGCCTCTCGAACCACAGAACGGATGTGATGGTGCCTCTTCGAGCTCTAGCCTGAGTAACGTAAATAATCGGCTATCTAACAAGGTGGTTTCGTTAACACCATCAGCAACCCTCACGAGAGGGTTGGGATAGCACCCCTCCTCCGTGCTACCCTGTGGTATCCGTCGCCAGACTCGTAATTCCTCCACTGGCATAAAAGCCTCACGCGGATCAAATGGAAGTATCATAGACAATCAAACACATTAAGCACGTTGCAATTGGTTTGTTCTGATCACGCTATCTTCCTTTATGTACCCAAGATTTAGGTGAATTAACGATCTTTTACTATAGACGCTCTGAACGGCTAGTCAAATGCTATATCAGTTGCGGTTTACATCCAGGTGCATTAGCATATGCTATCCGGTGCCCGATATAGAGATGTCTTAGGCGGCGTGCGGTAACGCCTACCCGGTTTGGAGATCGAATCCAAATTCTCCCGGCGACACATACTGCAATAGCACCTATCCAGCCTACAGAAGGCCGAGTAGCCAACCTTTAAAACTCCCAGCACGTGAGTACACATCCCACAACCTAAACACGCCAACCTTAGTATAAAGCACCACATTGACAGATCCCCTAGGTATAATCGTGTAGCAGAACTAAGAGATGATCAGTCGCCGAGCTCCACTCGACCATACCTCGCTTCACCTCACTGCAGGCCTTATAAAGAAACCTACTCATACATCTCCAATCAAAGGTGCCAATAAAACCAATGGCAATGCTTACCAAATAAAACTATAAGGTTACATCTAGTTACCTAACGAATACTACGATACTCAGACCAATAGACATTTACTTATCAATACTCTTCACCCTACAAGTTATTATGGAAGGCTGTGACTCACCTGACTTTCTTCAATGTAATACTATTAACTTACTCAAGTTAACCCTTCGACACACCGACTCTAGACGCTCGTTCCTCTCGAGGACTGATCTCCTCCGAGATTCTACACCCACTGCCATTTCCTAACCCTCGTCCCTCTTCTCGAAACAGTCGAAGAATCAGGTAATCACCCTTTTTTACTACATTCACTTAAAACGTGGATTTTTATGGCATCCAGATGTGAGAAGTTTCACACGACAAAATTCGTATAAAGAGTCAATAATGTTTTGTTCTAACTAATTTATCGCCCTATGAATCCAGTCATTTATTACTGTTGTCCGTCCCTTTTTTATAGAGGACCATTTCGCCATCTGCACACGTAACCATTGCATTTAAACTATTGTTTCAAATTAACAAAGCTCACAAGATTTTGTAAGCTAGCCGGTACTATCACACGGACATGCAGATACACTTTTCCCACCTGTTCCATTTCTTCATTCAAGACTTACCATACTGGCCCTAGGTTCGTCAAAATATTTCCTTTCCATAGGTGTCATAATCCTTTCTCCTTCTTTTGCGCGATGTCAACTGCATTTGAAAGATAGTCGGGCAGAAAAAGATGATTATTTTAAAGTATCTTTAAAATCAATGTGTATTTATTTCTAAGTAATCGATTCAAAGTCCTGAATCCAAACCTGGCCTAAAAAATTACATCAGCTTTTTTTATTTAGCTAGAAAAAGTTAATTCTATCGTTACGTTACACCTAATATAGTATATTATATCAAAGTTATATTGCAATTTACTAATCTAATACATAAAATTGATGTGTCTAATTAACAGTTTTTCACTAAAGCATATGAAGTAATTACATAAAAAAAATGTTTTGTACGTCCATCTGTTCCGGCTATTCACTGGAAGAGCTGGACTGATTATGTCGTTATATGTACAACAACCGCAGGTCAAGACTCAGATAATCTAATTTATCAGCGCAATGGCGTAACCAACTTACAGACTTGTTAGGACTAATTAAGTTTTTGTGTTCCTAATTTTTTATGTATAGCTTAACCCTGGTGAGTGTTCTGGTTCCCTTGACACCCATGTTAAAACAATTATATTTAAAACTTATACTCAAATGTGCAAACATTAAATATTTATGTATATTAAAAAAATATATAATTTGCTCAATGAATGAGTAAAATAGCAAGAGTTATTTTGTTTTGACTGCACGGTTTGCCTAGTGGTTAAAGTGATCGCCACGCATATTTCCGTAGTGTTGTGAGTTTTAATTCCACGTGAAACAACTTTGTTGATTAGGAATTAACAGGATAAACATCATGTGACTCTTAATGCAGGAGTTGTCTTTTTAAGAATATATTTTAGGAATAGATTTCGTAAAAAGTATAATCCATTAACAGGTAAATAGCACAAGAGCAAAAGGAGGTCAAGATGCAATTGTTCTCAGTATTTATTGAATAAGAAGAAACGATGCCAAAGTATCTACAATAGTATTAGTATCTTCTTCAGCAAGTGTAACGATTAATTGGTATGTCGATACTGAAACGAAACTTTCGCTTTAAGCAACCTGTTTTACTCTTCGGTTAGTATGTTCTTTTCAAATCGATTTTAAATTATAACTCGCTAACGGTAACTGTAAAGTAAAGTAAAGATAAGCATGCATGTGAAACGTCGACTCGCTCTTCTTTTGATGAAATGGTTACCAGCTAATCAGCTATTTCTGCCAATGTCAAGTGTTTAAAGTCTGTGTTTTTGTTCGTGGGAGAGCCACGCTTCGGCATGCATGGGCCGGCTAGATCGGAGTGATGCCACGGCCTCACAGAAAACCGGTGTGAAGCAGAGCCTGCGCTGTGTTAGGAACCGGTGGCCCACAATCCAACCATTCCCCTCATCCCCATCCCAATCCCCAAAGTCGTTTAACATCAGGCGATACGTCTGCTCATTTGCCGCTTATACCATAAAAAAGTCTTCAAATCTTAAGTCTTCGAGTCTTCAAGTCTTCATCGTAAATATAATGATAAAAAATATGAAAAATGTGGATGAGATGAAATGGTGACCGTCTTTCGAAAAAACAAAGAAAGATCTCCTCGTCGATTCACTCATTGACGACGTAAATTTTTTGACCATCCGTTGTGATTGTCAATTAAAGAAAGCGGTGTTGATACGTCAACCACACATTAGATAAAAGCGATTGTTCCAAAATTTTATGAGATTCTCAATCTTGTCCAATGAAAGTATTTCACATCAAACACTATAGTGCTGACATATCAGAAATTGGGCTATAGACGGCCAGCGTGACATTGATTTATTATGCAAAATAAAGGCCCACTGTAGCGGACACTCCTATCTGATTCTGAGACGTCAAGTGGGTTTTCCAATAATGTTGCTACGTCAAAAAATATTTCAGGGGTAATATTTTTGATATCACAATTATGATATGGCTTGAATAAATTTAATATTAAGGAGAATCCTTTTTAAGAATAAGATTCGACAATTCATTGTTTTATATATTAAAAATGTATTCGTGTATAAAGAAAGTGATAAGAATGAAGTGAGAGAAATAAGTAACTTAACAATATGCTTTATATTTATAAGTTGCTTATTTCATTCAAAGTTGTTTCACTTGAAAAATTTCATGTAAAATTTACATATATATAGTGTTTTATAGTGACGGGGCGTTTTATATTTAGAAGTGTCTGTGATATCGTAGCTCCTGAACGAATGAACCGATTTGAATATCTTCAAGAGTTGAATTATCGTGCGTGTCCTTAACTATCTTTGATGAAAAACGATTCAACCGCTTACAAGATACAGGGAATAGAAATAGAAATAAAAAAAGAACATTCACAAATATCCTCGAATGAGATATAATTACGCCCGAATGTTTTTATTTTTTTTATATTTTATATTTAAGCTGCCAAAATGACTCTGCCCTGCCTGATGGAAAGCATGAGCAGAATCCAAGAGTGGTGGTCACCATCCTCAATGCGAAAAAGAACAATGCAGCATGGTGACCCACACTATAGCGGCCTGGGGGAAGGGGGATGGTGAGGGGGATAGGGGGCATTGGATTGNATCCTCAATGCGAAAAAGAACAATGCAGCATGGTGACCCACACTATAGCGGCCTGGGGGAAGGGGGATGGTGAGGGGGATAGGGGGCATTGGATTGGGGTATGGGCCTCGATGAAATACAGCGTAAGCGCTGTTTCACACCGGTTTTCTGTGAGGCCGTGGTATCACTCCGGTCGAGCCGGCCCATTCATGCCGAAGCGTGGCTCTCCCACGGTAAAAAGCACATCACAAAAGCGCAAGTTTTATTAAAATCAGTTTAAATATATGGGGAG
Organism: Hyphantria cunea; assembly: GCA_003709505.1. Taxonomy (NCBI): domain Eukaryota; kingdom Metazoa; phylum Arthropoda; class Insecta; order Lepidoptera; family Erebidae; genus Hyphantria; species Hyphantria cunea. The sequence continues at coordinate 100,236 of PKRV01000385.1, forward strand.
TAAACCAAGGAACGAAGCAGTGAACTTTTGCCAATAGGCCAGAATGAGGTGTTTCAGGTTTGGTACTTTCATACTACTCTTTTCAGAGTTTTATCAATTATGTTAAACTTTATTTAAGTATGTCATCTACATTAGACATTATACGTTTTAATTAAGTTCAAAATTTAATCTCATTCTCTTAAACACATCAAATAAACCAAAATTATATTGCGTGGTTTATTTGAATCCGGCTTTTCTCGCTATAAACCCTTACTGTATGTACGTGTTGCAGCAACAATATAAAATCTTTTTAGTAACTCTCCTGAACATTTGGATTTAGTTCTTATGATTAAGAAAGAAGGTAGAAGTTAAAAACAGAATACATTACGTAATCAGTTTATTTAATTTCAGAGGGGCTCAGTGATAATCTGTACTAATATTATAATCTACACTAATATTATAAAGAGGTAGAGTTTCTTACTTTGTTTGCATGGTTGTAGAGAGTATTCTTCAGAAGTACTGATCCGATCCTGAAATTCTTACACTAACAGAAAGCGACACTATTCAGGAGTGATATAGGCTATATTTTATTATGATTGAACAAAAAATTCAGTTCAATATAATAGTATTTGTAAATCAAGTCGAAGAAAATCTGGCGGTTAACACCCAACGAAGTACGCACAGGTCGGGTAGTTGACTATATAGGTTAACATATTGCCGAGTTACGCAATTCTTACTAGGTCAGTCTTTGGATTGATGGTCATTTCTGAGTGTTCTAGTGTTCTACGCGCCTCAGAAAATACGTTAAGCTGTCATTCCCGGCAGCTATGCGAACATTTTTTCCAATCTTTACGGGTAGTTGGAGCCTTGAAAAGACTGACAACAGTCTTTCTACGGAATTTACATACGCGTAGTACTTGGGTTTTGCAGGTCTGAGGGTTATCGCTCCACTTAATATTGAAGTTCAGCCGTATCGTAGTGGACTTAATGCTGACTCCAACTTTATTAGAAAACAAGGAAAAGTTTAAAAACTAAAGCTCGACTACAAAAAAATATTGTCAAAATTTAAGCAGCCTATATCACACGGGTTAATTATGTAAATCTATTGACGCTTCATTCATTCGAATCGGTTTAGTAGATTAGGCGCTACGGTACAATAAAGATGTATAGGTAGGTAGGCTGCTAAAACCATTATCCTTTCCTTTGGCCTTGCCGTAGTAAAAGCAGTGCAGTAGAGCTTATTTCTTTGAGATTTTAAGAAGAACACTGTAGAGATTACTGTATTTCCATAGAGAGTATGAAGAGTGAATCGTCAGTAGATGCCTTCCAATATACCGTGCGCTTCGGCTTGCATGGGCCAGCTCGACCGGAGTGATACCATGGGCTCACAGAAAACCGATGTAAAACAGCGCCTGGGCTGTTTCAACGAGTGAGTGAGGGTACCAGAGGCCTAAAATTCAACCCCTCCCCCATCCACCAAAAGCAGGCAACACAATTGTGACGCCAGTGGTGTTACGGGTGGCGAAATGCAAATACGAGGCGATACGTCTGCTCATTTGCCCCATATTCCATAAAAAAATATATTACATAGGTAAGGATATACTTGAAAATGATATTTGAACGCTAGTAGTAATAACAGTATTGTAGTGTATGTGCACTAGAAAGAGTAGTATTTTTTGTTCAAAAGAATAGATTAGCCACGGTTGCTTCTTATGACAAAGCGAATGGTATAATCATTTTATATTTTTTATATCAAAGATATGCCAACGTGGAGTCCCGTGTTTGACCCGGCCAAATAATAGACAAATTGGTCGATTACTGAGTGGCTTTACCGTAATTGTAATTCTATATCATAAAGAGTTTAGTTTTATACTTTCACTGCAACATTCAAACCATCGCAAACAAAATAACACATTAATCTGTATTCGGCCCTAGGCAGTAATTAAGTTAACTAAATTTAATATTATGTTACCCAATATACGACAATTGCGTTATATAACAAAACCCACACAATATTAACTTGTAACATGTTTAACGTGACGTGAAAGAAAATGTCTATACATTTGTGTAAGGCGGTAGAATGGACAGGACACGTCAATTTGTCCATGTCAGACGCGGAAAGCGGTCGTCTTGATTGGGGACCTTGGTGGGCCTTTGCGGGCCTGTTACTGTACTGACACATACAAACGACTTTGGGGTATGATTTGATATGAACACGGTACAAAAAATGTGTAATTCTTACAAACATTTATATTTAATATTGGTGGCTTTGTTAAACTAATACACGGTAGTAACGTCTAGGTAAACGGATTTGTCGTTTGAAAGTGACGTATTAAACTTAGAAAGTAACTTTAATGTTTTTTTTCTTAATTCTCAAGCATAGGTACCAAGTGCTGACATAATTGCACAGGCTTATAACAGCTTAATTAAGAGTTAATACAGAAAAGAGCTCAAATTAATTATTTTGATTATTTGTTTTGCATGAATTGTATGTTTATTTCTACAATTATATCTTAACTTTTTTAAATTTAAACGTGTGGTAACCACCATAGGCCTACACCTTATCTGGGTTTGCGGCAGGGTGGTGTGTCGGAATTGGACCGACTAAAACCACACGGTGTGTTAATCTGCGCCTGAGAAGAGAGGGATCCGGGAACTGCTGTTATTAACCCATCCGGACCCCTCCCAGAGCCTGACCGCCCTGAAGCGGGCACCGTCTGCTAATAACCTACAATTATACCTAGATTAACTCGTTAACACTCAAAGCAATGATTACAAAAAGTTATCACTTTTTCTAATAGATTAAATTATCTTTCATAAAAGGACATAAACCATTTAAAATACAATCAAATGCTAATATTTATACATAATTTCCGACTTTCTGAGTCAACTGTTTGCGTTATGTTCCATTTGCATATTATTTGCTGTATTTTTTTAGGTGCGAGCTATCTTAATAAACAGTGTCGCTATCGTAAATACAATTTCAATAATGAAACTATTTTTAAAATTTACTGGACTATATATTAAATATTATATCCACAAAATAAAATTATTTTTATACGCACATAATCTTATTCTTTACTTTAATATAGCCTTTTATTCGATTTCATGATTTTTTTTTTAGGTATGGGCCTCCCAAATTGACTCTATCCTGCCTGATTGTAAGCCTGAGTAGAATCCAAGAGTGGGGGTCATCATACTCATTGCGAATGTAACAATGGTGACCCACACACTCACACCATGATGGCCTAATGACGCTTCTGCATCATTTTAGTTTATACTTAAACACTTCAGATTTCAATATTAAACTTCAATATTCAATAAACTTCAAAGAAATTACCTTACGCTGACTGGCTCGTTGATCTATCGATTAGCGTATGCGACTACCTACCAAAAGGACTCGGGTTGGATTCCTGGGTCGGGTCAAAAGTGAGCACCTAAGTTAGAAATCGAACACATATTTTTTAAACTTATATTTTGAATTTAGCGTATATGCTTAGTCTGTTTTTAATAGTTAATCATCATCAAATAAGTTATAGTTAATTAGTATCACATATCAAAGACAATACACAAAGACACAAAAATGAACCACAGAATTAGAACTTAATAAATTATTTCAAATGTACTGCAAATTTTAACGAAAACTATAACTTCTTTGTTTCTGCACTTTGACTGAGCTATAATTCTGGGTGTTAAATGGCTGAACCTTTATGAGTGACCTCGTATGTTCAGGTGTGCCAAACTGTATCTACGAGGGCTCCTACAAGCCGGATTACTTGCGAAATGGACACGGCAGCTTACGACAAAGCTGAAGTAACTGCTTGTGTACCGGTTGCAAATACTAAATTTATAAAGATAACTACATAAACAGTTGTAACTGAAGTCTGTCTGTAATGTCACGAATTCCATTTTTTTATTACGAGTGGATGTTTATACAGTGCTAGATAAAACATATTCGAAACGTGTGCGTTCATATTTAATAAGTTTGTTATTGTCAAATACCTTTTGAGAAGAAATTAGAGGAAAATGTTTTGTTGGTGTGTAATACTTTGAAAATATCTAAACGAAATGTTATTATTCAGTCTTAACCTTAACACCGAGGATGAACTACCTTGAAGTTAAACGTATATAAAAATATTTTTAAAACATTTGAAAAAGCAAAGTGCTCTTTTTTATTAATAATCTATTGAACTCAATAAGAGCATTACCACTGAGTTTTGGTATCTTTGCTTAGCAAAGCATCTAATGATTAACTAAGGATAGATACTAAATCCGAAACCAGTTGCACAAGTCTTTTTATTAAGGATTTAATTTTCAGTCGTTATGTTGTTAAACTCTTTCGTATGGTTACCTAGTACCTATGACAAAAGTTCCCACAAAAGTAAGTAAAACTTGTTAAAGTTAGGTGACAATTAAAACAAAATTGCCCGTGTTTTAGCGACCTGTGCTCAAAGTTTGCAGCTTAATTTAACGGCGAAAGTTTTTACATAGCGCACTTTATAGCTGATTATGTTTTTAAATAGTGATAAAAGGCATAAGAATAGCCACATGTATAGTAATGACATTGTAATGATGTAACTAGTTTTCATTAATCATTTCAAGAAGTGAAACGACTGAAATGTATTATAAAATCTGGAATATGGTAACCACACATTGAAGAATTTTTATCCGGGCCCAGCATAGGACTATCAGATCTAGAAACTATATCTATAATTAATCGTAAAAAAACAACAAGTAATGGATGGAACAATTCAATATAGGAATAACGCGCAATACGAAAATGTATTTTTATATTAAAANGTCAGGAGTTGCCTTTGTAGTATTCGTACATAATGGTACAAAACAAGAACGATAACTTTTGAGGTTCAACATTTTTAATATAAATTTAAATATTTAATAATGACAACAAAATTAAATAGATCAAAACACTGCATTCATTATTTTCCTGTCAACTGCATTGAGTGAAAACTAACATTATGACATCACACGCGCTCGGGTTTGTTCGGGAGTTGTCGGCGTGTCTTCGGTACTGGATTCAAAAATTAATTTTTATTTTGAAATAACTTTTGAATTATTGCAAAAAAAAAAATAGTTTTGTTATAAAACTAATATATAATCTTTCTATTTATCACAAAAAAAAAAATTTTTCAAAAACCCAATTGTAAGCATGAGCAGAATCCAAGAGTAGTGGTCATCATACTCATTACGAATGTAACAATGGTGACCCACACCATGTTGGCCTAGTGATGCTTCTGCATCATTTGAGTTTATACTTGAACACTTCAGATTTCAATATTGAACTTCAAAGTATTTTATAATAAAATTGCCATGTGTTGTAAATAAAGAAAGTACCTTACGCTGACTGGCTCGTTGGTCTATCGATTAGTGTATGCGATTACCGATCAAGAGGATTCGGGTTGGATTCCTGGGTCGGGTCTAAAGCCAGCACCTAAGTTAGAAATCGAACACATATTTTTTAAACTTAGATTTTGAATGTAGGGTATAAGCTCTGTCTGTTTTTAATAGTTTATCATCATCAAATAAGTTATCGTTAGTTAGTATCACATATCAAAGACAATACACAAAGACCCAAAAATGAACCACAGAAATAGAACTTAATAAATTATTTCAAATGTACTGCAAATTTGAACGAAAACTATAACTTCTTTGCTTCTGCACTTTGACTGAGCTATAATTCTGGGTGTTAAATGGCTGAACCTTTATGAGTGACCTCGTATGTTCAGGTGTGCCAAACTGTATCTACGAGGGCTCCTAAAAGCCGGATTACTTGCGAAATGGACACGGCAGCTTACGTCAAAGCTGAAGTAACTGCTTGTGTACCGGTTGCAAATACTAATTTTATAAAGATAACTACATAAACAGTTGTAACTGAAGTCTGTCTGTAATGTCACGAATTCCGTTTTTTTTTATTACGAGTGGATGTTTATACAGTGCCAGATAAAACATATTCGAAACGTGTGCGTTCATATTTAATAAGTTTGTTATTGTCAAATACCTTTTGAGAAGAAATTAGAGGAAAATGTTTTGTTGGTGTGTAATACTTTGAAAATATCTAAACGAAATGTTATTATTCAGTTTTAACCGTAACACCGAGGATGAACTACCTTGAAGTTAAACGTATATAAATATTTTTAAAACATTTGAAAAAGCAAAGTGCTCTTTTTTATTAATAATCTATTGAACTCAATAAGAGCATTTCCACTGAGTTTTGGTATCTTTGCTTAGCAAAGCAACTAATGATTAACTTAGGATAGATACTAAATCCGAAACCAGTTGCTCAAGTCTTTATGTTGAAGATTTAATTTTCAGTCGTTATAATAAATAAATATATTCAGACATTTTAACACACAATGCCATCTAGTCCCAAACTAAGCAGAGCTTGTACTATGGGTACTAGATAACTGATATTAATACATATATACTTTTTTTTGTAAATACAAACATATTATACATAGAAAACACCCAAACTCCGAAACAAATATTTGCTGATCATACAAACATTTGGTCCGACTCAGGAATCGAACCCGAGACCTCTTGAACAGCAGTCGCATTCGCTACCACTGCGCCACAGAGGCAGTTATGATTGTTAAACTCTCTCGTATGGTTACCTAGTACCTATGACAAAAGTTCCCACAAAAGTAAGTAAAACTTGTTAAAGTTACGTGACAATTAAAACAAAATTTCCCGTGTTTTAGCGACCTGTGCTCAAAGTTTGCAGCTTAATTTAACGGCGAAAGTTTTTTCATAGCGCACTTTATAGCTGATTGTGTTTTTAAATAGTGATAAAAGGCATAAGAATAGCCACATGTATAGTAATGACATTATAATGATGTAACTAGTTTTCATTAATCATTTCAAGAAGTGAAACGACGAAATATGGTAACCACACATTGAAGAATTTTTATCCAGGCCCAGCATAGAACTATCAGATCTAGAAACTATATCTATAATTAATCGTAAAAAAACAACAAATAATGGATGGAACAATTCAATATAGGAATAACGCGCAATACGAAAATGTATTTTTTTATTAAAATATTTTACTTTCCTCTCCTGCTTTACACCGTTTGCTTACAAGCCAATACAATCACTAAAATAACCATTGTGATTTATATTTATTATATTTGTAATTTACATAACATCTTTTTAGTATTTTATATTATTTTTTTATATATATTTTTTATTAAATTATCATTATTATCATTGCGTTTGGTTTCGTCGTCGTCTCTGTTTATTTTCTTCTCAAATTTGAGAAAATAAAGTCAAAAAACTATGTAAAAGAAAAAGTCGTCATGCAAACAAAAGAGAATGTGATGGAGTGGTTTTAATTTATTGGCATCTCTACTCAGTGTCGTGAAATTGAATGTAGAATTATATTTCAGCCGTGAGGTGTTTTGCTAATATACATTTCTCATCGTAAGATTAATTTTATTCATAAGAAATGGTTTAGGAGCTAATATATGGTTCACCCAACCCATCTCAACTAATCTTAAATATGATATTTTTATTGTCCGAGTAGCTGACTCCATAGTTTCGTTAATAGATGAAAGTTCAAAATAAATATTGATAAATATTATTTATGCTACATAGATTGTCCTCTTAAAGAAATAATATGGAATGAATTCCAATTAAGATTTTCTTGATCTCCTTGATCATAACCTACCTCAGGAGTGTCGTGTCAAAGACTAGGGGAATTGAAGAGCAACTGAAGCTACATTCGCGTAATTGCGGCCCGTGTGGCAGTCACAGAAATTGATGCATAGAGAAAGTTTAAGATATGCCGGTCTAACGTCAAATCCGTACAGCTATATGGGTGTCAAACATTGAGGGTCGCAAAGCAGATCTCGCTCCAGGTCTTTGTAAACCGCTATCTTCGTCGAATTTTCGGTATGTACTGGCCCTAGAGAATCTCCAATGCGCACGCGCTATACCTCACGGAGCGCTGCCATTAAACGCCTATCAACTCACTCCATAGGGGTTCAGATCATATTGCCAAACAGGCACTCGATTGGAATCTGCAAGGAAAACGAAAACGTGGCCGTCCCATATAGACCTGGCGACGCAGAAGCTAGCTAGCTAGAAGGTCGAAAATACGTAGAGCGAGATTAAATTCAAAACTCACGACCGAACACGATGGTGGAATGCTGAGGACGCCCTCTGCTCCATGTAAGGGCCATAGGATTATATACAATATTCTGTTATAAAATTACAAGGGAAATTCTGCCAAGTCTTTGCATACTTCTATCCTCTTTTTTGTTTTCATCATTCAGTAGACATGGCTTATGTTATTGCCTTATCAAGAATCTACAAAAATATTGTGGATGAACGGGTCACATGTCCCTCCAACACAAACGGAGGATTCTCAGACCAGTCGAGGTGATTATGCCTGGCGGACTACTGCCCAACTGTTGATGTTTGGAAGTTATATATATGTTAATCGGCGCGAGAACTTCTATTGCGCGATTAAGGATTGGTAGTTTCTTAGTTTCCTTCGTTACTCAGTAGTTCAAAGTATCTTCGGTAAGTGGCGCTGTAGTGTGTTTCTGTTGTTAGGTTGTATGTGGAAGTAGCCACAATAACGGCCGAGCGTCACCAGATAAACATGTTTAAAGTCACGTTTCACTTGTAAAAGAGTCCAGCAAAATCTTTACAAAGGATATATAATGGAGCCCAGGCCGGTCTTTTATATATTTCTTGACCGATTTTTAGAAAGCTTTATCGAAGAGTGACTCAGAAATAAATGCTTTCAGGAGCTTCACGTAATTTCTCACGAAAACCCTCCCTGAACAGGCTAAGTAACAAATGAGGTCGCATAATTTCATTAGTTTGAACTGTCATAATGGCGGTGCGGCCAAGGCATCAGTTACCTCATAATATTCACATTATGTAAATGAACTGTGTTTAAATGCTTTTGTACATGATAATATACCCAAAATTAATGTTAAAGGTTCTTAAATCATTTTTGTTTTTGGGATTCTTTTCTTGTTGTGTCATAGTTAAAAAAACTAAAGAGAATATAGACGTAAATATTAACAAAAAAATTAAACCACCGAAAAAAGTGAAAAGCAAAAGGCAATAACCATTTTTTGTTTAACCTTAATAACTAACTTCTTAAACAAATTTATATATATATATACACAGTATAGGCACCTAGGTAATTTTGAGACGGCGCCAAATGATCAAAATTACCAAAATCTTCAACGATAAACATTTACGTTCCAAAAAATACATTCCGCACGATCAGTCGCAACGACGTGTGTGGCAAAGAGGATGCAGGCAAACAAAAAAGTCCAGTTCTGGTAGAATCAAAAATACTAGCACGCAACCTGATTAGACGATCTCAGGAAGGTCATAGGTATCCTGATTGGGCATTATTTCCTAAAGAATCACCTGGGGATGCATATAGGTAGACGAAACGCCGCAGCATGTTTTCACAGAATGTAGAAGTGATTAACGGTGAGACATCTTCCAATCAACATCACTCCCATAAACATGAAGAGACCTGATAAGGCTGCTGAGCTTCTGGGATGATCATGCCATGCCATGGTAATTTTTTTATGATGATGATGATGATTTCTAAGATGACAAACGCACGTACAACGGCCCAATCAAGAGGTTAAGTGCAGAAATAGCCCGGGAAAACCAAACAACAAAAACAAAAAACGACGTGTGCTTCCACGTTTGTGCCCGCTCAGCATTATTCGGCAAAGGGGCTGTCGCGCCGCGTATCGCGCTTTACGTTGCTTTGTTGCTTATTTGGCGCCGACGCACACACCATACAAGTTCTTAAATTTTATAAATAAGTTTAAGAAATTATTTATTAATATTAAATAAAAAATAAATTTCCTTTGCACTTTTTTCGACAGTTTTAATTTTTTTGTTCAAAAGTGCTTGGTATTATTAATATCAATAGATACCTAGATTAATATATATTTGAAAAAGTAGTTATATAATACTTATTTTACAATTATAAAGCTAGTTACCTTATATAAACTACATGGCTATGAACTATATTTAATGATGTGTTCAAGAGACAAAGACTTATTCTCTTGTTTCAAGAGTGAACTTAAGGTATTTTCGGTCAGGGGTTTAATTAGGAGCTACAAGAGACTTATATATATTTTTTTTATTTATTTATTTATTTATTTTTTGACTGTCTCGGTAGCGTAGTGGTAGCGTATGCTACTGCTGTGCTAGAGGTCTCGGGTTCGATTCCTGAGTCGGACCAAATGTTTGTATGATCTGCAAATATTTGTTTCGGAGTTTTGGGTGTTTTCTATGTATAATATGTATGTATTTACAAAAAAGAAGTATATATGTATTAATATCAGTTGTTTAGTACCCATAGTACAAGCTCTGCTTAGTTTGGGACTAGATGACGTTGTGTGTTAAAATGTCCGAAAATATTAATTTATTTTAACATTTCAAGTATAACGTGTAATACCCATGATACGGGGTAAATAATCTCTCGTGTAACATATATAGATATAAAGATATTTAAAGAATTATATAAGACAATAAGCTTAGAAATGGGCAAGGACTCACCTAAATTTCAAAATATTATTCAATAAATAAACCACAGCTCCAACGAGTGTAATACAATATAATCTAAAATAAGGAACGATATCAAATACAATATACTTTTCAAGGTATTATATTTTGACTCTATAAGGCATTGTGTAGGTACTGAAGAGCTACAAAATAAATACGAAATATTTAGCTATGATACTTTTCTCTCATTTCAGTGTAATTACTTAAAAAATATATATATCTCAGGTTACCTTGCGCACATTATACTAATGCACTTGTACATAAAAAGGTCGTCTTTGTTATGAAAAATCGCTTAGCGTTTGGAGTATATCCACGGAAAATGGAGGAGAAAAAAATATTATATTACACAGTTTATGTTATTACTTTGCATTATGTTACTTATAAGCCAGTTTACACAAACCAGTAAATAATTTACGCGGCTGTCGTAAAACTGGAAAATTATTATCTAGATCCTAATTTCAGTTCTACTTAACATTTCGTAACCTATGCGGTTGAGCTTATAAGTGAACAAGAATTATATTGACTATTATATCGTTGGCGCAGTAGCGCATGCGACATCTGCGCTTGAGGTCTCGGGTTCGATTCCCGGGTTGGCCCAAATTTTTGTGTGATCTGAAAATATTTCTTTCGGAGTTTGGGTGTTTCCTACATATAATAATAATAATTATATAATATAATAGAGGGCGTTGTGTGACATATGTCCAAATATAAAAAAAGCTTATGTACGAGCTCGTATCTTTTCAATTATTATTTTCTCTGAGTTACAAGTGTTAGGAAACGCAATATCGATTTAGTATGTGCGTTAATTACGTTGATCTATCTGAGTTAAGTCTCTTATTGTGGGTTATTTTTATTTAGATATCTATAGTTTTATTATCAGGAGACTGTCGCCGTCTGTTAAAAATAAAATTAAATAAAATCAAAATACTAAGGTTAAAAAAAATGAAGACAGGAATTTGAAAGAAGGACTATCTTATTGTAAAGCTTAACCTGACATCGTTGATTTACTCATTTTTGATATTTTAATACCGTGCTTATGCTATCTTCACTTGTAATGTACGTATTAATAAACTAAGTTTAAAACGTTTATTTTACTTTTAAAGTAAATATAAGTTCTTGGGCTTAGAATAAAGTTCGGCAACAGCCGACCTAGTGTAGCTTAAGTAACACTATAAAAGACAAACCGTGTATTTTCTTATTTAACCTTGTGTTGAGATTTATAACAAACTTCGGCAACTACTATTAAGTTCAAAGAAGTACTAAAGTATACTAAAAGCTTTACTTGTATACTCGTACGTGAGCCTTCCTCAACAAAATTACTCTTATCTACTTAACTAAGTACTGTAGTGAAGCTAAAGCTTAAGTCCATATCGACATACATAGCTTAGAAACATCAAGTTTGATCAATAAATTAAGTATAGTATAATAAATTGAGTTTGTCTACCGAGTCTAAGATCTGAAGTTTGTAACTAAACTCAAACTTAATGCGCAACTGTTTAAAGTTATCAGTTATAAACTACAATTATTACATACCTTGTATTTATCAACAACCCATAATTTCTCACTGCTGGGCTTAAGTCCATTCTCTGGAGAAGGTGGAGGCTATACGTCCCCACGCTGGCCAAGTGTGGGTTGGGGACTGGCTAGGATCGAAAGGCCTCTGTGGTGGAACGGATTACATGTCCCTGAAAATTTCGACCAGGCGAGGTGATCATGCGTGGCGGGCTATTGTCCAACGGTTGATGTTGGAATGTTGTATGTGCGATAATCGGCGCGAGAACTTCTACTGCACGATTCGCTCCCCTCCAAGCCTCTAAGCTTCACGACTGTTATCCTATGATAACAACCGGGACCGACTACTTAAGGTGACCTCCAAATCACGGAGACGTCGCAGATCGAGGTATGCTAAAAAAAGTAAACTTGAGTTACTCCTTATGTCATCAGCTATACCAGTGAAAGTCCCGTTTAAATTAGTTTAGGCGTTCTAGAAATTAGATGGAACAAACAGAAAAACACACATACGGACAGAAGCTAGACAGAAAATTTAAATTAACTTATATTTTTTGGAGTATAGGATAGGTGACAAACGAGCAGACGAATCGCCTGATGGTAAGCGATTACCACCGCCCATGGGCCCGCGCAAAACCAGAGGCGTCACAAGTACGTTGCCGGCCTTTTAAGAAGGAGTACGTTTTTTTCTTAAAGATTTGAAGGTCGTATTATTCCGGGAACACCGCGGGTGACAACGTATTTAGTATCATGTGCAATTACTAAAATGCTATTATATTAAAATTACAAACACTTAACTTTTACTTATTTGTATAGATGTGTTTTAAATATTCTCGGTTCCGTGTATTAATTACAATGTATGTACGTAGCGCAAAGGAAATTGTTCTAAAAATTCCGCTTTTTACGAGCCACTTAGATTGATTAATTGATGCCCTTTGACTACGAAGGCAAAAAATCATTCAATAGAGAGAGAAGCGTCGGTCAGTTAAATTATTTTAATATTTTGCTTTAAAATTTTTACTTGCCTTGTTTATCAAATCGGTATCATACGTTATTTATTATTGTAATTTAATAAAATATTAGATAATATGAGTTAGAATCTTATTGTGTGTTACATATTTATAGGTATATATGTCATAAATCAAAGTTTGGTGATAAATATCTGTCTAGAAGGGCAAAAGTCTTAGGTAGTCACAGCAATATGTAACGTAAGCAAAATATTACTCAGATACACCGTTTCGAGATAAATCGTTCCATTTGTCGATTGTAACGGCAATCGAGATGAATAGTGCTTGTCTGCAATCACATAGTAAGAATCAGCATTTTTATTCGCGTGTAAACGACATAATATGCATTGGAAATAAAACACGAACTTTTTAATAAATATTATTTGTATTGGATTCCTGGTTTAATCTATGAAATACTGAGATATTTTGTTTGATAACTAATCATAGCTAACTTAACAGGAGTTAAAGGCAATAAAATTACACAACTTTAACTAGTTTTATTCTTAAAATGAGAAAGTAGATTATTCAAAAGCTTAAAAATGTTAAATGTTGAGACCATCTTTCACGTATAAACATGAACAAATAAAAATTATTTTATTCCTCATTTCTAGTAAATATATTTGTTTTAAAACATTTATTCTGTAACATTAAGTAGCCTTAGTTTATTCATTTATTTTGTAAATAGTTTTTTTTTTATATTGTTTTGTTTTTTTTTCATATTTATGCTGCCAAAATGACTCTGCCCTGCCTGATGGAAAGCATGAGCAGAATCCAAGAGTGGTGGTCACCATCCTCCATGCGAAAAAGAACAATGCAGCATGGTGACCCACACTATTGCGGCCTGGGGGGAAGGGGGATGGTGAGGGAGATAGGGGGCGTTGGATTGGGGTATGGGCCTCCGGTATCCTCACTCACTCGATGAAACACAGCGTAAGCGCTGTTTCACACCGGTTTTCTGTGCGGCCGTGGTATCACTCCGGTCGAGCCGGCCCATTCATGCCGAAGCGTGGCTCTCCCACATGTAAAATAGTCTTAATGTATGCATATAAACGTGTACCTAGATGTCAAGGGTGTATAAGATTGTGACCATACGACCTCCAGTGTACTAATAATATTTTTAATCCTATGTATGATGTTCATATCTATCACTGACACTCCAACTTAATCAACTAATGAGAGCAAAGCTCACTCCAGCGATTATTCTTAGAGCCAAACGAACCACTTACCTCAATTAGTACGGAAGACATAGATAAAGATAGCTATAAAAACATAATGTGCAGAAGAAAATTGCGTTTGAATTTAAGTTAACATAAGAAGGAATTTGAAAATCAAGTAATAGTAGCCAAATATTCAATGTATGCAAATTAGTAGGATTCTGTATGACCAATAATTTTTTTTATTTATCTACCTACAATAAAAGTCTAGTAGATAAGTGGTAGATAATGCCTAATGGCATTAAGTCCGCCTTTGTACCTCATGTGCATTAAGTTAATAAATAAATAAATAAATAAAAATAAATAAGTCTATTATATAGGTCGCAAAATAACCACATATATTTATATAGTACACATCTCGTTCATTTGTCTTTGTAATAAAATAGGAAGGATATTCCTATTTTATTACAAAGACAAATGAACGAGATTCATATATTGACATGTCTATATCATTCAATCGCTCATTATAGATCTTTTAAGGTACAAACATTTCGTAACAATTATATTTATCTATATTAAATGTTTTCAGGAATCAATCAAAAATCGCTCGTGACGTGAACGCAATATGGCTGTTTGTCAAACACTGCCGCAAGATCGTATTCGCTTTCTAATTCATATTTACTTTGTCAGATTCATTGCCATGTCTTTTACTGTCCATCTGGTTTATTTTGATATCGAGCGTTTGCTCTTTATCGACTTCAGAAATTAGTAGCAGATTTTGTTTTACTAATTTGTAAGGGGTATTTCTGTTGTGGTTTTAATTTTAGTAAGCTAACACTTTGCCAATATATGTACAATTTAAACTTATAAATGAACATTACGTAAATAACCCAAGATACGGTTCTAACAATTTGTTATTCTCGTCCGTGTTCAGTGACGTGTGAGGGACATTTGGAGTCATTAGCGTCAGGTTCGCCAGTCGCTTCTATTTATGGCGCAACCCTAGATAAAAAGACACACTGCCTATTACATAAAGAATAGCTCGTAACATAGCCTTACTTACTCAGTTGGTATCTACCTTACCCATGTTGGTAATAATTTAAAATACCTTAAGCAAAACAAAATGCAAAAAACAAAAGCAATGTTTATAGAAGTCTTGAAATCAAATGTCTTCACCTTTCTTTACTTAATGATTGATTTATAGTTGGTCTAGATACATTCCGTCTAGGCAACAAATTTAAACTATTTCAATAAACGCCGTGTGAATATCTTATTAACACACAGTTTCTTAAATATATAATGCATTTTTAGAGGTGTTTTTATAAAACTATTAATAGATAGAAAACTCTTTATTTGCACACTATAATATTACAGTTAAAAGAGAGTACATAAAATGTGAGACGGAGTGTACAAAAGGCGGCCTTATTGCCAAAAGCAATCTCTTCCAGGGCTCCTTAGGATGGATCGAATGTATAGAAGAGACAGTGGTAGTTGTCGGGGCAATGAGTTTTGAATCAATTATTTGCTAATGAATATAACGAACTACACACATATATATATCTACACATATACACAAAACATATTAATGTACGTTTAATTATGTTTCAACAGATACTATACATTCGATTATGAATTTTTATGCACGTGAAGAAGACATAAGGTACTTCTAATCCTAAAAATGAGCATAGTATAAGTCTCTAATAAGTCTCTCACAAAGGAATAATTGTTACGCATTGTTCTGCATACAGTATTTCCTGTACTTACCTTTGTGAAAGAGTAAGAAATAAATATTATTATTGTAATAATAAAAATGTATGTCTAAATATTTGGTTAAACGTAAAACTTGAAAACGAAGTTTATAGTTAAAATAATAAACCATAAACCTCAAATATGTCTAAATTGTACAAACTGCAAAGAAGTTGGCATCATAAACAAAAATAAAACCTTTGTGGCTCAAAATTTCAGACTCTTTATGTGCTCATTAAAAGTAAGGGTACTTTGAGAAACATAAGTTTTAAGAGGTTTGTGGTTAAGAGGTCTTAGCCGTTGAGATAGGCTCGTTTTTTTGACATTTATACTTAGTCTGACCAAAAATACTGTCATAATTAAAAATAAACATATTATTACTTTTGAATTTGGAATCTGTCACTTTTATACTATTTTTCATTGAATTTTTTTTCACGCCCATATTTTGAAAAATATTTTGTGGTATTAAAATGGAGTGAGGTGATAAAGAGAGTCGAATTACTGTGATTGTATTACATGAAGTAGGTATAGAGCCAAACACAATTTTTGAAATCCTTCATACGCTTGGTATTAATCAAATGTTTGTGTACTGGGCTATTGATAGGTACAATGAATCCTCCTCTGTTTGTGACAGAAAAAGATCTTGCCGTCTACATAGTGTTCGTACAAAAAAGGCGTTCAAAGCAGTAAGGGAAAGAGTTCGAAGAAATTCTGCCCGAAAGCAAAAGATTTTATCTCGGAAGATGAAGAGAGCACCTAGAACCACGTCGCGTATCGTAAAAAATGACTTAGGACTTGCAACTTATAAGGGACCAGGGCGTCATTTTGATACTGATAATTTAAAAAAGAATGGAGTAGTAAAATGAAAACAACTACTTAAGCGGTACGCTAAGGAAAGTAACAGAAAAAATTTGTATACGGATGAGAAAATTTTACAATTGAGCAATATTTTAACTTACAAAATGGCCGTATTTATGCTGAAATCTTCAGAGATTTCTTCTTCTTTGGAGAAGCTTTCTAATTATTCAACAGAGTATAACGTGGGCTGACTTCAGTAATGATTTAGTGGGGTGTTATCTGTGAAGGAGTGACTGAGCCATATATTTGTGAAAAAGCTGTCAAAATATCGGCACAAGTATATCAAAATACCATTCTTGAGAAGGCAGGTAAGTCCTTTAACAACATCATGTTCAATAATCAAGAATGGTCCTTTCAGCAAGACTCGGCACCGTGTCATAAAGCTCTATCTCTATATATATATGAACTTTCCGGACTTCATCAGAACTGAAGACTGGCCGTCATCTAGTCCTGATCATAATCCACTGAATTATGATTTATAGTCAGTTTTAGAGATTAAGGCTTGCCCTAAACGTCATGATAATTTTGAGTCCCTAAAACAATTCACATGATTGGCAGTGACGAATTTTCCCATAGATAACTGACCTCAAAGTTTAAAGGACTGTATTGCAGTCAACGGAGGCTACTTTGAATAAACTTTACATATTTTTAATGGTTTCATATTAATATATTAAACTAACATAGTGAAAAGTAATAAGTGTTACAATAAATGAAAAAAATGTTTTTCTTTGTAAATGGCAAGACTAACTATAAGTGTATAATTCAGAGCGTTTTGAGTACTCGAAGTTTCGATCACGGTGCACTAGTCGTCAGGATCATGATTTCATTATGGCCTAGTCAGAGGTCAGTTCAGCTTTGGAACGATTCATTTAGCAGCACCATTGGCATAAGACATGACTATGTCATACCACAATTAGAGTAGGGTTCGGTATATTAAATATTTTGTGGGTGTACATTTCGACAAGGCCATACCTCCTCAAAGCCAATATACGTTTTTCCTGCTGGTGAATTACTCATTTTAGTAATGTATTTAGATAAAGAAGGAAAAATAAAATGCCAACAGGACACAGTAATAATAAAGAAAATAGGTAAAAAACAAAATTTTATGTACAACATACACGAAAAGTAGATTCTCTTTCATTTCAAGATTTGTTAGGCTACGATCCAATTGATCAAACTATATTCCACTGACGCTCGATTTTATTTGATCAACGATCAAAGGTATCATTGGCACAATTGTTTGTTATCGTTTTCAGGAGCGTTACCTTAACATACTGTATAATATGACTGATCATGGTTACTATGATATAATTGAAGCTGTGGGTATTACACAAAAGTTATTAATAGAAAGTCTGTAAAGTAAATCAGGCATTTTTTAGAAAAACATATTATTTATTGTAATATGAAAATAGGCCAAGTGTGAGTCAGACTCGCGCACCGAGGGTTCTGTACAAACCTGTAAAACAAAGTAAACCGGTATATAAGTAATAATTATGGTATTTTTATTGCCAATTGATGTTCATGAGCAAAGGGGAATTACCCCTTTGCTCATGAACATCAATTAGCAATAAAAATTTCAAGTTTAAGATTTAAAAAAATATGTTTATTATATGATGGAACTAAAAATCAATGCTTTTCGTAATTTTTCCTTTATCTCTGCTATAAGATATTACTTCGTACCAAATTTAAAGATTCTGAGTTCACGGGAAGTAGCCTGTAGGTTTTGATTCCCTTGCGAGTGTCGAAAATTTGCAGCATAAACGGCTGTATCTTTTTATTGCGTTGGTTTAAAAGTTTGATTTTTTCACAGATTCAAGGGACAGTAAACCTGAGTATTCGATATGAATTTCAGCCTGATGCCTCCGCGCGTTTCTGAGAGAAAGGGCCTTGACAGACGGACATCAAAGTGATCCTTTTTTTCTTTTGGTTTTGGTTTGGTTCCGTTTTTTTTTCTTTTGAGGTACGGAACCCTAAAAAATATAAACAAGAAAAAACAAAAACTTTAAAGTACCTTGAAAATGTATAACATTACATTACACTACTTTTTATCAGAAACAACTAACAAACGGGCGAGAGAAGAGGGATAGATAAATATTTTTAAGTGGAACGCAACCGAAAGCTTAAATCTATATTATTATAATGTGATATCAGTGGTAACAAAAAACATTAACTATTCTACATACCATGAGTGCTAGTTGCACTCACTTTATCCCTTTTTTTGAGAAATGCCATGGATGAGATCGACTTAGTCATTTCATTTCAATAATATTAATAATGCATTACATGAGCAACTCTAAGGCCACTGTGTAATAAATCAAATTAACCAATCACTAGTGTCAGACTTATTTCGAACAACATAATAAAAACTGTTTTCAATTATATAATGTCGGAATTCACAATATTCTCGACATCTGAGAAATGGAATTTTCAGAGCTACTCGTGAATTTTCACCCGATGTTATATTCTACCAAAATGCTCCAATTTTGTTTAATTTTACAGTATGCGCAAATTGAGTTGCTAAAAAAATGATTTATTTATATAAATCATTTTTTCAATTTTTCGTACAATTTCGGCTGAACCACCTTACATAATCATCGTCATCAGCCTATCGCAGTCCACTGCTGGACATAGGCCTCTCCAATTTCACGGCACTTAGTTCGATCTATGGCTTCTCGCATCCAGCTACTGCCAGCCGTCCCGCGCAAATCATCGCTCCACCTGGCGTGTGGACGTGGAGTGTAGGACGTCCACAGGCCTTGTTTTGCCTTACATAATTACCGACTTTAAATTTAGGATATAATAATAAAATCGCATATCACACACACGACCGTCTTAACTCAAACTAGTCATTAGCCTGTCCCGTGATAGCCACACTGCTAACAAACATAGTTAAATATATCTAAAAACAGTAAGTACAAGTATAATCCATTTAATAGTTACCTGGAAAAGCAGACAAAGCCGCAAATTAATATCTAGATATTTAATTTGCATTCATCATTGTGTGTTTCCAATTCATGGTGTGCAATGCATACCGACAAAGAATGAGACACCAGATACAGAAAAAAATAATCGTGCTCATTACACACTATTTGCCTTGGGTGGGAATCGAATCCACGATCATTGGCTTATCAGTCAGATCACTAACCACTAGACTCAAAGGTTTATCACTAGTATAGGTGAAAAATTAAATATAAGTTTTCTAGTTAAAATACGTTTAATGCAAAATCTGAATAAGAATTTAAAATGCTATTAGAAACTATAGGATTAGGAACGTGACATAATCTTGATACTATACGAAATAAGACGTCGACTTATTATTTTTAATACCAACACAGCATCTTTTATTGATTTACTGCTTTCAATAAGTAACGAGTACATGATAATGCTTTTAGGTTAGCGAGCCGATCCCAAAATTTTGCATCAAATCACAATACGAAATCAATTATCGCTTTAATAATGGATTTATTGTGCACAGTTACGTTGACAAAGTAATTTCCATTTTCCGTTATGATTTGATTTTGTTTGTTGACAAATAGGTACCCTTGTTGTTCAACGAATACAGGAATTTATTGGATTTATGTTTATACTAACGATTTGTTAAGTTTTATTTGTGTAATTTGGTAAATTAAGTAAATACATATTCTGTATACACATAAGAACAACCAAACCAAATAGTATAATATTTGGTAAATTTTACAAGTCTTCCTACCTGTTAAATTGGACGATTGGCTGGAATTGGCTGTTATCTTTATTCAAATTTTCAATTACTTTTCAATTACCTATAGAAATTGGTCACCTAGCAAACATTTCATCATCATCATTATCACATCAATAGCCTTTGATAATCCACTGAGGGATATAGACATCTCCTGAGTATGAAAATTTTAGTCTACTATACCCCACCCACAAGACCGTCTAGTCTTTATTTGTTCATCTATAAATGCAATAAAGGTATATACCGTATAACGTAGATTGTTGATTAAAAATAATACCTATGATGATTAGGTTCAGCTATATATAGTTTATCATTATGGTAGACAATTAACATTATTTTTGAATACAAAACCCAAAGTCAGTTTTTTTTCTACAATTGAAAAACGAGATAACACAATAAGCAACTTAAGCATCAGTTCGATTCCCGGGTCGGATTGCTATTGGGTTTTCGTTATAAGAAATTCTTAATAGCGACCCGGAGTATAGAATATGGCGTCGTTACTCGCCCGTGCCTCGGAGAGCATGTTAAGCCGGTTGTCATAAATACCTATAACAATCATTATTGGGACGTCATACATATATACCTTCAAATTCAGTTCACCCTCAGGGTTACGGAGGTCCAACGCCAGTCGCTCCATGGAAAAACTAATATTCAGATAAAACCGCTTGAACTAGTAGCCGACTTCAAATAATCTTGGAAATAATAAAGGCTAGGAAGATGAGTTGACAGTGATTATATTTTATTTAAAAAACCATTACTATAATAATCAAATAGCTAACAAATTACGAATAGGTGCCTTGAAAATTCTTCTATTTACTGCCGAGTATACATTTTACGATTTCAAAAATTGTAAGGCGCAACATTTTCCTGGTTTCCTTTCACTCATGTGTGTTAATCTTAATCATATTATTTACGTATACAATGGGATATGGCGTCGATCGAGTGCCTACTTAAGTAGGTGCGTCAATGATCCGCAACAGCTCAAGAACGTTTCACAGGTACTATAGGGCTAATTTATTTGCCGATTTTGTTCCTTTGACGAATTTATTCCACCTCCAACTCAAAGGAACTTTACAAATTGCCCTCTTTATATGTTCAGGCACTTTCAACTTTATATGGAACTCAGTATTCAAAAATAAATATATAGATACTGTGTGACTGTGTGAAGCAAAATTGGGAAAGGTTTAAAAATATAAAATAATTGTTGCTAAAAATTATGTACCTAGCTGCTCTGAAAGACTTCGATCGGTATAAAAATTTTGTTTATCGCAGTTTAATATAAAAAATAAATAAGTGTTGTTTTTAATATTTTCCTCGAAATTCTAAGTTTCTTCTCTTCCCTAAAACCTTTTATATGCCTTTTCCTTCCTCTGCCTCTATCTTCCTAGTGTATTTTCATTAAAAAATATTAAAAAACCAAATTTGTGTAGTGCTGGTTGAGTTTGGCGCTTAGAGACATATTTGGTGAATAATTTTTATATGAAATCATTATATTTGTAAAGTTAATGTGTAGAATGAACCATAAGAGCTTGTTTTATCATAAAAAGTAATTTAACGATTTTGTCAACATTTTATTGATAAGGTGCAAAGAAACTACCAATCCTACATCGCGCAATAGAAGTTCTCGCGCCGATTAACATATATACAACTTCCCAACATCAACCGTTGGGCAGTGGCCCACCAGGCATGATCACCTCGCCTGGTCGGAGGATCCTCCCTTTGTGTTGGAGGAACATGTGGCCCGTACCTCCACAGTGGTGACCCCGACGTGATTGGAAGCGGCCTTCAATAAAGCAGAGCAGCAGCGCCACCATCATGTTCACTCCCACAGCAATATCAACCTCCGGTCTTGGAGGGGAGTGATGTGGCGACTTCCACATACAGCGCAACAACATAAAATATATAACAGCGCCATCTACCGAAGAAACGACGAACTACGGAGCAACGAAGAAATCTAAGAAACTACCAATCCTACATCGCGCAATAGAAGTTCTCGCGTCGATTAACATATATACAACTTCCCAACATCAACCGTTGGGCAGTGTCCCACCAGGCATGATCACCTCGCCTGGTCGGAGGATCCTCCCTTTGTGTTGGAGGAACATGTGGCCCGTACCTCCACAGTTTATTCCTTCGAAGTTATACAATTGTACTACAGCATTGAACAATAAAGACTGATGGCCCTAGTTTATCAGTTATCGTTTATATAACGTTTATCAGTAGAAAACCTTTGAAAAAGTTATGCCTCGCTTTCAAACATCAGAAGTTTTCATTGTGCTAGAGTTTCATAGTGTCTCAGAAAAAAAATACCAAGGAAAACCAAAGTTAGTAATTTTATTCACTATCGTATTTAGATTCAAGTGTATTTTCATAAACTTGAATTTTTCAACAAGACCCTGTCATTTAAAGTGGTCCCACTTTTTCAATCGATACGGTCTGTTGATTACTTCTAAAAACTCCTTAAAGCATTGTGACGAGGGTAAAACATTGTCGGCGAATATAATTTTGTAAGCCGTGTAATCGAATTTTAATCTCATTAACGGGCGATAATGGAAACTGGAGAACTTCTCTTTATGAACACATTTACCAGGCAATTTTAATGACCTTATATTGTTACCAGATGTAATAAATTATGTGAGGGCGGACCCTATTTTAAATGACACGTGCTTTATGGAATACTTGAAACTCATTTACATGAGAATTGAGAGCATATATAACCCAAATAGAATAATATAGTTTAAAAGGTATTTAATTAATCGTGTAGTCTCAGGTACAACCAGAAAGTAAAGTTCGACTAGTGAGATGTTTGTATAGGTTTCTGGGGCTAATTTATTCTCAGTCGTTAAATATAACTAACTACAAAATTTTGGAAATTAGGTGAAGACGAATATTCTTTGAATGTTAACCATCATATTTTTGGATAAGAAGCTATTATCTACTATAACAGTGTATATTATTCACAAGCAAACGAAACGAAGTATTTATATCTTGTAAGATATCGGAACTCGGCTTTTGATTTAGCCGGCCGGAGTTCTTGAGAAAGACAAATTAGATGTTGGAATTTGAACTATTCTTTGTTAAATTTTTTCGTATATACATATAACCTGGATGATTGAGCTGTGCTCGGTCCAATAAAAAAAAAGTTTAGTGGCACCCACGCTTGGTACTCTCTGGTACTGTTTATTCTCTACCAATAACAGCGCAATGGACCTTATATCAGCATTGTTTAACGTAGTTCGCTCGAGTTGCCAATTGTTTAACCTGTATCTAGCCTACAAATCTACCAATTACGTTTTTCAGTGCAAAATAAATAATATAACTGATGAAATTCTTTTTGGAACTATCACACATTCAGTTTTGTTTAGAAAGGGAACCCTAAAAAGGTACTTTTTTAACAAAGTAATCTTGAGATTCAATCTGTCAATTATTATCTCTTTATTAATATTTTTCCCACTGAGAATATGAAAAGGAATATTGTCGCTTGTCGTCTTAGACAGATGCGTCACCTTATAACGATCAATCATGGTAAAATGACTGATTAAAAATCATAGGAGAATGATCTTTCGATTTGCATATACTGTAACTCTATTGATTGAGAAGTTACTTCATAAAAATACGACTCATTTATTATAGTATCGTCCACTGCTATACAAATGATTTTTTTCTATTTGTGAAATATAGGTAGTTAAATTTAATGGTTTCATCAGTAACTTTTGAACAGCATGCATTCAATGATAATTTTTTATATCATAATCCTAAATTTGACATTAAAAACGTAAGTTTTCTTAATCCCTCTTTTAAACATAATATCTAAGAGAACGATTTTTGTTTCAAAAAGAAAAATCGTTTTATTTATTTTCTAGATGAGAAAATCTGATGCATTCGGAGCGTGTTAAGAGGTGGAATTTTTCCATTTTGACGCTCACTGACTGTACAACGGACGAGACTGGAAAAAATATTTACACGAAGTAATTTTGCGTGTTCTTTTATGAAAATATTTCATATATTTCCTTCCACATGGTTTTAGTTTGAAGCAGGTTGATATCCATGTTGTCTTTAGTTTTGTATTAGGTGATAGTGATAGATTATTTAATTAAATGGACGATACTCACTTAGGAGCCCAGGTCACTTAGATTAGTATTTAGATAAAAGATAGTCCCTGACTACGTACAAATTTATGATCATTGCATGATTTATTAATACGCAAACTTCATCACTAGCTAAGCTAGCTAAGTTCGAGTGGAATGATACCACGGCAAATATAAGACCGATGTTGAGCAATTCTTTTCACCGAGTAAGTGAGGAATATTATTACTAATCCAGAATCAGAAGTATAATAATAATAATTAGCCTTGCCTCTGGGAGCTCAGTGAACGACAACGCATTAGCCACTCTTGAGTTCCAGCTCATGTTAATTATTGCATGGACAACCATGCAATTGCAATTTACGACCATTTTGTGTTTTATCGCCTGCTGTTTTTGAAGGTATCATGTCCTCGACTTCTTCAGTTTTCTTCTCCTTAAGCAATCTGAAGTCACGTGTATTTCAATAACTAAAGTATTCTATACTTTTTTTATATTAAATAAAGTAGGAGTTATTTTAGTTTATTTTGCATAAAAATACAGTTACTCTACAAAGAGAATAACATCAAAACAACCATTATTAGATCTCATGTGTTAGTTAAAATCTAAAACCGGGCGTTGCCATGATATAGGGCTGGCTGAGCTTAACGACCCAAAGCGTGTAAATTACTGAGAGGGCATGGCTCGGTCAAGATCCTTGTTAAAAAGGTCACAATATATCATTGAAATATATATTCACTATAAAACAAGAATTAAGTGTCGCTTTGTGAAGCAGTTTAGTCAATAAAAAGTTAAAAAAGTGACTAGATGAATCGTCAGAATTACTATCAAAAATACTTACAGAAAAGTGCTGTAACAGTTAAATTTGACGAGGTAAATGAGACCTGTAGCAGCTTGTTAATTATGTCCCGGTAATAAGTTATTTACAAGAGGTATTTTACTAACTTCAGAGATTTCAGTTATTCGAGCTGACATCATGTTCATTAAGACTGCACGTGATATGAAAATCGTAAGACCACAAAACGCTCTGTGTCGTCGCAACGTACTTTTTCAAAAATCGTTCCCAAAAAATGTACAGTTACATGCCTATAAATCGCTAGGCCAGTATTTATAATAAGGTACTAACGCTGCGTTCTTATGCTATTAATTTTAATGTTAAAATGAACAAAATATACAATAAATTTGGCTGTCTGGAAGAGATCGCCGTGAGCGATAAGACCGCCAATTGTTGTATTAATTTTTTTTTGTCACTCATTTTATTTAATGTTTTGTAATATGTGCGCAATGAAGATAAATAAATAAATAAATAAAATAAAATTCCTCTCTATTCTTTCTGTAAGTTTATAAAAATTATACCTTGGGAAGAATTATTGGTCACAAATCTCGTTTCCATTATTCACAGACACACGCTTGTTTATTGTTTGAAAAAGCAAAATTGACTTTGGCATAATCAAAATTAGTTTATGTAATCAAGTTAAACCATAATTTTCCTTTTGCTATTCTTGCATTGAACGTTTATAACGTGTAACGTGTGACGTAAAACTTGACGTGTCGCACTAAACTTAGGAGTGGTCTGAATACATGCCGATTAAATTACTTACGTAATCGTTTCTCATAATTATTACATGTAGAGTTTGTTTGGTTTAGTTTTTTTTACTAATAAATAAGCGTTTACATCTGATCAACTTTTAGTTGGTACTAAATTAAAAATAGTTAAAGTTTAGATATGGGATGTGAACTGTAAACTGTATTTAATCCAACGACAAAATTATGTGAACTTTAGCTTGGTGATGACAACAGAATTACCACATTGTCTTGTATCTTTTCTGTACTTACTTTTGTTTTATAGTAAGAAATGATATGATACTCAAACAAAAGCGTGATGGGAATAAAGCCAAAGTATCGATTCTAAAATTTGTTTTATGATGAAGATCGTGTATAGACAGTGTCTAACCAACTCATTTATACAGATTTAATATATTACCGCAACACCAGAGACATCACAAGTGCCTTGCCGGCTTTTGGGAAATGGAGAGGGGGCGGGGGGGAAGAGTTTGGGTTTAAGCTCCGGTATCCTTACTCAATCGATGAAACAAAGCACAAGCGCTGTTTCACACCGGTCTTCTGTGAGGTCGTGGTGTAAGTCGATCGAGTCGATCGGTCGAGCCGGCTCGTAACATGGCTCTCTCTACGTGAGTAAATTTAGAACTTAATTTTCCTTAACCCGCAAAAGCTCAAATATTTGTTTATCTGTTCTACATAAGTCCCGCGCAGCTGGAGACGGCAGAACCATGTTTACATGGAAAGATAGTTGAATTTCATTTGCAAATATACAAACCACGTTCACTCCGCAGTCTGCACACACAGGCTGAAAGTGGGTCGTTTAAAACGCTACTCTATAAGTTTTTATGACCGCAAACGTTTTAAAATAGACATACCACAACCTATTCAGACTTAAAGCACGGAAATCCGGACAGTAAAAATAAAAGCGCTATGAAAGTTTACGTATTTGGTATAAAGCTACAACCGGCTCTTTGCTATCTACGTTTGTGTTGTACTGAAAAACTTTGTGCAATAACTCGTAGAAGCATTTTAAATTTTGTTTGAAATTCAAATTAAATAAAATTTTAATTATTCGTTTCACTGCGAGCGTGCATAGTTGACTTTTGTACATTTTTGTTTTCTTTTGATATGAGGATATGAAGAGAGAAACCTTCAGTTTGTAAATTTCAATAGAATGAATAACAATGTCATGAAAAAAGTTACGGCAATAGAAGTCACTCATTCGTAAGTTCTTTCTTATAATCATTTATAATCTATATTTACATCAGAAGAAATACCTTAATAACTACTTAAACATTCCGTTAATCAGTGGTCACGAATATTAAAAAGCTATTTGTACTTTGATTCGTATAATTATTTTTAGTGACACATAATTTCTGCAGTTGTAGTAATTTTCCGCATAAGTTTTCATCCCCTTTGAAACTCAATAAAATGTATTGGAGTCAACAATTCAAATTTTCAATCAGTATTAATGGTATGTAGTTTTCATTTATTATGACTAATTTTCAGTTTCACTATTTTACGGTACAAGTCTTGGAGTGTTACTATTTGTAACACTGTGTAAATATTGAATGTAATTATTAATACAAAACATTTCATTGTATTATTAAATTAACAACGCATTAGAATGAAAATGTACTCAAAGGAACAAAGCACTGTAATAGAACTTAGTTTCAAAATAACAAGAAATAAGGCTTACGAAAATAAATACACATAAAAGTAATAGGCATTTGCGTTGTTTTTGCTTTACTAGATGGCAGTATTACGCAGTTGGTGTGTAAGTCAATATTTGTAAGGAGCGACACGCAAACATCAGCCCTACCCATGCAAACAAGGGCCGACGTACATATGTTATGAGGACATTCCATTACAAAATAGTTGAAACTACAATTAGTTGAGAGTTCTCTGCATTTTGAAGTGAAAATTTCTTTAGCTGCGTTGAGCACTTTTTTGCAGGGAAAATCTTGTTGTTACGCCTCACAGACATGCTAATATTGCACGTCAAACTTTAATTTGAATATTATTAAATTTCTTAAAAAAGTTATAAGTTTTCACTTCTATCGGCACTCCTTTTGACTGCCAATTCTTTTTGTTTTGAAAGCTATTTAGGAACCAGTTTAAAATATCTTAGAGTGTGTGATGACTGTGAGCGACTCTCCCTCTAAAAGTAAAATAATTGGGTGTATAAATGAGGTCCGGTTATGCACCTATACTTTGTAAAACAGTAAAAAGTCCTTTTATTATAAAATTGACAAGTTTTTTTGTTTGTGTTATTGTTAAACAGTAAAAAGTCATTATTATAAAAAAAAAATTTTAAATTTTATTATAAAAATGACTAGTCTTTTTGTTTGTTTGTTTGAACGTATTAATTATACGAAGTACTGGTTTAATTTGAAAAATACTTTCATCAAAACCTTGTCCTGCTATATAATGCCATGTACAATCAGGCTATAGGCGATATATTGTCACGCTACGACCAATAGGGGCGGAGTATCAATAAAAATATTGCAAAAACGGGGCAAAAGTTATTCTTCCTGTGAGTTGCCATTGTATGTGCTACGTAAGTGGTTAAAGTTTCGTAAAACAGAGAGAAATGATTTTAAAACTCCTTGAATAAGTCTGTGACCGCATATCTTTTAAGGTTGGTTCATCGTAACCGTTTTTTATAGTAAAAAAAATTGTTCACGCTTTTATAACATCATGCCACGGGCAATAGGAGACATAGATGCGTGCGTGGTGTGGGTCAGTTACTAGAATATAGTATATACCATTTATTGTAATATTTTTATTTTATTACATGCTTACGCAATGACATGTTTATGTATCAATCTAGTATAAATTTTATCGACCATTTGCAATTATGATAATTTTCATTTGCATGACTCTATAAGTACTTATAATTAATTTCATATGTGCATATATGGTGAGGGCTTTGTAAGGGTGAATATGGTATATAATAAGTCTTTATTTAGTAGATATTTTGTAGTTGAATTTGAGTAAGTTTGAAGTTGAGTCAGAAAGCAGACAGGGCGGGGCAATGACACGACGTACGCTTTGGTAATACTGGGTTATACCCATCCCGAGTAGTCCACTTTCTGTCCCAACTTTTAAAGTCTAATTTATGGAATGGTCGGGCCTCACACCTTTTTAAGGCTGGGCCGTATTTTAGCAATAAAATGCAAACTAGCTCACAACACAATAAAACTTGGTGTACACACGATGTTTGCGTTTGCTGTAAACGTTTGTTGAAACATGGCATATAATAATATATTTCGAGTCTAAAATGCACTGGGCGTTGCGCCTGAATAGTACATATACTATTAAGGCTTGTCTTTGATAACTTATTAATAACATATTTGAATACAGTTTTGTTAAATATTTTTTGTTTTTATGACTTGCTTGACGTTCCGTCCAGGTTGCTCTAGCCTCGATGATAGGCTGACTTATATATTTTCTCGTAATACATTAATTATTATATATCATGGAACGAAATATAACATTAATTTTTTGAAGGCATGCAAAACATCGTTTGCCTTTAAAATATTTTATACACCATAAGCTATAATATTTCTGTCAAGTTATGCGGATATAACTGTACAATTTGACGAAGTCCGCCAGATCAGCCTGATAACTCGAAAAAAAGGAGGTCCTCAACTTGATTGATTAACTTGAACTGTGGTAGAAGCAGTACTGTAGTTAACCTATATAGTAATTTAGAAGTGACATATATCATATAACTGATGTTTCATTTATTTATTAGTTAAAAGCTGTTTTAAAAAGAAATTTTAGCGTCGTTTCACTGCTTTGCTGTTACAATAAATAAGTAAAAAAATCGTTAGTCATATTAAAAAAACGATACGCAAAATCTAGGTACAATCATGAGTTTACTGACCGTTCAAAAGAAGAATCTACATTAAGAGGTTTTTCTTGTAAATTTTCAGAAAATAGATATTATATATACACTTTTTGCTACTATGCTCTTGTTAAATGTGTTGATAGAATACTAATGTTGAATACTAAATCGCGAATATTTTTTTACGTTTTACCATAATAATATTTTGGACAACCAACACACAACACCATATAATTCTAAACCAAGTAGAGCTTGTACTATGGGAATTCAATAACCGATGTTGTTGCTATACACAACATCAGTTATTAATACACGCATATTATCTTGAAAACTTGTTTAATACGAGTGATCAATAACTTTGTTTGAACTCATAAACACAATCAATTAAAAGCTCTTGAAAATAACTTGCTTATATTTTCTCTGTAACGAGCCAATAATGAAACTCCATACCTACTTTTATTATAACCCAGTAAAGTTTAACATAAGTAATAATTCCCAAGGAAACTACAAATTCGGATTATGGCAATATATTTCGACAACCTTTTTTCTTGACATAAAGTTCTGCGGGACAAACTTTACTGGGTACTTTACGCTTACGTGTAGGTACATATACGAGTATATTGATAGGTTTTACATATATATAGATATATATATATATATATAACGGGAAATTACAGTGAAAGTAATCGTATGTCATGTGTATTGATAATTTACTTTTTTTCGCTTAATAGTAGTGTGTGAAATAATGATTTATCAATGATTTCCTCGACTAAAGGAATAAACTTACTTTTACAGTAGGTATAATGCCTCGGTAGTATAGCGGTAACGTTTGCGGTTGTATCGATGTCTTGGGTTCGATTCCCGGGCCGGCTCATCAAATGTTTGTATATTCTGCCAAAATTTGTTTTAGTGTTATCTATGTTTAATAAGTATGTATTTACTAAAAAAGTATAAAAGTATTCTTCTACCAGTCAATCTAGCTATCATAGTACAAAGTACAACATATGCATATCCAAAATATTTATGATTATTATATATTATAACCTATTTAGAGGTATTTTCTCACGTACGCCGTTGACAAACGTGGCTTTAATCGTTATTAGTCAATTTAATCGCTTTTTGGTTTTTGAAGTGGACTGATTGAATAAAATTGGTCCATTTTGAAGATTTAAAATAGTTTGTTATTTTAGAACAAAGGACGAAAACTTAGATTTTTGTAAAGGTTCCTAAGAGACAAACTTGAAAACATAGAATTATACTGCGTCCACAAAAGTATTCCTAAATATTTATCAACAATAGGGGCCTCTAGACACAACTAAAGTCACAAATCGTGTTAGTAAGGCAAAAAATGTAGAAATAAAGTCTCAACGTTCTTGTGATTTTGCGGTAACAAAATTGTCTAGAGAAATATAATTCTGTGGTACGTGAAACATTATAATCTATCTTAGTTTACTTTTATCTATCTTAACCAAAACGCATTTATTATAAATATATAATTTACCGGATGCTTCGTAAAACATTCCTCAATCAATGCATTAGAGAATCTATTTCAACCTCGAGTTCTCTGCATGCTAGTATATGTATACATATAACGTATACGTATAATGTATAAAATATAAGTATTCAGTGCTGAGAGGCTATACGGAGTCGGTAACGTGGCGTGACGGAGTGCCACGGGCTAAGTGCTTGGTTAAATTGCTCGAAACGACTAAACTCGGATCAAGCCGCAGTTGAGTCATTAAAATAACTACAGTCCACTTAGTTCCTCAATTATGTGTGTCTGTAAATTATTTCTATATTTTATGGTGCAGGTACTAAATGCTGTGCTGCCTATATTATTTTCTAATTACATTTTCGAATTTTATTCAACAGCACGTAGTATTAATACTAGGTACAAAAAAGGAGCAGGTTTCTAAATTTGACAGTACATACTTTTCATGTAAATATGTTACTTACATTTGGACTCCTGGACTGGATGAAAAGGTCTTTGACTCGATCGAGATCTGGTCTGTTCTCGAGTCCCTGCAGCGTTGCCAAGTAGATTGGCGGTACATCCAAGGGTTGAGATGTCTCTACAAAGCCGCTACTATGTCCGTCCAAGTACAGGATCAGCATACAAGACCCATACCATTGCATCGAGGAGTGAGGCAAGGGGACGTTATATCTCCGAAATTATTCACTAATGCAATGGAGGACCTGTTTAAGAAGCTGCACTGGAAAAGGCGCGGTATTAACATCAATGGCGAATACATCTCTCACTTGCGATTTGCAGATGACATCGTCATCATGGCAGAAACGCTGCAGGACCTACAACAGATGCTGAACGACCTGGCTGACTCATCTGTGCGCATCGGCCTACGGATGAACTTCGACAAGACCAAGGTCATGTTCAATGAACATGCACTACCGGAACCGGTTGCGGTACACGGTGCCGTTCTCGAAGTTGTTCAAAAATATGTATACCTCGGGCAGGCTTTGCAGTTAGGTAGAAACAGCTTTGAGGACGAGGTGAACAGGAGAATCCGGCTAGGTTGGGCAGCGTTTGGGAAACATCGTCGGGTCTTCTCATCATCGATCCCACAGTGCCTAAAGACGAAAGTCTTCAATGCGTGCGTCCTACCCGTAATGACATACGGAGCCGAAACGTGGACACTTACGGTTCGACTGGTCCATAAGTTCAAAGTCGCTCAGCGTGCAATGGAGATGTATATGCTCGGCGTTTCTCTAAGGGATCGCATTAGAAACGAGGTGATCCGACAAAGAACCAGGGTCATCGACGTAGCCCACAGGATTAGCAAGCTGAAGTGGCAGTGGGCTGGCCACATTTGCCGACGAACCGATAATCGTTGGGGTAAACGAGTTCTTGAGTGGAGACCATGTCTCGGCAAACGTAGTGTAGGACGTCCACAAGCCAGGTGGAGCGATGATTTGCGCAAGACGGCTGGCAGGAGCTGGATGCGAGAAGCCATAGATCGAACTAAGTGGCGTGAAATTGGAGAGGCCTATGTCCAGCAGTGGACTGCGATAGGCTGATGATGATGATGATGATGATGATGATGATTTGGACTCCATGGAACAACAAATTGGACTCCTTGGTATGAAATAAAGAATTATTATTTCTTAAAACTATACTTTTTAAAACCATCGGAACTATTTTAAAGGCTGACAAAAATACAAATTATTTTACATTTTAATCGTAAACTTTGTTACTTTTGCCTTTAAGCAAATAAGCTTTAAGTAGCGGGACTGAGACTAATTGACCGACGTATCAGGTCATCAGAATTTTAAAAGATTTCTTCTTCACCTTCTTACAACCGGTTTCACCAATCAGGTTTTACACAGAGCAACTGGCATCTGACCTTCGCAACCCTGAGGGTGAACTTAATTCGAAGGTTGAACTAGTTGTCAGAATATTTGAAGGCACCGACTTCCCAATAACGAATGCCATAGATGTTCCTGACAACCGGGACCGACGGCTTAACGTGCTCTCACACACGTTGATTTATTTTGATAGTATTTGCGTTTATGTACATACCATGCACTGTGCTCGAATATATATTATACCGTATTGGGCCAAATGAGAAGGATATCGTAAATGCAGTTTGTGACTTCAGTAAGCCAGAACATAGTTCTGTAATTTATATATTTTATAAATTAATTTAATTATATTTTTATAAAACATCAACTTTACTTTAAACTTATCTATTACTTATCCTACTTATTTGCTTACTTTTTCATAAGGCGGAGTAGAATCTGTTTGGCAGGTTCATCTATAAAAAAAGTCACACCAATAAAAAGTCGTACAGTCTCTTGACATCAAGTTTCAAAAAGTCCAAAGTGCCTTTTGTGATTTGAACTCAATCTCTAACGAGATTCTAATGTTAAGAGATTTTTTAAACTGATACATAAATCTGAATATTGTCCAAAGAATGATTTGCGGTGACTGGAATTTAGCAGTATGTGCTTGTAGATTAATATAATAATGAACGTTACTTCATATTCATGTAACGAACAAAATTAATTATCCTCTTAATTCAATGATATGCCTTTCAAGGAGCCAGGTGAGCTGTGAACGAAGCGCGCCGGCTTAAGATGAGATTAATAGTCCCTTTTACTCAGCATAAGAACCTATCAACTTGAATTTTTAGGTCAATCAGGTCTACGTAAGTCAAAATATGACGGTTTTATATAATGAAGTCAATTAGATCTTTGATTTTTTACCATACAATCATCATCGTATAATTTATTTTGTAACTCTTTGGTTCTAAGGAAAAGATGGAAGAAGGTAGAAGAAGGTATTAGCTGTGCTCAGGTCAGTCTTTACTATCACTTTGACTACACGGTTGGCCTAGTGGTTTCAGTGGTCGCCACACCGCTTCCTACTGCGCCAAGTGTTGTGGGTTCAAATCCTACATGGGACAACACTTTGCGTGATCCATAAATTGTTGTTCTAAGTCTGGGTGTACTTTGCGTCCGTTTCATGTATGTTTGTAAAGATCCCCGTGACACAGGAATGTAAATACCGATTGCGGGAGTTGTCTTTAAAAAAAAAACTTTACAGCTTATTAGCGTTCAGCCTGTTCTTCAGCCTGATAACTTATTTTACTTTACAGATAGCAGTGGATTTAACGATTTTCCAATACGCTTTGTGTTCAGGGTTCTCTTATAATCTTTCATGGGACAATACTTTATATGCTCTCCAAATTGTTGTTCTGAGTCTAGGTGTTATTTGTGTTCGTTTCATGTTGTTTTTTAAGTTCGGTCTGCGAATGATATGTATTCCTAATGTGGTAGTTGTCTTTTTGTGAAGAAAAAAAGAACCTTAAAAACATCGAACTTTATTGTAATTTTATAAAACCCTTTTTGAACAAAAGTACACTGTACCGTAAAATAATTCAGGATTATAACTGGCCTGTGTTGAAGTGGTAGAGCTTTTAAAGTTTCAAATCGATTTAGAAGAAAATCTTCATTGTATATTGTTTCAACGGCAACCGCTGTTATATGTGCACACAGGATATTAACTGCAACTTTGCGCTTGTTTGGAATTGGCCCATAACAGAAAGAAAACCGCGCTTCTTAAGTATATTTTTGTAAAACTAAATATTTATGACAAGAGTGAATATCCTGACGACTGATGATCCTAATCATTAGTATTTGGCATGTAAGTTGTAAGAAGTGCAGACGAAATCACAAAATATAACTAAACTTTAAAGGTCCACTTTTAGAAAGGCCTCGAGGCCTCTCCATAGAAATGATGTTTTAACGTATCAATCTGACCAGGTAGGTTGGTATAGAGCAAGTTTTTTATAAAGAAAAAAACTTCTTGTAATAGTTTGTTTCGACTTAAAGTAACCAAAGACTCTATCATGATGATGAACAAAATACTAAGGTACTACTACTGCGATTTTATTAAACATCACAATAAGACCCTTAATGTTCTCTCGTATTGTGAGAAAAAGGTAGAGTCCGAAAAAAGACTCTCGACTAAGATATCCCCAAAAATCTAATGTTTTGAGACTACTTACTACATAAGTTTGACCTATTTATTTATTTGCCATCTTGGATACAAAATACGATCTGCTGATTGCCTATTACGACTCCTGAAAATGATTGTAGATTGTATTCAAATTACTTGCCAATTTTTATTACATAAATTGAATTAATTTCATTTTTTATCTCTTTATTCTATGGTCACTCACATGATTTAAAATGTAATTATGACATCGTCCATTAAATTTTCTATTTTGATTTTCAAATTAGCAAGGTACTTAGTAAACACTATTTAATATTTAAAGTGGTAGTGACGTGCCTGACGTTTCAATTTGTTACTTGTTGGAAACCTTTGGCTGAGCAATCTGTACACTCCAATTTATCTACAGGCAACTTAATACACTTCTATGAACATAAAGTTCATGAGTTACAATATCAGACTGTTTCGCTAACGTGAAATATAACTGAAAAACACGAATAAATACAATGTAAACAAAGGATACAAATTATTTTCTGAATTATACTGTTTCTCAAAGTCAACGTTGTTAAAACATACCATTAGAGAGTCAAAGGTTATGTATGCATCATTTTTTACCCGACTTCGGCAAAGCCAAAGGAGGGTTATGATTTTGACAGGCTATGTATGTTTATATGTATGCTCATCTGTTCCCTCATAGTTCCTCAACTTCTTGTTAGAACTGGACAAATGAGGTATCATTAGGAGCGTATTGATCATCCGCTAATTAACAGCTACATGACGTGTCACTGGATATAATGAGGCGCCCTCTAGCGGCCATAAAGTGCTCTATCAAAAAATTAATTTGAGATAAATATACCGCGTTTAGTATTTTTGGAAAGAGCGTTACTAGTAAATTTCAAAAATATATACATTATTAGCATTGTCTCGCGACTGTGTTCGTATTTCTCGATAATTGTGATATTTCTATGGTATTTAAAATATACTCTGCAAAGAAATTAATACTATAACGTTAATAAAATAAAAAATTAAAAACTAAAACCCAAGCATGACCCCGTGATTACGGATT
The DNA here is from genome assembly GCA_003709505.1 of Hyphantria cunea. NCBI lineage: Eukaryota > Metazoa > Arthropoda > Insecta > Lepidoptera > Erebidae > Hyphantria > Hyphantria cunea. The sequence goes on from PKRV01000385.1 coordinate 136,811, forward strand.
TTCAAACTTGTTTTATATTTTTCGACGTCATTTTTTGTTGCAGTTGGGTTTTAGTTTTTACTTTTTTTAAAGTTTTAATTCTATATTACATTGTATTACCATATCATACAAAAGCAGTTCAGACTTTATAACATGATAGTTGACCTTTTTAGGTCTTACAACACTCATTAAATGTACACCTTTCATGTTTCGTAAAGATTATGAGTATAATAATGATTCTCTGACTGATGACTACTTGGTTGGACTAGTAGTTTAAAGAACGCGTGTGCCGTACGTCGCCTAAGTAGTAGTAAGAGATTATAAGCAGACGGAGCCCGCGTCAGTGCGGGTAGGCGCTGGCTGAGCATGGTACGGATGTGTTAATAACAGCAGTTCCCAGATACCTTTCATCTAAGGCGCAAAGTGGCACACCGTGTGGTTTTAGTCGATCCGATTCCGACACACCACCTCGTGGGTTAACAGCCCGTAGGGGTTTCCTTAAGTGAAAAAATGTGGCTTAAGCAGTCGCTACGCTGCTTTCTACTGCGAAAAGTGTTGTGGGTTTACATACATGGACCAATTCTTTATGTGGTTTACAAATTGTTGTTCTGAGTCTGGGTGCTCTTTCACTGGCCAATAGCTGATGATATAAGGAGTAACTTAGGCTAAATTTTTAGACTAACTTCGACCAGCGGCCTTACCTGCCGTTGACGTTATAACGCGGGTAACACCGCGTTTTCATATTTAACAATAAAGAAAATGCATGTAATTACACGTAACACACGTGCGTAATGATATAACGTGTTTAACTTTTGAAATATTGTTGAGTGGCCTGACACAAAACTCATTCTAAATTCTTCGTGATTTCCACACCACTTTCTGTTTTATTACAAACATTTTCGGGGCAGTTTTTCAGCCAAAGTAGATAATCACTATAATTTTCAGAATCCATTCATAATATACGTACATATAACGTATATATATATCCAAATAAAACACATTGAGCCAGCACGTTGGGGTTTTAATTTGTGTAGAGATTGTGGAGCTGTGGTCACATTGGTACATACTGTTAGGCAATAACATTTGCATGCCATTACTTTAATATATTCCAACCGCAGTATCTCGATAGGCAATTAATGTTATCATTACTGGTCGTGAACTGTGAGCAGCATTTTATATTTTAATTTTATTCAAAACATTAAAGCACATAAATTTAGACAGATAACAGTAACTACAGTTGTTTTTTTCCCCTTGAACAGATAGTAAATAATTAATATAAAAGTCTGAGATAATGTACGAAGTCCTTAAGGCTGGCTGAAAATTAAGTTGAAGTTACTTAATTTAAAAGTACCCTTTTTTGCCTTAAAGAAAGAAGTCCAGAAAAAGTATATTAGAACACCCGGATTCATCAATCTTAAAACTTGTAATCGCTTTGTCTCCGGGCCGAGGTAAAAAGTTTTGAGAAGCGACTCAGTGCCGACACCTCGAGCATTGCGATTCGTGAGACCAGTACGTAAAATACAGAATGGAGTCAATATAAGGATTTTCTTACTTCTATAAACAGAGGTTTTGGATTCCATCTAAAAAACATAATAATAAGTATCGAGTTTTATCTTCATTTTAGGTTTTTATTTATCAAATTTCTAAAAACTACTCGTCTCGTCTTTTAGTTTCGTTAAACGGTAATTATAACTCAATGTATTATTATATGTTCACGTAGGTTGTGGATCCATGTACAAGTCTTAATATTTGAACAAGAAAAATTCAAAGTTTTGCGTTATATCACTAATGTCAAATGTTAATAACGCTGATGAACAGTTTCTGTTATGAAACAACATTAAGTAATATGATTGATACAAATTAATTAATATAAATTATATTACCATACCATAATTATCCACAATAAACTAAGTCTGCCATTTGACCTTACAAACGGTTAAATTATAAATACATGTCAACCCAAAAGTTATTCGACGCGTTCGATTTCCTAATAAAAGCTTAGGATAAATATTTAAATACTAGGCTTCAGAAAATGTACCGTATCATTGTTTATATTCTCCCTATTCAATTTTAACTCACCCTATTCGTGTAAAGCAGCCCCGTCTAAAGGCAATGCTTGATGAGCAGCTTTTTAAGGATTATAGAAAAAGTCCACCTTTTATTTCAGCTTCATATATTTAAGTATATTTTCCCCAACACCGGTGGTATTTTATATTCATGTGCCCAATGTTTGCAAGTGCTTCGATGGAAAGCCTGTATCAGAACAATACCTCAATGTATAGAGTGCCTTTTGTTTCCGCTCAATTAAAAAGGTATGCTATTATACCTTTATGATTTTGAATTGGGACCCATAAAATATCTACTTGCATTGAAGATCGTAGCATGTCCCTTTATATTTTTATGTCCTTTAATAATTTCTATAGTACTTAAATATACTAAGTCTGGCCATAAATACTACATAAAAAAATAAACAAAATATTCTTTTTTAATTTGGAATCTGTCATTTTTACACTATTGTTTATTGTGTTTTCTTATTTTCACGCTAATTTATTGGATTAATTTATTAAAACAGAGTGGGGTAATAAAGAGAACTTTATCGCTGTAATAACGTTACATAAAGTAGGTATGGAGCCAAATACAATTTTTTTAATCCTCCTTTGGCTTGGTATTAGTTATTTTTTTGTGTACAGGGCAATAGCCCTGTAACCTATCAATAATAGGTACAATAAAACCCCATCTGTTTGTGAATGATAGAAAAGATCTAACCGGCCACTTGGGGTTTCTACGGAACAGGCGATCAAAGCAGTAAGGGAAAGAATTCGAAGAAATCATGACCAAAAGCAAAAAATTTAGCACAGGAGATGAATATAGCACCTAGAACCGTGTCATGTATTTGATAAGATGACTTAGGACTTGTAGCCTATAAGAGATGCACTGATCATTTCTTACTTACAATTTAAAAAATAATAGGGTGGTAAAACCTAAGCTATTACTTAAGCGGACGCAAAGGGAGGTCTCAGAAAAAATATATTCCTGGATGAGACTTTTTTACAACTAGGCAATATTTTAACAAAAAAAATGACCATATTTATGCTAAAAGCTCTAAAGAAGCTTCCCGATTAGTCAGCGGAGTACAACTTGAAAATTATTCGACTTCAGAGATGCTTTGGTGGGGTGTTAGCTATGAAGGAGTGACAGCCATTTTTTAATGAAATAGTATAAACATCGCTAAATTGAATCAACATACCATTCTCGAGAAGGTAGTTAAGCACCTTAACAACACTATGCTCTATAACCAAGAATGGTCTTTCCAACAAGACTCGTCGTCGGGGCATCAAACTCGATCCACCCAATCTTGCTTAAAAACGAACGTTCTGGACTTTATCAAGGCTGAAGACTTGCCGCCATCTAGTCCTGATCTAAATCACTGGACTAAGATTTATAGTCAGTTTCAGAGATTATGCTTGCTCTAAGCGCCATGATAATTTGGAGTCCCTTAAACAATCCATACGATTAGCAGTGAAGAATTTTCCCATGGAAATAGTGTATGCTACCATCGATAACTGGCCTCAATGTTTAAAGGACTGTATTACAACCAATGGAGAATACTTTTAATTTTTAATCGCTTTATATAAACGTGTTTATATAACATACTGTAATAGCAATAAATATTACGTACAATAAAAAAAAAGATTTTCTTTGTAGCAATATTTATGGCAAGACTAAGTATAGCCTGTAACAGTTTTTGATGGATGTTTAAATGTTTTTTTTTATTAATGTAACAGATGTGAAAACATTTTAAAAACAAGGGGCATAGTAATGTATTTTTGTAATATTTATTATTTAGAAGTTGCGCAAAATTTATAGAGACCTCGTACTAGCTACCTAAATTTAACATTATAATTTATAGTAAACCTGCTGTGTATGCTACGCGTATGCTTTTATGATACAATAAACCACCTCGAAATACTTCATGTATCCAATAGAGTTTATAATAATACAGATTAACTTTATTCTAATTTATATTCTATACTAGGTTTATTTAATAGTATGAGTATTTTGATTAGGGTAGTTATTTCCTGAAATTGAAACGAGAAATGTTTGACACTTAATTTCAAACACTAAACTATATTTAAACCAAGATTACTTAAGGCAACAATAGAAATAATTGGGGCTACAGGTAAATTAGCACAGAACCATCTCCGCGCCGTTCAAAGACTGTTGTCGTGACGGACATATGGATCGATCTTGGGGAGTATCCAATTCATTCAAGTTTGAATGGTCGATTTTACATTTTCTAACCATGTATAGCAAACAATTTTTTACTTCTAGATTATCTAAAGTTCTAGAACTTATTCCATTACCAGATTTAAGAAACCCGTGTTTAAATGAGTTAGTGAATAATACAATTCTTATATTTATTAAAAATTTAGCATTAATTAGTGATTCCAACCAGCGGTTTTTTGAACTTAGCATATACCTTTACATTAAATTATCTTTAAGAACAAAGGTATTTTTCGGGTACGAAGTGTTTTTGCCACATATTTATTACAGAATATTTTATTTTTACTTATTTATATTTTTAATCATATTTTGTTTTATATTCCAATCCAAATATTAAATGACGCTATCAAGATTACACTGGCCCTAAATTAGGTAAGTAGTTTTGCTTTTCATTTGGATGTTATTCGTTTGCGAATCGCGGTTATTTGAACACTTTAGTCTCATCAAAATAAAATGATTTTGTTGACTTTGTTAGCAGAAGGGTTCGACCAATTTAAATTATGCGAATATTCATTACATATGTTTTGTCATTGACCAATTTGTTGTATTTATTTCGATATATTTTTATTTAGATATGTTGCGTCACTTCTCGAATGTTTATGCAATAAGATATCGAGTATATTGATATCTTATTGCACCTTGTCGAGGAATCATTAATTAACTATCTAGCTCTGAGATTTACAAAATCAGTAGCTTTAGACAAAATTCAGTTTTTTTTTTGTTTAAGTTTGCAAATAGTTACGAAGTCTGCTGATATGGTATACTGTCTGCTAATTACGCTTTGCCAAATAAATATCTTCTGAAAACCAGTGTTTAACCACCACCATCACATACACAATCATAATAGAGTATCTATGGAATGTATGGATAGTGCAATTAAAGTGATGGTATTTAAACCCAAATAGGGTTCGCGCAATGCGAAAACACGGCTACAATTGGCCAACTGAAAAAAAGCATTTAATTGCAAAATAATTTCATCTACTATGTTATATGTTATTTTGTTTGAAGAAATATTATGTATCATTTACTAGTACATAAATACTAATGTAGAATTCATGGTGTATGATAATCATCATCACGTTACATCAAAAGCTATCAAAAATTCTCTCCTGGAGATAGGTACCTTCATAGCAAAAAGGTTTTGGCCTACTGTATATCACCCTGGCCGGAATTCTTAGAAGTGAGTTGAAATTATTTATGAACTTCATTTATCTATGACTCATTCAACGCGGGTTTGTACGTTGCCATAATTACAAAAAAAAATAGTGCATTTTGCTTATAGTTCCAGTGGATTCCTTAAGTTACTGGTCTTCTTTGTCTTTTACTATCACCCATCGTAATTTGCATGATCTGAGATCTAATACGATCGAGGAAATAAAATTCTCAAGCCGTAATACAATTATGGTAACATTTAGATCTTTGTACAATAAAATTAGATTATAAAACGTCGAAACGATTGTTATAATAATATAAGTGGATTCCTTAAGTTACTGGTCTTCTTTGTCTTTTACTATCACCCATCGTAATTTGCATGATCTTCAATGAAGGAGACAGATAAGTAAAAGCTGTCATTCACAACACGACTGACTTTAATAAGAGGAAATTATTACTGCCGTATTTTTTCGTAGCTAATATCTTTTCAATGGTATCTTTCTGTGAATGGAGTTTCGTTATCATTATATTGTTACTGGCCTACAAAACGAATAAATATTTCTTCGAAAATATACAATCACGAATATAATGTATAAAAGTATTGTGAAGCAAGAGAAGAAAAGATTTATTTCAATAAATGAGAAGCTAAAGTCTTTGATCTTTATGAAACAAACGTTATATTTAATCAGTTTTTTTAACAAAACACATTTAATCAAACGTTCCCAATGGGCTGCCTTGGAGCAAGAAACACTTGTGTAATGATATTGCGAGTAAAAATAAAATGGAGCTCGTATTTAATTAAATCTTTCTGTTTTTTATTTGAATTTTACGTAATGTTGATTTCCACTTTCTTTAGTTTGCTATTTTTAAACTTCTAAGAAATCAAATATGCCTTAAAGAGAAAATCACAAAATCTTTTTGCTCAAGATTTTTGTTAGTAAAATCGGATAAATCAAACAGATAAATTAATTAATTGTTTCCATTTTCTTGTAATTATCTCCCAAAACAGGATGATTAAAGTTTCTGACCTCAAGTAGTTACTTTAGCATACTCACAGATCACCCACTAAGGGAGTAATATGTAAGTAGACTTCATCTCGCCTTGAAGTGACGTGAACCTGTAAAACGTATTTTCTTCGTTTCTTCTTTATGTCTTAGCATATTCATTGGCTTCATTATGAGAGGTCATCTAATAAGTTTTACAATATTTCGAAATACTAAACAATAACTGTGGAAGACATTTATTTTCAGGGGTAATAAAAGACGTTACATATTGCTACCGTTTTAATTTTTCCCATTGTCATTATCAAGTTATTCAAGTCATGAATGTTAGTATATTTTTTTTATTTCAGTCAATCATATTTAATTTCTGTCCAAGTAAAATAAAAAATGTAAACTATTTGGTACGCTCTTGAAACTTGCGGACCATATCGATCGATATAAATATCTTCTCGATCGCGCATCGTCTGAAAGCCAACCCAATTATTGGCCCACTTACTCGTTGCATTCCACAACTCGATAAATTCTTGAGTGGGGATCTCCGAGGCATGTATGCGAGGAGCTGAGCGAGCGTAACTCAGTTCAGCTTTGAGACGATTAGTTTTTTCAATCTAGGAATCTTATAAGTATTAGTTTTCAATGCTTTTGTGAGTTCGCTATCTCAGCAGTAAGCGGGTACGGTAAAAATAAAGTTAAATACCGACTGAATATAGGTTTAGAATTAGACATAACGAATATATTTACTGATATATTTATATCGTCTCATTACCTAAGTGAACTAAAAGTTTAGAACTAAATCAAGCCCGATTTTTAAGCAACTAACGTTAATGTAGTTGATTGACGATCGAACATATAAATGTTAAGAAGGCATAATTTGTTAAAACTAAGCCATGTGGACTAGTTGGATTAAAAATTGAATTAACTTAAAAAGGGAAAAGAACAGAAAGTCTGTATTAATGATTGGTAAATCTGACAAATCACGTAAGCGCTTATAACACACCCACCTTCTTTGTAAGCCTTTCTTGATTAATGCTCTGATAATCAATTTGACTCTAGAGCATTTATTTTCAAAGGTGCTTTGATCATGTTTACGGATATCTCAGGAATATCAGCAGTTTGTATTTACCTCAGCTTAAGCCTGTAACGAGGTTACTCTCGGTAATCCCCGAGAGAGCTAACGTAAAGCGATTTGTGCTTAACATGCGTCGCGATCACCGAGGTAGGCTGGTTTGTAATTGTGAATATTTACATAATGTGTTCAAAGCCAGCATCATAATACTAAAATACATTCTACAAATTTGCCTCACGAGCATATTGGCAATGCCCATATGTTTCTAAAAGAATTTGGATTTACGAATGTATATTGAAAATTGCACAAAATAAAAAGTCATTGTGGGTACGGTTCAAAAGTATGCAACCACTTATCCATAAATAAATTCCGTCAAAGATATCATTACATTCAAATATTTTTATCCGACTGTGAAAGAAGGAGGGTCTTGTTTTTGCGTGTATTTAGCCCTAGAGCCTAAACGGCTTGTCGTATTTATATGTGAGTGGTGTCAATAGATTTGTCTAAGCCGGGTGACAATGGGTATATAAAAGCAAAAAAATATGGATTTTTGGATCCAAAAAGTAATCTCATATTTTTTTTTCAAATAACATCGAAATTAATATTATTTATTTTGATAATATACCACTATATATATATACATATACAGTGTTCTCTATAAAACTTATATGTTTTATATATGATATTCACGCGATCGGGAAATAATTTTTTGCTTGTTTTACAAGAAACGGAATTAAGATAGGCTATGTTTTTAAATATCTCATTCTTTCATTTTCAATACTTAAATATCGCGTATACACAATAAAATAAACTTTGCGTCGCATATAATTCATTTAATACTATTCCCTACACATAGAAATATAATTGTAATGTGAGCTAAGCTTAGGACGAAAAGTTGATAAATTCTTCATTATAATGAACGATTGAGGTATATTACAAAATATTTTCGTGTATATTTTTTTTTTTAAATATAGCCCTCCTACCTCCCTCTACTGCTTTGTACTAGTACAAAATGTGGCCTTTTTATTCATCAAAACAACGTATAATGGAAAGCTGTCATATATAACTTATACGAATAAAAAGTATTTCAAACTAAATTTAAATGTTATATATATAAAACTTTAAAGACTTTCGACCATCCCGCCTAGTTTAAAATAAATGGAAATTCGTTGTTACAGTAAAGATATATATGACACAGAGTAAATTAATTTAACTCCTTTTTTCATACTGAATTTTAAAAGTAAAACAGCTAGGGTCGCTAAACTTAGGCATACAGCTAAATAAAACAGAACCAGGGACCACGTTCCGAACTCAGTAAAAGCAAAAAAGTCCATCAAAGCCAAATCAACTTTAATACACAGACTTCTTTTCAGCTTCAGCCAACAAATCACTCGGCGGGAGGTCTAGCATACTCCGATTTGTAAGCCAAAAAAAACAAAAAGGAAAACAGCTTGCATGAATCAACGAATTTCTCTTTTGCCATGATTAAGGCATTAATATATACTGGAACATTTCAATTTGAGAACAACAATAATCCCGTGTATAATGTACAATGTAGATGTTTTTTTGTAAACTTATAAAAACACTACAAACGGTAATCATGATTATTTCAATGAGGAATTGTGGTGTAGTAGGCCGTACTCTTTTCTAAGGCCTTTGTCCAATATTGAAGGTTGTAGAGCAATATTTATGTACTGCCTTTAAAGTGAGCTATCAATCTCCTTTCTGTCTGTTTTTGATTAACTTTAATTGAGGAATGAGATTGTCTGATGATGTGATTAGTTGACCTTCTTAATTAAAAACGTTGTTAATGAGGAATAAGTTTTATTTTAAATTTACTAATTGACAAGGTAGTCGAAAGGCAAAATTAAATTATTAAGTATAATTAACATTTTATAAGTAACCTATCTATTAAATAAATAATTAACAACTGCATGCTCAGATCAAATTAAAATAGGGCCTGTACGTTAGATTGATGAGCGTCACATTGGTCGATCGATCGAAGAAAACCACAAAATTTAGGTTTGTAAATGTAAAAACTTGTTTTATATAATTTACCCAAAAATATCACCACAACTTGCATTGCTCCTTTACTTGTGTTTTAATACAAAACATTTACAAATACATACACCATACTTTTCTTTGATTATTTTTTGCTACATTCTACTTTATTTCATTTTACCGTCGTTTATATAATATTCACGGCATGAATCCGACGGAAAAGCTCTTCAAAACGACAAATAATCACTTATTCGATTCATTCCATTAACTCTCATTCCATTGTAGGACATAAATACAACAAAAATCTTACAAAAATATATTTTAATAACGCTATACATAAAAAGCGAATTTTATTATAGTTTAACAGACACATCATTACATTAAAATATATTTTCGGTGCTTTTAAAGCTTTTGTATAAGTATAAAGATAAGCTTAACATTTTTTGTTACTGAAAATAACATTTACATCGTTTAAAAACATATTTTTCTAGACTAATTTTCAGAATATGTTGAGTACCTCGTATTTAACTAATTAAATTTTATTAACAAGTTTATTCCACACTTTTTCAGGAAAAAATTAACTTTGTGAGATTTAAGACCACTATGGGATCTTTTTGATAATTCTCTTTCTGCCAATAGTAAAATACAGAGAGGTCACACGCATCTTAAGCCCGTCTCATCCATTATTCAGAGTTATCGGCCATTCTACCATCGGCGTCCAACTCGATTCTCTTAATGGAGATTAAGTGTTTATTGACATTTCCTGTTCCTCGGTACCTACCAAATCTTGTTGTTTATTCTGACAGAATTTAAGTTGTTACTTAGTTTATATATTTATTAGGGATTTTATTCAAGTTTGTATTTTTTGGATACCCGAGTACTGTCTGAACGACCCTTTTTACAAATTATATATTTATATTATTATATGTTTTGATAGTAGCCGGGATCTGATGAAATGATGGAGCTGGAAGGTGGTCATAGGAACTTTATAATGAAACAACGCAACCCATGGAGTCTATAATCATTTGTTCGTTTTGACGAGTACTTTATGTTTTGATAGTATCTAGACGTCTGATAATGGAGCCCGAAGGTGGTCAAAGAAACTCCATAATGAAAAGACGCTACCCATCATGTTTGGAATCATTTGATTCATCTTGACGATTACTTAATCTTTAGATGATCTTTAGGGTGGCCATAGGATTTTACCTTACGTTTCATTACTAGAGGCAGTCCGTAATAAAACGACACAACTCTACACATTTAGGCTCGTTTAATTCGTCTTGGCAAGTAATTAACCCCAAATGGTAACCAGGGTTTGATGATAAAGTTGAAAGGTATTCATAGAATCTCTGTATTAAAACGACGTAACCATCTTGAGTTTAGGCTTTTTTGATTTTTCTTGATAAATACTTTGTTCTTAGATATGAATTTAATGCGATGAAAAGCTATCTAGCAAGAACTTAAAAGTAAATTTAAAAAAAAACCTACTTTAAGTACATATATTTTATTGAAATGCTTCTAAATGAATAAAATACGAGTATATCTTGAAATTTTTTTACTAATTGACATTGATTTTATTAATTGACAACAATTATACTCTGTATATGAGATAATGAAACAACAAATAGCGGTATTACACACACACCTTCATACAAATACTCGTACTTTAGGTACATAATCACATAATCTCTTGGACGCTTTTCATAGAACGTTATTAATATACCAGACATATTTGACTATATAAAGTGTATAATAACTTCTCTCTTAGACTTCACGGTTGGCCTAGTGGTTTCAGTGGTCGCCTAACCAATTCTTACTGCGCCAAGTGTTGTGGGTTCAAATCCTACATGGGATAACACTTTGTGTGATCCATAAATTGTTGTTCTAAGTCTGGGTGTACTTTGTGTCTATTTTATGTATGTTTGTAAAGATCCCTGTGACAAAGGAATTTAAATTCTTAATGCGGGAGTTGTAAAAAAAAATAAAAATAAAAAAAGACTTGGTTAAACGTAGTGTTATAAGTAACGATTCCAACCTCGTATAAAATATAATATAACCTTAATTATCAAGTAAATGGTTGATATATATTAAATAATATTAATATCTTAGCGCCTTCCGCTTACCAGCTTCCGGTGCTACTTACAAATATTGTTAATGACGTCTGCACTCTTTTTACCTAACTGAACTTCTGCACTTTTTATACAATAAATCTTTAATGTTATACAGTGCTGTATTATCAAATAATAATTGTAATCATCAGCATAATTATGTTACACAGTGTTTAATATTATCTACTGAGTCTGGAAATTTAGTAATGAATGTGGTTGGACTTGTCAGATGTTATAAAATGCCGTGGATCGGAGTAATGCAGGGACATTCATATCCTAATCGTTCTACAAGTTTGTGCCAATATAATGTGTTGCTTTGCCGCTATGTTAACTACGCGCGTTACAGTAGTTAATGTTGAATTTTCTATTTACTTACAAAACCTATCTCCTTCTAATATTATCTTCTAGAGTTGTAGCTAGTGGTGCTGACTTCTGAATACTACTGACAGAACAGGACAAAGAGTTGCATGAAAATGAAAGTGGTTTCTTCTAAATTAAGGTGTATTAGTTAATTAGGTATTTATTATTGAACATTTTAAATCGTACATAGTTTTTTGTTTTTGTATTTGTTTCGTATAAAAACATAATAAATTATATATAAGTGTTTATCAGGTATCTGGTTACTATAGCACAAGTTCTGCTTAATACGGAATCAAATTAAGTAAAAACCTATCTAAAGTAACTATAATGGAGCAAGAGAAGAGAATATAAGTGGAGTAGAGACACTTAATCAGGCTTTGATAAAAAAAAAACTATTTTAATTTACAGTCTACCCTCGATCTCAAGGATGATAACATAGCATTAATAAAGAAACGTGTTTTACATTTCAATTTTCAAAATAAGTTTTCAATTGTTATTTTTTCAAATATTTAAGTTATTAGACGATAGTTTTATATTTAGTGTTATATGAAAATAATATATCAATAGATATTAAAATAGTTTGGCGATTAACAATAGGAAAATTTGGAATAGTTAATTCCAACTTTTCCAATTATTATTCCCTTAACTATTTTAATGAAAGTGTTATTAATTGAGATCTTGTTGAAGTAACAAAAAGTCAAATAAATTATTAAAACACTTCTATATTTCTTGAGAGATTTCATTACTGTAATAAATTAAGGGTTTTACCTATCTCTGGCGCGACAAATTATTGTGTGTAACTTTAAAAGAGATCTATGTGGTACAATAAGATGGTCTCTAGATGATAGAGATGACTTATCCCTCTGATAAGTCGATCTAAAAGTCTTAAAAGTTAATTAAATGTTACAACAAACTATACAAACTTTATACTTCACTGCATAATTTTTCACTTCAGTTACGTCCGATTTTATTTGACAAAAACATGATCACTGGACATAGGCCTCTCCAATTTCACGCCACTTAGTTCGATCTATGGCTTCTCGCATCCAGCTTCTTCCAGCCGTCTTGCGCAAATCATCGCTCCACCTGGCCTGTGGACGTCCTACACTACGTTTGACGAGACGCGGTCTCCACTCAAGAACTCGTTTACCCCAACGGTTATCAGTTCTTCGGCAAATGTGGCCAGCCCACTGCCACTTCAGCTTGCTAATCCTGTGGGCTACGTCGATGACCCTGGTTCTTTGTCGGATCACCTCGTTTCTAATGCGATCCCTTAGAGAAACGCCGAGCATAGACCTCTCTATAGCACGCTGAGCGACTTTGAACTTATGGACCAGTCGAACCGTAAGTGTCCACGTTTCGGCTCCGTATGTCATTACGGGTAGGACGCACGCATTGAAGACTTTCATTTTTAGGCACTGTGGGATCTACGATGAGAAGACCCGACGAAGTTTCCCAAACGCTGCCCAACCTAGCTGGATTCTTCTGTTCACCTCGTCCTCAAAGCTGTTTCTACCTAACTGCAAAGCCTGCCCGATGTATAAATATTTTTGAACAACTTCGAGAACGGCACCGTGTACCGCAACCGGTTCCGGTAGTACATGTTTATTGAACATGACCTTGGGCTTGTCGAAGTTCATCCGTAGGCCGATGCGCACAGACGAGTCAGCCAGCTTGTTCAGCATCTGTTCTAGGTCCTGCAGCGTTTCTGCCATGATGACGATGTCATCTGCAAATCGCAAGTGAGAGAAGAGAGACGTATTCGCCATTGATGTTGATACCGCGCTTTTTCCAGTGCAGCGTCTTAAACAAGTCCTCCATTGCATTAGTGAACAATTTCAGGGATATAGCGTCCCCTTGTCTCACTCCCCGATGCAATGGTATGGGTCTTGTATGCTGATCCTGTACTTGGACGGATATTGTAGCGGCTTTGTAGAGACATCTCAACACTCGGACGTACCGCCAATCTACTTGGCAACGCTGCAGGGACTCCAGAACAGACCAGATCTCAATCGAGTCAAAGGCCTTTTCATAGTCCACAAATGCTAGACACAGGGGCTGATTATACTCTTCGGTCTTCTGTATTATCTGCCGCACTGTGTGGATGTGGTCTATGGTGCCATATCCGCTCCGAAACCCAGCCTGCTCCGGTGGCTGGTATTCGTCGAGTCTTCGCGCAAGACGGTTCGTGATGACTCTTGAAAACAGCTTATAGACGTGGCTCAAGAGGGAAATGGGCCGATAGTTCCTCAACATGGTTTTATTTCCCTTTTTGAAGAACAGGACGACCACACTCCTACTCCACGCCTCTGGAGTCCTCCCTTCGAACAGGACAGCGTTGAAAAGCTTTTGGAGCGCCTTTAATACGGGTTTACCTCCAGCCTTTAACAGCTCTGTAGTAACGCCATCCTCTCCAGGGGCTTTTCCATTTTTCAGCTGTCTAAGAGCCATCTCGATTTCGTCAATGCTGACTTCTGGCAGATCTTCGGTGAAGTGGCGTGTTAATTTGGCTCGAGGGTCCTCATTTTCGGGATCAGGTCGAGATGCATGCGAAGCGTACAAATCGCCATAGAAGCTTTCTACTTCCGAAAGGACAGCCAGCTTGGAAGCAACGACTTCTCCGCTTACTGTGGTCAGCTTCGTCAAATGGCTTCTTCCAAGAGATTTCACAAACACTTTTGACCCCCGATTCTGCTCGATTGCTCTTTCAATCAAAAGAGTGTTGGAGCATCGGAGGTCGTGTCGTACACGCTTACTAATCTCTCGGTTTAGAGTCCGTTTTGCCGATGAAGTGACTGGCGGGTTCTCACGTCTTTCCTTCATTAACCCTAGTGTCCTCTCTGAAAGCTTCGACTTCGTGTCTGTACGCTGCATTTGACAAAATCTCGTACCTTCACTCCTGAGGATTCGAACCACATTTTCAAGGTTCTAGTTTACGTCTCTTCTGGTTTCCATGGCAACAAATCGGTTTTCCAGATTTGACTGGAATTTTTCAGATCCCCTCTCGACTTGGAGCAGAGTTGGTCGGAGTCTGGATTTCATTATGCGGACACGTTCAGCCTTGAAGTTGACATTCAGAGAACCTCGGACTAGTCGGTGATCACTACCGGTGTTAAACCTATTGAGCACTGAGACGTCTCTGAATATGCGCTTCCTGTCCGTCATGATGAAATCGATCTCATTTTTGGTCATAGCGTCGGGGCTTTTCCACGTCCACTTTCTTTGGGGCCGCTTCTCGAAAAATGAGTTCATCAAAAACAGCCCCTCCCGCTCGAAAAAATTGATGGCGCATTTGCCCCCTATGATTCCTGTTTCCAAATCCATGGGATCCTATTACCGATTCGCCGCAGGTTTGTACTCCCACTTTGGCGTTGAAGTCACCCATAACAACGTTGTAGTGGGTTTTAGTAGTGGAGTGGAGGGCCCTCGATATGTCATCGAACATATCCTCCACCTCATCGTCCAAGTAAGCCGAGGTCAGTGCGTACACTTGTATTACCTTGAGGCTATACCTCTCGGTAAGCTTGACAATGAGGTACACTACCCTGTTCGACACACTGAAAATTTCCACAACGTTGCCAGAAAGCGATTTGTTTACCAGAAACCCCACGCCACCTTGGGATCGTTGGTCTCCCTCGCGGAAGTACATCAGGTCAACAAAACATGAAGTCACAAGGAATAAACGTTAATCAAAAATAATGTCATAATTATCAAATAGAGAAAGAAAACAATAAATAAATTGGAAATCCATAAAATATATATATTAAAAAGTATGTTAATGTCTTAAAGAGTTTAAAATTAATCCTAAATTATATTTACGGCTAGTTGCACTTTACTCTTTATGAAGTTCCAGATAATTATCAGCCACATTACAGATAAAAGTTTCTGGACTGAAATATCTTTAGACTATATGTATAATCAATACTGTCGAAATCATGGATACGCAACTGAGATCTTAGTAAAGAGGGATTTTGTTGGTACGGATTAAATACAGACTGATGAGATTTAATAAACAACCCACTCCGCTATGTAGATTAAGGTTTGTCGTTACATTACTAAGATATACTTGAGGGTAACGTCCGGGTCGGTTTATAAATCTACCCTCAAGAAACGAACATAATCTATATGGATTCGACTGCGCTCTAGGGACGAGTTTGCGAAACTAGAAATCATTATTGTATTTATTGAGTAATATAATTAATTACATCAAAATAATATAAAAAAATTATTAAACGATTATCGTACTACGACCTAGTAGTCATTAGTAGGCCTTAGTACTTGGGCATTAGGAATATATATCTTGTGTCGCGGGGGACTGCACAAATACATGAAACAGACACAAATAACATCCAGACTCAGAACAACAATTTGTGAATCATCTTTATGATTCACAAATTGTTGTTCTGAGTCTGTTGCTCCATGTGTGATTTGAATCCACACGAGGCGAGCTTGAGTCACCAGGTCAATCGTGCAGTCAATTTATTCATAACATTGGCGAACATAGATTAAAGATGATGAAAGATAAAAAGATTAGTTCGGTTTATTCACGGAATACCAATATTTTCGAAAGAAATGAAAACACAAACACTCTAGGGTATATTTCTGGCAAGCAGATAGATAGAATGATAGCAAAGATATCTTGTGAAGATTCAATTTATCCTTTTGATAATACATCGAAACGAAAGTCATATATTTTTATTAAATTCAGTCTGTTTGCGTTTCTAAAAGTAACTTATACAATTTCAAATAAACCATTTCAACTTCAAATCCATTCTATCATTTATACTTTTACTCTGCAACTAAACAAGTAAATATATGACGAAAGGGAATTGTATAATATCTGCAACCTTTTATCGAAGTTGATATTAGTAATATTGATAAGCAGGGAAAATTGGGTTGGAGTTGGGCCTTCAAGAGCACGCCACCTAGGTGAGGTGGCGGCAAAGCGCTTAGCAAATATTAACTGCGGTAGAGGGTTCAAAAACTTGGGAATTTTCTTGTATATTTCTTTTTCTTATATCGAGACAGAAATTCCATATTAAAGTAAAGAAAAACTTTTAATAGACTAGCCTTTGTTGCCGCAGATTTACTCTTAACTAAACTTTTCTTTGGAAAGTCCTTTAACTTGAAAGCTTTGAAAAAGTGTGACTAAAATGAAAGTAGTTTTGTTAGTCAAAATGCTTTGTTAGTCAAAAATCTCTAGGCACGATAGTCTTTACTATCGTGCCTAGAGTTTTTCACAAGAAGGTATTTTACTCCAAAAACTTAAGAGCGGTATTATAACAAAGAAAATGAAAACAAAAGTCGTTTTAATTTTTGACTCTTTATTAAAAAAACTTTATACATAATTTGGATACTACATAATTATACAAAGAAAAATACAATGACTAGCAACTACTTTTCTGTTATCTATGACATAGAGCATGATCTGTTTTTATTTTATGAATATGAATTTAGGTGCCTAATTGTTCATTTATTGAAACGATTATCAGACCACAACAATTACAGATATAATTTAAAAAGATAATGATTTAACTCACAAATCTGTAAAGTGCCACAATGACTAAAAAAATTATATTCTCGAGAAGATTCTTCATAAAATGGATACTGTGTTGGTTCTGAAGGAGTAGTAGTAGTAAAAATGCCTAGTGATTAAATTTCTGAATATTTTGAAAGAAATAAGTAATGTTGAGTAGTAGGTTTTTAGTTAATTACATGTTTACAGTGGTACAAACACCAGTCTCACATTATGCTTCCATATGTATGTAATACATAAACTGTACTAAATTTATTATCTCATGATCAATTGCAAAATTCAGTCCATTTTTGGTCTGAGTTTTGAACTTGAATAAATAATAAAAGACTTTTTGTCTTAACAAATGCTTATTCTAACATGATATGATTTGTGAATATCTTTATGATTATTTAATTTTAAGGTCTACCCTACACGAGTACCTAAGTATATTTTTAGCATAAAAATGTCACTGATTTGTATACGTCTATATCTGTACGGTGTAATGTATAATACTAATTAGCTAATGTTACGCATTAGATTAACTTATTAAATATGAATATCTTGAAATTTGGCCAATCTGAAATCTAAATTGATAAATATTTTATATTATAAAAATAAGATCATTACGAGAAATAGCTATGCTATTGAAACATGAATTGACTAAGTAATATACTACACAATTAAGTCTAAATTTATACAAGTGTGATTAATTTCTGAAATCATGCGATATACATAGTTTTAAGGATAAAGCATTGAAGCTATTAGTACTCAATGGAAGATTACAATAACAAAAGTTGGTGTAAAAGTTTGATTTATTTTTGATATTATAAATAATTGAAACATGAATGTTCCTAAATATAAATCATACAGCAACAAACTACGTGCACCGTGCAATCACAATTTATAATGTGACCGTGATTTCTAGTTATAATTACGTTAGATCTTAAAGTGTTTCAGTCAATACCAACTTTGTTTTAGTGGCAATTGATAATAAGATATTTAACCTAATATACGAAATGGGTTGAATTTATTTCTGTTTGGTGTTTGTTGTGGTCTTCGAGATCTCATCGGCCTGCGTAAAGGTTCATTTGCCCCAGAAAGTAAAGGTGAATTAAAATCGTCAAATGTGTCTGATGAATTGTAATTCGTTCCATATTCTTCGTGAGAATCTGCGGTGATGTTAGTTAGATCTTCAACAGTTGAAACATATGGACTTACAGTAGTTTTTGTTTCCGTTACAATAACTTCTGTAACATGTATGTTTTTGTTATCAGTAATCGTATTATTAGTAAGTGTTTCAGTTGTGCTAGCGATATTTGGCAAGATTGTTGAGTCCGCTTTGACTATTTCCGAAGTATCGTTTTGAATGTTGGAAAAATTAAAAATGGAGTCATTCACAGCCGTGTCTGCTTCAAACGTGTCGTTTGCATAATTTTCACTTTTGATAGTAGTAGTGATGATGTTGTCATTCTCATTTTTAATAATTCCAAGCATTGGATTTACTGAAGACGCCTCTTGTAATGTAGTGGATTTTGTGGTAACTTCAAATACAGTAGGAGTTACAGTAGTGTGAGAGTGTTCCTCTGTGATTATAGTTATTGTCACAACTTCATGATTTAAGGTTGTATTTTGAACTATTTCAATTTTTTTGCTAGATGTTTCAAGTTTTGCTTCTTCGGTTGCTTCTATATCAAGTAATTTAATTTCTGTGTCATTAGTTGAAGTAATGTTTTTTACCACTTCTAATCGTGATATATCACCGCTGTAATTATAAAATGACTTTTCTTCTCGAGTCTCCGGACGTTCTTTTAAAAAAACTGTAAGGTCTAAAGAAGATTCTTCGTCATTATCTGACCTACCTACCAAAGGCAAAGAAGTAACTACTATGCGTTTTGTCACAGACTCCGTTGTGGAAAAAATGGGATCACTAATTTTATCTAGCGTCATTGGTTTTACTTCAACTGTTTTCTGAATTTTTTTGGGATCATATACCTTGTCACTGTATTTTTTGGGCATAACATTTTTTATTTTGTCCTTTTTGAAATTATCCTTACCTTTTAACCCTCCAACAGTAAGTACTTTATCAATGGTTACACCTTTTGGCTCTACTGTAGTTAATTTCACAGCGTTGTTTTCGTAAATATGATCGTTTTGTTGATATTTTACATGTTGTTTAGGCAATTGTTGTTCAGCCAATTGCTGAGCATGTTTTTCTTGTAGAGATAGAACAGTCATATCATCACTAATTTTAGCTTTAGCCATTACTAGTGGCGGAACAAAATGATCAGTTGGTTGGGTAAATATATTTTCAAGATTACCAAGGCGAGCGATTTCTTCATGTAACATCTTATGTTGCATATGTTTTTCATCTTCTAGCTTGTCTTTCTGTTCATTAAATAAATAGTTTTCTTCGTTAGCAATTTTTGGAATAAAATTACTTTGCAAGTTGTTACTATGTACTAAAGGCAAGTCAAGGTTTTTATCCAAAATATTATGGATCCTATTTAATTTATTTACATTTATGCTTTTTGGTGGCGTTTTAAGTTCATTTATAGCATTTACGTTTTGTGTCGAAGAGAATGCAATTATAGTACTAGGTTGATTAATATCATCTTCATGTTCAGTTGTGCCATTTTCTTCTGTACTTATTTCTGTTGTAAGTTCCTGTTCCGTAAAAACGGCATCGGATATTGTAGGCCATGTGTTACTGGATGAAGTAATGTTTACTGTAGTAGTAACTTCTTCCTCGTCAGTACAGGAAAGATCTCTTAGTAAATCTTCTCTTTTCTGTGAAAGGTTGGATAAGGTTATTAACTTACACTATTTGTATCGATTTAGAGATAATGCATAGAGTTTTCCCTTACCACATTTCCTGTACATTGGACTCGTTTTACACCAGCTAATCCACAGTCAGCTGTCAGTTGTACTGCTGCACTTTCGGGTAAGTAGAGAATGGTTAAAGCTGGTAAAGCACGAACCATACATCCTTCATTTCCTAAAGCCCACTGTGGCACTGTGAACAAACCATAACATTAAAATATTAACACACATGTTTAATACCATTAAACCATACAGATCTTTTATTATCGTAGAATAACTCAGTAGCGAGAACTAAACTAACAAGTTTTACCTCGAGCCTTTATTTATCTTGAGACTTAAGCTCACCTATGTACTTAACCCTTTGGAATTGCGGTAATTTATTAGGACCGAGATCTGTGTGTGAGATTTATATATCACGTATGAATTTTTAGAACCAACACTTCAAGTTCATCTTGGACTAAACGAATTAATAAATCTTAAGGTAATACACTTATTTTAAGAATGTCTATTGCTTAAGGAAATAGTTTTATCATAGGTAGCAACAATAAACGTACAAACCCAAGAGTCTAACAATCATTAATAAAATATCTGTCTGTTTTATTGTAAGGATTTATTATCTCAATAGTCGTGAGGAAATAAATTAATAGCCAATTAAATACCACTCAAATCAATGAAAGACTAATGGAAGTTGTTTCACAAATCAAACAGAAATGGTTTAATGTAATATTGGTATACTCTAACATAGAATGTAAGAAGTTGTTTATTAATTATGTGAGAGTTCCAAAAAGAAGAGTTTTTATATAACCTATATACGACCTTATTTTTGGAAGAGTTTAAGAAAAAAGATATTTTAGCCCTGTTGTGCAAATGGAAGTGTGCCCTCTAAAAACAGAGATGTACAGGTATTACAAAATAAAGCGTTAATTTATGAATTAATTCTGGTATTCAATTTTATGTCTTAAAAAAAGGAAGAAGAATAATCTTATATGTTTTCGAACCTATGACGGTTAGACGGTTAAATAATGGTCATAATATTCCCTCTCTACCTTGTGTAGTTGTTACACACTAATACGTACCAGGCAGTTCGCAAATGAAAGATGCGACGGTAGGACCTCCGCAGGCTAAAGCTTCCCAACGATAGTCTGCTGCTGGATCGGCAGCTGCACAGAGTGGAGCTGCGCGGGTGTCTGGCGCTGAACTCCAGTAACCTTCACCGCCCAGGCCACGGTAGTCACTGAGAAAATATTTGTTATATCAGTGTTGAAAATCACGATCACGATTTTATTACCTAACTGGTGCGATAAGTCATCTTTGTCCCATCGACATATACGCTCACATATACATTATTGATGGTGACATGGTATTAGTAGCTTTTTTATATTCTCTGATCAACCATCAAATAACAGTATGCTCAACTTAATGAACCCAACCATATCGAAGTAGTAGCTATTGTATCATTTGCATATTTGTAACTTATCCTCTGTTTTAGTTTTGTAATTTTGCATGTATTCAATAAACATATATAAATAAAATAGAATTATTTTATAAAATATTTTCATAATTTGAACCTAAATCTTGGAAAATGTACGTTTTTACATTACTTGCAATACTCGCTTGTGAATCTATTATAACTTAATGTTAGTTTGTTNAGCAGTAAGCTGTTTTAAAATTGAAGTGAAATAGTTTGTTTCGTATTGGAATTGTTTGATACAGTAACATTTTATAACGGAAATATTCCACTTACGTCCAAGTAAAGTCTCCATCAGGATTACTTCGGATGAGGCCGACCCACACGGCGCTTGAAATATCAAGCTCTTTGAGGTAAGCTCGTACAGCATCATATTGCGCCGTAGTATCCACTGTAACAATGGACACAATAAAACTGTTTTAAAAGCACTTCAAAATGCAAGAATAGTTATGGTATTGGCTAATAAAACTAAGAATTTGTATCCTATACAGAACAAACATTTTGTGGGCGAGTCATGCTTATGCTTGAATGGCCCTTAAAGTGGCTTATGGCTTGACCGAAGTGATATCATGACTTCACGGCTTCACAGAAAACCGGTTTGAAACAGCGCTTGCGCTGTGTTTCACCGAGTGAGTGAGGATACCGTAGGCACATATGCCAACCCCACACTCCATCCACTTTCCCATCCCCCAAAAGTCGGCAACATTCTTGATTTGCCTTTGGTGTGGTGGGTGTCCATGGGTGGCGGTAATCGCTTACCATCAGACAACACGTCTGCTCGTTTGCCCACTATGGCCTAAAAAAGAATGTTTTGTGATGAGCATGATTTGTTCAAAATCGCCTATAATTTATTGACAAGTATATGATTGTGTACTTTGCTACCATAATGGAGACTCTACTTAGTTTATAGACAGAGATTCGTATTTCTGTTTCATGATTTGAAGTCAGTCAGGATCGATTACAGGACAATTGAAAGTTTTAAATTTTTTCAGAATCAAATTTTAATTTTCTAGTGTTCTCTTTCGTTCTATGAACTAAATTCATACCAAGTTTAATTAGCCTTCATGTAGTACCTCTGATATAATGTGCGGCTAATATACATTGAGAAGAACAGATAAAATATATAATTAAACAGTTTTAATTTTAGTATCAATTACTAAACGCAATTGGCATAAATGTAAATACACATATTCAATGGACCTAATGAAGTTTATTAAAGTTATGGATCATTTTAATTTTTTTATCAGGCACAGACGGCACATTTAAAATAATTATTATCAAGATATTGAAATTTAGCTAATGTGTCATGTATTGTAAAATGTGCCTTTGGTTAGGAGATATCAAAGATGAACAACTTTTTTAAGAAAAAACCTCTAAGCTAAGGTTTTTAATAGTATATAGTTAAAAGAAACAAAGGCACTTCAAGAAATTTTCTTCATTGTATTTGTCTGAAAAACTTAAGCTACTGAATGTAGTTTCTTGAATACCAACTGAATAAAACGTGAAACGAAATTCGTTTTAAAACTACATAAACAAAAAAAAATACAGCAAAATACTGTTATAACATATATATACAGTATACGCTACAAAGCGTAATCAGTATTTTGGTAAGATTATTATTCCTTTGTGGAATATTTCGTGCTTAACCTGGAAAATTTTTGAAATAAACCGAATTATGTATTTCAGATTATCGATTTGTAAATAGGCGCTCTTGAATTGAGCGTTTATTTCCAACTAACTGAGCCCCACGATTATTGTTGTATCTCGGCTAAGGTCGGGAGGGGAAGATAGTCTCTAAAAAAAAAAGTTACTTTCTATATCATCAGTTACATGCTGGTAAAAGTCCAGTCAAAATCCCTTTAGTTGCTCCGGAGATTAGCCGCAACAAACAGATATATATAGATACATATGATATATATGCTCTGATATATATTTGTTAAAAATTATTTTTTGATATTAAAAACAGACACGTTAATTTTATTTATTAGTAGTTCAAAATTATTTGAAAAATTCAATTTTGTAAGGTGGAGAGACGAAACTGGTGGCACGTCGCAGCTTATTATACAGGTTCTCTATTATACAGACACTGAGTCGACCTTTCATGAAATGTTCAGTAGCCTGGGAGCGCGTTAGCCAGGCATGCGTGTACTCAGCTACGACATCTATTTAACTAATAAGATTACTTAGCTAGAGTCGACATAAAACGTATTTGATAAACTAAAGTCCTCTGTTCGCAAACTGAAATAATAAAACTAACATTTTTTTTCGCATTCGGATGAGATAGATATGAGGATAAGTTTAAATAAAAGATATGACGATGAAGTTTTTTTCCAGTAAAATTTTTGTTAGTTAAATTCTAAAATAAGTATTTTAAAATACTTACATTGTAACAACATTTATAGTTTTTGCCCACGGCACCGCCCGCGTTTGTGTTCTTTATTGCGGTGAAGAGATCCGTGGTTTGGAAACGATAACGGTTAGAAAAACGTAACAGATAGACAGAATTACTTTCGAATTTATAATATTAGTAGTATATGAATATATTCATCTATCTATATATAATAAAATATATTTTAAAGTGAGTTATGTAGCCTATTAGATATTACATATAACAAACACATATAAGGAACATTACATAGAATAGAATAACTAAATTAACGGAGCTACTTCATTTAGAATGAATAAGAAAAGTAGCTAACCTCAATATTTTTAAAATAAATTCGAAAAAAATACTGAAATTCCTCCAGTTTTCATTAAAAAAATATAGAAAGGTAATAAATAAGTCTATTTTCCTCTATACCATTTTTAATGTGCTATTCGGTGTCCGTAATAACACTTATTGTCTCCTCTATTAGATTTATGGCGTAACATAGTTTGATTGAAGGAAAACTGTTAGAAATTCTCACACAATTTCTGACAAAACAACGCAATGGAAACATTTTCTAGGCAGTAAATGGAAAAATGTAATTCATGTCCACACTACGCTCACGTAGTGCAGGTAAAATTCGATTATATCGTTTGCGAGGCTCTGTTTTCGTCATTCTTTTTTTACGTCACGTAGTTTATGAAATGAGCTCGGAGTTTTCTCATATCCAGTAATCGCATCAAACCATCTTCAATAGCACAAAGGGCAACTTTTATGAACAACTATGAGGGAAACAAAGAGAAACTGTGTGTGTGTGTGTGTGTGTGTGTGTGTGTGTGAGAGTGTGTGTGTGTGTGTGCGTGTGTGTGTGTCAAATTTGGCTATCTTCTAGATAAAATTGTTATTTACTTTTCAGGTTTATAAAGTAGGAATTTTTTTCAGATTTATAGTCACATAGAATCAGATTTATAGTTATAGGCACGATTAATACTGACAAGAATTAAAACACTATTTAGTGGGTACGATTCACAAGCTTCTGCACTAGTTTTGCATATAAAACTATGTGCTTAAAATCCATAATAATATTAAAAACTCTAAAGTTACTTATTGCCTGTAAGTTGTACATACTTAAAACAAAAGCGGCATAATTTATACATCGACAACCAAGTTTGTCTCTGAGAAAGATCTGAAAACACTGTTCTTAATATAGAACTCTGTCTGAGACGGTCGTTGTTCAATTTAATGAAATTAATTTTTTATTTAAAAAGTAAACAGCACATAATTAACACGCCGATCCGTATTTACGGCGCTTGCAATTAATCTGCGGCTGACAAGCCTGCCAATTAAGGGCTGACCTAATACGTACGACATCTGAGCGCAGAATCCTCAACACTTCGAATGGTCTGTCAGTTTCTGAGCTGTGGCTTACGGGTAAAGTATTCTTGAACATATTGGGTGGATTTCCACAGCTTACACTCTGATGATAAAATCATAATAGTTCTATGTGTATATTTATTAATTAACTTTTTACTGTTCTAATACTTTTCTGTCAATCTTTTTAATATAAACATGGTTCCAACAAAAAATCACTACCCTAAACCAGATTTATAATCTATACTAATATTATAAATGTGAAAGTTTGTGAGGATGTTTGTTACTCTTTCACGCAATAACTACTCTACGGATTTGGATGAAACTTTACAGTAATATAGGTGATACATCAGAATAACACATAGACTACTTTTTTGCCACAATGACCGACATATACGCGGGTGGAGCGTTCAAATAACATCAATTACATATATAAAATATAAGTTTCCACGTACATTATTTATCAAGATATCTCACATCGCGTATAAACATACATAAATTAGCAGCAGGATAAATCGAGACCAGCAAATTGCTCTCTCACATCAGTGTATGCAATCGGGGCTGATTGACAGCCCATTACGGGTGTCAAATAATAGTAGGAAACTATGCTCCTTGAGCAGACACAAGCGGAAAATTTACATTACCGTTGAGTGAACCAACTAGTCGGTCGTATTCAAATTGACGTCATTAACGAATTACATGGCACTAAGACGAAAGCTTTCGCTAATAACATTTACCTGAGAATTTTGAATGCGAATTACCGTGTTTCCCCTATTTAATGAACGATCAGACTGAACCATTATTATATTCAACCTGAGACTAAATTAAATATGTTAAAATATATTAAGCGCTACTTTCGATTTTTTCATATAAAATACATTTTCAGTAATGATATGATTGCGCATTTACAATCAAATAATAAATTGTATGTACATTCTAATTGATTAACTCTTTTTTCTATTCTTACTTTCTATTGCAGTCAACTGCTGAATATAGGCCACTCTAATCGCAAGCCACTTTGTCAGTGTTTTTTTATCATAACAAAAATGAAAGATAAACGTTATTATNTTAAAACCCAAAAATGGAGACTCAAGTATTTGTTTAAAGTGGTCCGATGACCTGGCGAAGTTCGCGGGAAATCGTTGAATTCGAATAGGATAGGTCGATTGTTGTGGAGAGCCTGGGCGTTTCCCAAGAGGCCTATCGAAAGAAATGGACAGAGGTGATAATGATGATGATTTCTATAAATCTTTTTTCGTAAATCGATTGAAAGTATTTCTTGTCCGCTCATACAAATCTACTAAAAAATATCTCAATAGCAATAAATACATGTAAAAGTAATTCTGTGTGTTTAAATGCTGTTACCAGATTAAGAAGCGTGTCTTATCAAGATACTAAGAAGCTAAGATCAGGGAATTAAGAAAATTTAATTTAAGACATTCCCACTTCCCGCCTCTGCTGAGTGTAGTGTTGATACACAAAGCTGAGTTGTGGGCTGGCTTCGCGCCAGACATCCCGCTCCTCGCGCCCGCTTCACACCCTCGGAACCTTAGAGAACCGCCAAGTCAATATTTGTGATGCCATTTAGCTGTCGCAGAACTCACGATTCTCGATATTTTATTGCTTACTTATCTCACCCGTAACTCTTAATTTCTTGTTTGTATTATGTCATACAAGAAAATAGAAAAATATTTAGGATCATAACATCTATTATTATATATATATGCACAAATAAATAAATATTTCGAACATCTAACACACAACGCCATCTGAAACTAAGCAGAGCTTGTCTTATGGGTACTGGACAACTGATGAATACATAATATATTTTTTTTGTAAATACATACATATTATACAAAGAAAACAACCAAACTCCGAAACAAATATTTGCAGATCATACAAACATTTAGTCCCCCGACCTCGAACCCGAGACCTCATAGACAGCAGTCACGTACGCTACCACTGCGCCACCGAAGCAGTCAAATACATAAATTGATGCGGATTTAATGCCTAAGGCATTATCTGCCAGTCAACTGATTTGGCAATGCAGAGTAAAGCTGAAATAGGTTGTTAATATTGCTACGATCAGATCTAGATAAAATACTTAAATACTTTTTTTTTGAGTGTGTAATTCTAAAATAACAATATTTTTACCACCAAACGGGCGTGTTAAATTGGTTTCTGGGACGGTCACTGGTAGTAAAAGGGTTTTTTGGCTATGGGTTAGTTGAAAAGATAATCGGCCGAAATTATTATACAAACTCCGAAACAAATATTTGCAGATCATACACACATTTGGTCCGAACCCGAGAACTT
Source organism: Hyphantria cunea (assembly GCA_003709505.1). Lineage (NCBI taxonomy): Eukaryota > Metazoa > Arthropoda > Insecta > Lepidoptera > Erebidae > Hyphantria > Hyphantria cunea. Next base: position 164,617 of record PKRV01000385.1, read on the forward strand.
ATGCACAGCAGTTGCGTACATTTTTACTGCACCAACAAAGCAGTCATTAATATATAAGTAAACCACTCTTAAATAGATTCACTTAAATAAACTTCTATGTTGAAAAATCAATCACCACTACGTGGAAATTACAACGTGGCTTTGTTCCCCTCTGTTTTAATATTTAATAATACCAGTGAGGTTACAAATACCGTCAGAGTATAAAAGGTCGGTTCCCAGCCCTATTAACCCATTTAGTGAAACCGTTGACGAATTTTTGATGCTGGCCTCTGGCTGTTATATTATTTACAATACGTTACATTCTTGATCGAGACCAGTACATTTTATACAACATATTTTGTATTAAACTTTTCATAAAATAGTATCTGCGAGTTGCGGCACAAAAAAAAATCACACGAAAAGGATTGACTAATCGAGGCCCAAGAATCGAATCAAAAACATATTTCAAAATCTACATTTTCATCAATATTTTGAATTTAATGGGGATAGTTGTTAAACGAAACAAATTCTTCGAATGTTTAATATTGTTCCGTAAATACAAAGGAATTTGAGAGTCTAATTATTAAATTCTGATCAGCATTTTGAATGTTATCAAACAAAACAAAATCTTAATACAAAATTAACTACTTAAAATTTCTGATACATAAAATGGAGCTATATATACCATGTAGTATTAAATTGATGTGTATACATATATAGTATATAATACCATTAAACGAACAATTCTTGTATCTGAATCTCGGAAACGGCTGCAACGATTTTCATGTAACTTAGTATGTAGGGGATTTCGGGGGCGATAACTGGATCTAGCTAGGATTCATGTCAAAATTTATCAGAAATGGTCCACAAGGAACTAAACAAAATTGCTAAAGTTTTTATATAAATAAATATAAATAATAAAGATTAATTCTAAAATACTATAATTACTCATTCAAACTTACACTTAAGTTGAAAAAAGTCTTATTATTATATATTTTTTTATGTTTTTGTGTGTACTGTAAATAAGTTTTCTTATGTACTCTTAACGAATCATGATTATAAAAACTAAAACATTATGTACATAGAAATATGATTGAAAATCATAAGGCTTAATTCACGAGAATACAAAATCAGGAAATTTATATTAGATTGTGAGCCGACGAGATCGCTGCGATTTACCCTCGGGGATGCCGATAACTACATTTGACGTCATTTGTAGGTACACACCACAACGGGTAACCCCTGTGATGTTCACAGATTATATGAAAACGATAATACTAGCCACCTTTATTAGATATTATTCCTAATTGCGGTGATGTCTGAACGCGTTGGGTACATGTTTAACTATATTTAATATATCTATATATATATGACTATTTTAATATATTATAGGTTTGAGACTTTGAACACGTGTCATATTCTATGTATTTTTACAAGCGGATAGACACATTTATCTATTTATGTTTTTTAACAATTTATAGGAATCCAGATAAGCCAGAACACCTCTTATGATAAATATTTTAATGCATAAAAAAACATATATAGTATTCATATATGTTTTTATTAAATAAAACCTTTTCTAATTAATCATATCCGAATCATTTAAGGCCATTACCAAGAAATACGAGAATAATTTATACCAAACAATTTCTCGATTAAAGTTTTAGTACTTATCCAAAGTGTAATATTATGCGATGAAAACTTAAGTATCTGCATGAATAAATTTCTTCTATTAACATAATCCCCTTTCAAATTTCCGATACTTCGCTAACCCATTATCGTCGAGCAGACTATACGTTTAAAAATATATTAAAATTTATAACGTCTAGTTACGCTTAACGCTGAATAAAATAAAAAGTGTTTTTTTTTTATTATTTTTATAGTGAAGGGTTCAGTTTAGAAACTATATGTTTGCGAAAGCGTCTCCTCTTGCGTTTCCAAGGCTCTAAAAGATAAAATACATACATGTGTAGTACCACAAATACGGCTGATTTCGACAGTAGCGTAAAGCAGTTTTATCAATTTCAGGGAAACCTATACAGCAACAAAATATTTCAAAAGTTACAAAATTAACTTTTATATAGTTTCTTTCTATATATAATCTGCTAGGGAAGCTGCTACATTTTTTTAGCATTGAGAAGTCTCACATATTCTAGATTCTATTCTGTGTATTATACATGTCTCTAGTATGTCGAAAAAACACAAAATTTTTGTTAGAATTAAAACCGAATATAAAACTACACGGTTGCCCTAGTAGTTTCATTGGTCGCCACCTGCTCCAAGTGTTGTGGGTTTAAATCCTATATGGGACAACAGTTTGTGTGATCCATAAATTGTTGTTCTAAGTCTGGGTGTACTTTGTGTCCGTTTCATGTATGTTTTTAAAGATCCCCGTGACACAGGAATGTACATTCCTACTGCGGAAGTTGTCTTTTGACAAAAAAAGACTACATTTAAAAAATGTGTGTGATCGTATAACATTTTTTTTTTGTATGGAGCTGCCAAAATGACTCTACGCTGCCTGGTGGAAAGCATGGAAAGCATAATTAGAATCCAGGATTGGTAGTCACCATACTCATAATGAGTGCAGACAATGCAACAATGCGGCATGGTGGCCCACACCATGGTGGCCTAGTGTTTCTTCAGCATAACTTATTTACAAACCTTATACCAATCTGTATGACCAGCCTGGTATAGTAGGCCAAAACTTTGTTTCTAAGGAGAGGCCTTTGTCCAGCATTGGCCTATTAAAGGCTGTTAATGATTAGATTACTTAGACGTTGAATAATAAAATATTTGTTTTTTATTTCATGAACTGTTTATTCAATACTAATAAATATTTTTCACTTTAAATAGGAAATGCCTCGCTTCATCCATATTCCATTAGACAATAAAGTAAAAAGTTTAAAGTAAAAGTTATTACCCAACTACGTAAAATCTTTTGGAAAAAAATATGTAGCCTATGTCATCCGGGCTATAATAACGAATCTATTGATATTTCATTTATTAAAATAGGTTCAGTAGTTTAGGCGTTACTGTGAAACATACATAGACTGCCAAAACGATTACCTTTTAAGGCGTGTAAACTAAAAGCGAAGCCGCTTAGGCGCTTAGTTTACTTAATTTGGTTTAGTTCACTGGAGAAAATAGTAAGGATATAATGAAAATGCACAAAGCATTATGCAAAATTAATCTTTTCATAATGATGTTATACTGAGAATTTCTGGATAGTTATAAACGTAATAGTGTAGAAAACGTCATTCAAAATTTATTATTCTACTATAATTTAGATGAGATAAGTCTAAAATTAACGTATTTTATATTAATTGATAAATAAAATAGTTAACGGTATCAGAATCTTAACAGAGGAGTTATGACACGCACATACAAATTAAGTAGTTAAACAAACTAGTTATTTATTTATCTTCATCGGGAACCGAAACTTAAGACTTTGCAATTCCTTCTTTACTTGTTTAGTTAATACTTTTTGCTTGAAAATAATATTTCTATGAAACAACGACTTCCGAGAACAACATGAGAGTTTCTTACTGCGAAAAAAGGAGGGTTATATTTCTATCTACATATGTATCTATGTATATATGTATGGGTGTATATTTCTTTGGCACACCCCAGAGCCTAAACGGCTTGCCCTATTTTTATGAAAGTGGTGTCATTATTTAGCTTCGTCTTAGTCGTGAGAGTGACACTGGGTAAATCAATATTAAAATAAAAACAAAATTTTAAAAAAATACGCCGTGGTTCTTATTAATAATTAATTAATTGTTTTACATTAGAATGAAAGGCTTCTAATAATTCATTAACGGAACTCATCGATCATATTACAAACATGAAAAAACTTATTTATTTAGTTATGTTAACTGGGTTACAAACTTATTTTATTATACTTTTTATTTGCTTCACCCAAAGTATCTTTACTGGCAAAATCCTTAAGCAATAGTATCATAAATGTACTAAGTTTGTACAATCTTCAAATGTTAAATGAAACGATTTAGGGACTTCTTAACTACTTATATATACGTATTAATACATTTATTTACTATTTACGTTGTGGAAAAAAGATTACTTAAAAGTATTTTGAATAATAGGCATAATCTATAATTTCCATCTTAACGTACCTAAGAAGAAATCTTATTTGCACATGACTGAACATTAATCGTTTCAAATTGCTGCAACAACTTTAATCATGATATGAGTGTAATATATACGATTCTATTCCAACACATATACATCGATATAAGAGCGAATCGATGAATCGATGCATCTCGGAACGAGCTAAGCCCTGAGATCAGCAACGCTCTTTAAGCGGCACGTACACGAATCCCCTCTACACGCCGATTGGATATTTTATAGCTTTGCTACTTTCTTCTATGTATTTTACAAAAAAGTAACATGTAACAGTATATATTTTCTTAGCTCAAGTATTTAGAAAGCTTTAGCTTATTACTTATTACGTATTGTAGAACTTTCATTGATAACTTGTGAAACACAATAAAGTGTTGTCCCATGTGGGATTTGAACCCACAACACTTGGCGCTGTAGAAATCGGCGGAGTAACTGCTTACTCCAGTAAGCCACCGTGCACTCAATTTTGTGATAGCTTGTTCATATTTAATTTTTATACTTAAGTTTTTGACAAATATGGTATACCCACGACCAAATTAAGATATATATTAGACATCGTCCGGGTGTACCTATACCAAGCAACGCGACGTGCCCACTCACAGGAGCCTTATAAATTTCTTCATACATTTGCTGTCCACTAATCCTTTTAACAAGCCCCAAGATATGTTACAATTCCTTTTTCGCCTCTTGATACCACTATTACTACAACTTACAATACACAACCTTTTTTCATCTCATTATTCATTACTTTAACCTTGTATTTCACAGAGTATATAAGGTATTATTTTTACATCCACATTCTTTTACGTCTTTACGTTTCAAAGTTGTTTTACATTTTAGAATATTTATTATATTTTTATTTATTGAAATCTTTATGCACAAAATTGGCAAAGGCGGACTTAATGCCGTGGGCATTTTCTGCCAGGCGACCTTAGGGCGATGCAGAGCTAGCCATGTCAGCCATTATGTCATGTTAATATTTGTGTATTTATCATGCTACTATACAAACTAGTTAAATTATAACCCAATTATAAGTATTTAACGCATGTTTGTCATCGCATCAAAATGCTTTCAATAAATAATACAATGTCAAATAATACAATGTCTATTAATAGCTGTAGGTAATTTCAAGGTTACACTCTAATATCTAAACTTAATGCTTAAAAGATTCTCTGCACTTGAACATTCCATCATTATATCCACTCATCTATATTCGACTTGACCGTTTATGCTATCTATATTCACGGTGGGAGAGCCACGCTTCGGCATGAATGGGCCGGCTCGACCGGAGTGATACCACGGCCTCACAGAAAACCGGTGTGAAACAGCGCTTACGCTGTATTTCATCGAGTGAGTGAGGATACCGGAGGCCCATACCCCAATCCAACGCCCCCTATCCCCCTCACCATCCCCCTTCCCCCCAGGCCGCCATAGTGTGGGTCACCATGCTGCATTGTTCTTTTTCGCATTGAGGATGGTGGCCACCACTCTTGGATTCTGCTCATGCTTTCCATCAGGCAGGGCAGAGTCATTTGGGCAGCTTAAATATAAAAAAAAAAAAAACATACATCTTGCTTTCATCAATCCATTCCCTATATTTTGGCGATTATACAGTGCTCACAATCCGTCATCAACTCTAATTGGATGCTTTCAGTTACTCACCGAGTTATTGTGTATTATTTTCCTGAAGTAGATAAAAATGAACTCATAATCGTAGGCTCATAGATAGTAATAAGTGCTTACCATTATGTGGGGCTTGTATCAATTTAACAATCTATAATCAAGGTAATAATTAACAAGCATCTATTACTCCATTTCGGACAATGTTCTAATATTTACCGGTTGTTCACTTGCATCAAGGCTCTCTCAAATATTAGTAGAGTTGAACACAATACTACTAATATTGGAGATCAACAATTGATAAAATAAAAATAACCTCTACTATGAAATAAACAACTGTTCATTAACCAACACCGCTATTTATGTAATTAAACAATTCTCAGAAAGTGTATCCACGGACTAAGTTCTTCGCCCAAAGGCATTTCTAACAAACATCGTTAGAATGTGTATACATGTACATACATGTTTTATCTGACAGCTAAAGTTTCTTTTTTCTTTCTTTTGAAAGAACCGTTTCCAGTAAAGAATAAAATTCCAGGCATGAAAAAAAAATACAGAAAAGAAACACTGCAATTCAAAGAAGTTCGGAGAACAGCCTCCTAATCCTGGTCTAGTTATGTTACTACAGTTCTGATAGTCTCTAAAAGAGTTTTCAAAGTAGGTACATACACGAGTCACTACTAATATTGATAATATCCCTAAGGCGTTGTTTGTCTTGAAGAAATTAATGGAGAAGAAGTATGGCAACATTTTGTTTACCTCCAAGGTGTTGTTATGTACTCAGTCTTATAGTACGTGGGTTGTGAACATTTTATATAAGCTTTTGTGTAACCTACAAATCTGGTCAAGATTAATTAGGATTTGTATTTCTCGTTCGAGTATCTTNAAGGGTTCAGTTTAGAAACTATATGTTTGCGAAAGCGTCTCCTCTTGCGTTTCCAAGGCTCTAAAAGATAAAATACATACATGTATAGTACCACAAATATGGCTGTTTTCGATAGTAGCGTAAAGCAGTTTTATCAATTTCAGGGAAACCTATAGAGCTACAAAATATTTCAAAAGTTGCAATATGAACTTTTATATAGTTTCTTTCTATATATAATCTGCTAGGGAAGATGCTACATTTTTTTAGCATTGAGAAGTCTCACATATTCTAGATTCTATTCTGTGTATTATTATACATGTCTCTAGTATGTCGAAAACACACAAAATTTTTGTTAGAATTAAAACCGTGAATATAAAACTACACGGTTGGTCTAGTGGTTTCAGTGGTCGCCACACCGCTTCCTACTGCGCCAAGTGTTGTGGGTTTAAATCCTACATGGGACAACACTTCGTGTGATCCATAAATTGTTGTTCTAAGTCTGGGTGTACTTTGTGTCCGTTTCATGTATGTTTGTAAAGATCCCCGTGACACAGGAATGTGTATTCCTAATATTTGTCTTGGGATTTGTCTTTTGACTCGTCTTAACAATCACTTAGGAGTTGTCTTTTGACGAAAAAAAAGAGTGTGTGGTCGTATAACATTTTTTTTTGTGTATGGAGCTGCCAAAATGACTCTACTCTGCCTGGTGGAAAGTATATTTTGAATCCAGAATTGGTAGTCACCATACTCATAGCGAATGCAGACAATGCAACAATGCGGCATGGTGGCCCACACCATGGTGGCCTAGTGTTTCTTCAGCATAACATATTTACAAACCTTATACCAATCTGTATGACCAGCCTGGTATAGTAGGCCAAAACTTTGTTTCTAAGGAGAGGCCTTTGTCCAGCATTGGCCTATTAAAGGCTGTTAATGATTAGATTACTTAGACGTTGAATAATAAAATATTTGTTTTTTATTTCATGAACTGTTTATTCAATACTAATAAATATTTTTCACTTTAAATAGGAAATGCCTCGCTTCATCCATATTCCATTAGACAGTAAAGTAAAAAGTTTAAAGTAAAAGTTATTACCCAACTACGTAAAAGCTTTTGGAAAAAAATATGTAGCCTATGTCATCCGGGTTATAATAACGAATTTATTGATACTTCATTTATTAAAATAGGTTCAATAGTTTAGGCGTTACTGTGAAACATACATAGACTGCCAAAACGATTACCTTTTAAGGCGTGTAAACTAAAAGCGAAGCCGCTTAGGCGCTTAGTTTACTTAATTTGGTTTAGTTCACTTGAGAAAATAGTAAGGGGATAATGAAAATACCCAAAGCATNTTATTATAACATAATTAACAACTCTGTATACATTACACATTTTTACACATTTACGCAAACAAATGAAATGAATTGAATCAATTAAAATGACATTAATGACTGCATTGTTAGCCTAGTGGTTAAATGGGTTGGTCCGGATGGCGTAAGAAAGCAGTTCCCGGATTCCTCCCGTCTCAGGCGCAGAGTGGCACACCGTGTGGTTTAAGTCGGTTCGATTCCGACACACCGCCCCGCCCAAACCCCAGTGGGATGAAGGCCCGAGGGAGTTTCCTTATGTAAAAAAAAAGTGGTTAAATGGGTCGCCGCGCTGTTTTCTACAGCGCCAAGTGTTGTGAGTTCAAATCCTACACAGAACAACACTTTGTGTACGTTCTCATTATCTACAAATTGTTGTTCTCAGTTTCTGTCTTCTTTGTGTCCTTTTCATGTATGTTTATAAAGTATATTACTTAAGCGGGAGTTATCTTTATAAAAACAAAATAAAGAAAGAATTAAAATAGAAATGTCAGAATTATATACTACGTATGGGCTATATATATAAAATTATGTATCTAAAGCTTTATTACGTACACTTATATAAATATTTAGATCAGAAAATTGAGGCAGTATCAAGCCCTTCTTAATGTAGCAGGTATAATTTAATTAAAACATTTCTCTTCAGCTTCGTAAAATAAATTATTAATCTGGCAAGTGAATCGAAGTTCCAAAAGGTTAATCTTAAACTGGGTAGAACACCAGCAGGTTTTACATCAACTTTTAATGGGAATTATGGGGTCATTTAGAAAACTGTAGGATATAAAACGGAGTATAGAAAACACCGTGAATCAATAAACTTTTCTTTGAAAGTATTATTATGCTCAATTAATTAGATATGCTATACAAAATGGTAACAAAGATCGCAATAATAACTACAAAATATGGAAATTAATAATGTATTTTTAGCGCACATTATAAATTCTTAGGTTGCGACACCCATCAATTGAGATTGAAGTTTTAATCTAGATTGAATTTTAAAGTAACTCTGTCCGTTTCGCTTTCATGGCTAAATTGTTACACTGATATCTATGACATTCGCTCTAAAGATACTTTGATTTTTGAGGAAGGACAAAGAACATGACCGCGATTACTGACATACACGCGGGCGGAACCGTGGGGAAAACCTATTGTATCAAATATAGAAACATAAAAAAATATACCTTAAATAAAATGCTAATAACAAAGGTGTCACCTTACGGTACGTTTTTCCCTTGTATTTAAGATGTTATGTAAATTGGCAGGCTTACCTTTATCGTGTTACATCCTTAAAGCTATGATCACGCACCATGCGATATTGTTAAAGAGGTTAATAAAATATTTATAATAGAATACCGACTTGGGCTTTCACTGAATTTACATCCTCTCACGTGCGTGTTAAAATCTAATTATATTTTAATTAAGTGTGTATTTCAGTTATATGACAAAGTATTAACACAATGCTAAAGTACACTATGAATTTAAATTTTATGCCGACAGTAAACGAGTACTTGCGTCCATGAGTTCGTTTTCACTAGGTAAACTTTCAGTGAAAACCAATTTATTTTAAAAAGAGCTTTTAATCAACCTGCATTTATACTATATCTATTCTCGATTTATTCATAGGAGTTGCTTGAGAATATAATTTTGCCAGAGATATTAAAAATTTAATGAAGTATTGCACTATTTGTACACACTATATATTACGAGTCGTAGACATAATAATATAATTTTTAATTTCATTTTTTTCTACTTTCAAATAGTAATAATAATAATAAATGGTACTTATGTACTTAATAAGACCTTATAAATCATAGCTGAAACTCATTTCGAAATTTTACCTCCGACTATTTTTTGAGCTTTTAATCAAATCGGCACCGAGTTAGTTCTGAAATGTAAAATTACTATCAAAAATTTAAAAGAACGGATACAGTATACCAAAAATAAAGTAAAACGTAGGCAAACGAATGAAAGTTTAATAAACGTAAAATTCAATTTATTTTATTTGCGCATGTAAAGTCTAATTCTGTGTATGTTTACGTACGGCAGCAATTAAGGGGCGCATGTTGTTTGTGCCCGTCTGGTGTCAAATTTTGGGCAGCGTAGCGGGTGTGTTAATCCTCAGGGCGTACTGCCTATCCGTCGTGTTGGGCAAGCGATGCTATTTATTGCTAATTGGAGAAAATTAGTATCTTAGTAATCAGTGTAATAGCGTCGACACGACAAAGAACGCAAAATAAGGAACATATGAACCTAACTAATATTATTAATGCAAAAACAACTATAACTGTCTGTCGCGCTTTCACACCAAAACTATTGAACCGATATGAATAAAGTTTGGCACATAGATAATCTAGAGCCTGACAAAGGACATAGGCTACTATTTTCCGCGATAACTGACATACACGCGGGCGGATTTGCGACAAATGCTAGTGTTTAGCATTTTTTATGGGATAGGTGGAAAACAAGCAGGCGTATCGCCTGATAATTAGCGATTACCGCTGCCCATGGACACCCGCAACACCAGAGGCGTCACAAGTGCGTCGCCGGCATTTGGGGAATGTGGAGGAGATGGGGTATGGGCCGGCAATATCCTCAATCATTCGGTGAAACAATGCGCACAACAATTTTTTTAAGAAGCAGCCAAATTCTAAATCTCTTTGGGTATTTATAAATATCTATAAAAACTTTACTATATTAAAATTGTAACAATAAATATTTATAATTGTCAAATAAATGAACAATAAAATATTATTTTAACTCAATACTTCGAGTATAGTATAATACTTCTACTTCGATGGGTTTCTGGAGTACCTTTCAAACCTCTGTCATTCACCCTTCTCCGCTAATAGAGAGGGGTTACGTCAATTCATGACAGAATACAGTCAGTTTTAGGGTATCACTTTTTGCGTTGCGTTTTATCAACGCATTAATAGTCAAAATCCAGAGTTATATCAAAAGCAATGTATCTATTCATACATATAGATTTTGCATTTGACACCTTTTATTTATGTACTGTCCAATTTATTTTGTGAAAAGCCTAGCCTATAGATAGAGCAAATACTGCAGTACATAGCGCACACTCATAACATTTTAGCAGATCGTATTGCGATACGCAGCTATTGATTTTCAATAAGCCTCGTTTAGCTGTTCCACTGTGGCTATTTGTATTTTTTTTTGTATTTAAATCAAATGTATTTTAAACTGAATGAGATTAAGTTATGTTTGTTTTGTAATCGAATAAAGCTAATGCTTCCTAATTCATAGAATTCTTCTGCTTAATATCTTTATTGTAAATAGAAGTAAGTTAAGTATTGGTATATAAATGAAAAGCTTTAAGCTAAACCCCGTTTTTCTTAGATATGCTGACTCATTGAATTTGAAATATATTTTTTTACATTTTCTGGCCTGTGTTGTCAATGTGTGATATCAATGAAAAGTATTTTAAGCATGATTTTAAGAAAACCGGTATTTTCATGAAACAACACAACAACGAAATCATAAAAAAACAAAACTCTTTCGTGTATGACGTTGATTAAGAAATGTATTAATGTAATCTAAACAGAAGGGGCTATAATTTGGCGAACTTAAATAAATAAATAATTCTTAGTCGACGTTTAGTCTTTGCTAGTATTTAGTAGAATTTCTTCCTTTGTGATGCAAATACTATAATAAATAGAATTCTAGACTTAAAATAGGGACGGAAAGGTAAGAAACAAACTTAGCATTATCTAAGTTTAAATTAACAAAACCATCTACGAACTTTTATGAACCCGTTTTCTCCGACAACTTTGTCAGGCGAATATTGTAGTGAAAAGCGCTGTGCATTTGCTTTTGTCAGTTATATCAGATTCTCGTGTAATACCGTGTCTTTACCTTGTCAAGAAAAAAGCTCCATATTATCATATTAAAAGTCGTATCGAAACAAGCACTGCAGCTTAATTACCGAGAAGCAGATTTTATATACGTATTTCGTAGTTATTGTTATCGTTGCAGCATTGGGCTAATCGAAATCGATTTTCGCCTAGAATATTGATGTAAGTAACTTATTGTATAATTTAATTGGCCATGTAACGTACCATTCAAGAGAAACACTGGTCTCTTCTCATTTTCAATGTCCTTCCTTATAAATGGGGGGCCGCGATGGCCTATTTCTAGCGCATAAAATAGGGCAAAAACATCAACTCAATTTTACCAAAATAAATATAAAAAATGGGTTGCTTTGAAATAAAACTGCATCGTATAAATTATGTCAAAACAGAGTAACTAAATGCCTAGGGAAACTTTTTTTCCATTCCTATAACAATATGTCAAACAACACCTTGATATTAAAGCCTATATATCATAATAACGAGTGCGTTAAACGTTCAAATGTGTCACATATTGTACCTATATCTGGGACGTTTTTCGACGAAGGCGGACCGACATACGTCGGCATTTTCTCGATACCCAATCATAAAAGAAATGGCCGTATAAAAATATGAAATTGGTAACATTTTTTCTACAAAATTATTTCGATTCCGCAACTAAAACGTAGGGACGTTTTACACATGTATATTTATTTGTGTCAAATTCGATAAGAATATTATTTACGTTTCACGAGAAATTCACGGTGATCTAATAACTTTTGTCATTTATTCTAAATTTGATAGAAATGCTTTTAGCGATAAAACTATCCCCTTCATTATAATAATATGTCTAGATACTTTGTCTTCTCATATTTAACCCATGGGAGAGCCATACTTCGGCACGCCGGGGCCGGCTCGACCGGAGTGATACCACGGTCTCATAGAAAACCGGTGTGAAACAACTCCTGCGCTGTGTTTCACCGAGTGAGTAAGGATACTGGAGGCTCATAATCCAACCCTTCCCCTCATCGCCCTCCCCATCCCCCAAGGCCGGCAACGCACTTGTGACGTCTCTGGTGTAACGGGTGTCCATAGGTGGCGGTAATCGCTTACCATCATGCGATATAAAAAAAAATACTGCATAAAAAAAACGTGACTTGCGAAAGTAAAAGATTTCCATAGCCTTGCGTAATTGTCTAAATATTAAGTTAATATTACTTTATTCTTTTGACAATTGTCTTAGGTTTGTCTTCTTTATGTCTACTTTTGACGTGTTCCTTTTAGTATTTAATATTACAGTGTACCATTATACATTCTTCCTAGTTTTTTTTCTTCGAGTTAACCTACATATATGAAGGTTATCATGGTAAAAAAATAGCTGATATCCTTTTTCGACAATTAAAGTATCTTCATGTCCAAATTCTTTCGAAATTGGTGCAGCGGTTTAACCGTGAAAGCATAACAGACAAACACAGAGTTGCTTTCAAATTAATAATATTAGTATTAACTCCTATTGAGCCTATTATACTAAAATGTTTTCAATATTATATTATTATATATTGTCCTCATGGGTTAACAAGCAGTAGCCTTTATTTTTTAGGCAGATCACGAGGTGAAGTAGTGTTTGTACTCCCGTTTAGAAACCGCATACTAACAAAAATAATAAAAAAATTTAAAAACCCTCTACGAAAGCCCTTAATTGAGTAGTCATACACCGAAAATGCCTTACATTCCAGCAGTGTAAGAGGACCCTACTCTTTCAATTTTGGTCCGATATTAACCAGACATAGCTAAGAACCACCGCAAGGAAACTGGTTTTGAAATGAAATTAACCGCAATGAAATCAGACCATCCGTTTGAGAGCTACGATGCTACAGACAGACAGACATCGATGTCAAACTTATAACATCACTCTTTTCGCGTCGGGAGTTGCAAAACATCTTAATTTAATCTCCAACTTACTCTAAAACAAAATAAAATATGGTAATGTAAGAGATTCACAGTAAAATAAAATGTATAATTTATCACAGCTAATTTACTAAATGTTGTAGGTGAGCGATGATGGATGAGGCAATTTATAAGAAATCCGTATGGAATTACCCCCTTTAAAGGTTATCATAGCCTTGGGTAATGGATTGTCTCTCATAAACTGAAATGACTGAGGATTATCACAGACAATCCTATGAATTTATTTCTGATTATTGAAAAGACGAGGAAGACTACACAGTTGGCCTAGTGGTTTCAGTGGTCGCCATACCGCTTTCTACTGAGCCAAGTGTTGTGGGTTCAAATCCTACATGGGACAACACTTTGTGTGATCCATAAATTGTTGTTCTAAGTCTGGGTGTACTTTGTGTTCGTTTCATGTATGTTTGTAAAGATCCCCGCGACACAGGAATTTATATACCTAATACGGGAGCTGTCTTTAAAAAAAAAACTATTTGAGTCTTAGTTGTCAAGTACATGCGTACATATTATAGTTTTTTTTATTTATTATGAGACTATGTTTTAGTTTGCTTCGGACTAAAATGATATATCGCCGGAAATCAAATCATAATCTCGAAAGTTTGACAAAATGACTTTTAGTATAGATGTTAATAAAAAAAGCGTTCAATAGTCTGTTATGAGTTTTCGAAAAAAAAAACTTGTATATTTCAAAACATACGATATTTTTGCTTTCTGCCGTCAATATCCATACTATCCTTACCAAAAATATTAATTTTAAAGTAACTTTATCTATCTATCTGTGTTTAACGTCTATTTTACCTGTACTTACTTATGTATTATTATACTTTACGTACTTATTTTAATGAAATTTAGTCATAGAGATACATCGATTTTTGAGGAAGGACATAGGCTACTTTTTACCATAATAATCGACATAGACGCGGGTGGATTCAAATATATGTCCAAATATGTGGACCAAAAATATTAATTTTAAAGTAACTTTATCTATCTATCTGTGTTTAACGTCTATTTTACCTGTACTTATTTTAATGAAATTTAGTCATAGAGATACATCGATTTTTGAGGAAGGACATAGGCTACTTTTTACCATGATAATCGACATAGACGCGGGTTGATTCGCAGGTAAAAGTTACAACGAAGTCTTAATCCAAATCCAAAGTATATTTTCTAGTAAAGAATGAGAACGATCATCTACTAATAATGAACAAAAAAAACTAGGGGGATACGCCTAAAATATTTTTCACATAAAGCTACAGTTCATTAATGAAGTAAACTTTTAAACAAAAGTTTCTCTTTTATTATATTGAAGAAAATTTCTCTCTGTCTAATATTCTGGTTAATTAGTTTGACAAAGGTACTGCTTGACCCCGAATAAACAATGAGTTGACATAAACATAGGTCCAGTCGCACATGTCGGGAATAAAATACCATATTGTGTATTACATTTAAAGCAGAGCGAGACAGGGACCAAAACAAAATTACCTACAGTTAGAAGTATTTAGTTTCTACTTGAAAAAATACCAAAAGGGAGATAGCATAAAGAAAAAATAGTACATCTATTTAAATAAAAATGAATCAGCAATGTACTCGAGAACCATTCGATCAATTTGATTAATTTTCAAATAAAATTGCGAGGAAATTAATATAAAATCCACCTATTTTTCTTCTACTAGGCTGCGACAGGCCAAAATCTTTTGACAGAAGGAAGCCTGTGCAGGCAGCTGGTATTCAATATAGTATAACTTTTTACATCCTATAAAATTTTCAGTAATTGTGAAGCTCATTTTCTCTAACGGGTAATACCTCATTCAAATAAAATCAATAAGTAAAACACTAATCAAGGCCAATAAAACTAATTTTTAATAGTTTTATTAATTCTAATATGACTTTAATTGTAGCAATGAAATAATCAAGACCGTGCTCTATTCATAGTTTCTACACCAGTTTAATATAAATCAATATTTTGACTGCATGAAGAGTGTAAAAATATTACAACAAACCCTTTAAATACTGTTAATATAATACATATTTATTATGAAATATAAATTCTGTCAAATTTCACGAATTCCTACTGTTCTCGGGTAACAATTAAGTTGACATGAAATTAGGCTTTCTTAATCGTGAGTAAAGTACTTGGTTTTTTTAATTTCTACTTCTTTAATAAATATATTTACGTTTGTCTACTAATCTTTACTTTTCACCAACAATTAAAGGTTAGCTGCTACTAACCAACTCCACGTTAAACATTTTTAGAAATTCAAATTAAATCGTCTGTCGAGTTCTTTTTACTTTATCAATTTTCACATACTTTGTCTAAATAGAGGGTCGTCCATTTATTAGATTGACTTAAGGAGCTAAAAAGAGACCCAGCATGAATAGATTCAAATGTTTTTTTCATCTTAATTTTTCCCTAATTTCAATATATTTGAATTGAAATTAGGGAATATATATATATTCCCTAATTAAATATGAGTGCAAAAACCAATATATACATATATATATATTGGTTTCATAGAGTGGCGCTCATAGCCCTGTTGCACTCGATGATTAGAAACAATCATCGAGGGTAAGCAACGATGGCGCGGTCAGTACCTGGATGGGTGACCGCGGGTGGCATGTTACCATGAGCGTCTCCGTGATTCGGAGGTCACGTTAAGCAGTCGGTCCCGGTTGTTATCATACGATAACAGTCGTGAAGCTTAGTTGGAGGCCTTCGGGCGGCTTAAAAACATCCAACGGCAAGATTTACGTAGCCACAACGTATTCTTGCCAGTCCCCAACCCGCACTTGGCCAGCGTGGGGACGTATGGCCTTAACCCTCACCTGAGAGGAGACCCGAGCCCAGCAGTGGGACATTATGGGTTGTTGTTTTTTTTTTTTTTTATAATCGTTTCTGCACTCCTCAATACGCACTTTAAATGTGCCGAATTGCATACTCCTCCGTTCGGCACTAAATTTATGCTTTACGTATTAATATTTAGATTACATCCATGTCTTATCCAGTACGCTACATAATGAGGACAGGAAATGCACAATACTCAACCAACTACCCAGTAGATCTTATCTATCGGAAAGCTTGTTTCATTTTCTAGATTTAACGGATATCTATTATCCGATGTCTAGTCAACGAGCTATTCTTTCCTTTTTCTTTTCTCTGCCGTCTGCCTTATTTATTCTCAGCCATTAAATAACCTTTTACGAGAATGAGAGGATATATAAAAACTCATTTCGGTGACTTAACACGATACTTAAGTTTAATAAAGGCACCCCGAGTAAGGCCGTCGATCGATGGTGGACACACCTTCAATGCCGGTGGACAGGCAATACATAACGTTAATAAAGCCACACCTAGCCTTACAACCGCTAATAAACTAGATTATGGCCGATAGAGTGCCCCATACCAACAATAACTGCTTATAGATATTATACAACTATACATTATGTTTTGTGTACAATATGTTTAATTAGATCTCTTTAACGAGCTTTGTGTATCTTTTAAACATATCGTCTATTTTAAGGATATTTATTTTTAAATATCAGAAGCAGATATATTTTAGACAAGGCGTCGAAATTTGTCCGTGACTTTAAAAAATAATGCTTTTTCTTTATTTTCCAAGAATAATCGACTCCTGTTGGGTTGTTCCTTGACAAAAGAGGTACCCAAAATTAAAATATTTATTCAATACATTTTAAAGGTTTCTAAAATGACTACGTCCAAACAAATGAGCTCTTTACCTTTATATTATAAACCTTTATTTTATATTAGCATAGATTCTAATGTCAGATTCGAAATAAGGCACAGAAAAAATACTCTCCCTACACTATTCACAAGCTGGAACCTGCGGTTTATCCGCGCTTGATAGTGTACCTTAACAACAACAACAGAGACTTTCCTCGCGGGTCGCAGCTAGCCTAATATAAAAGTAGCTTAGGTTAGTCCTTATACGTTCAGCTATCTGACCATGACATTTCAGCCATTCCACAACTCCTGTTGCGCTGTATGTGGATGTCGCCACAGACACCAAGAACACTCAGACTCAACACAACCATTTATGGATCACACAATGTGTTATCCATATGGGGTTTGAATTCACAACACTCAGTGTAAATACTTTAACCGTTGCACCACCCGTGTCGTCCACTGCACTTGATCAGACTAATGAATGACGAATGGAATGATTTGGTGGGACGACAGATGTTACAAATTGGAAACCACCACAATAATATTGCCAATGCAAATATTTCGTTATTTACAAACATGTCAGATTGGTTTTTCAATGAATACTGTAGAATAATACTGTAGTATATTTATTTGCAGATCTCTTGAAAACAAGAATAGTAAATAAATACTTATATATTTTTTCCACACTAGCGAATCAAAAAGACAGACAAAAATTTTATAAATTGTTTTTTTTAATGTAAATACCGTATATACTTTCATATTATTTAGTAAAAAGTTGTTAATTTGAAATTACAAATAGACAATTTTATTTATTTGTATAGATGTTTATGCGAAGGCTTCTTTTGATGATAATAATATGACTTAAAAATTCATTTTAATAGCACTTCAGATATTGGTATCTATATAGTATATTAAATAACATCACTTTTGAAATAAAATATTACGTTTTAGTATAGAAAAGATTAATATAAAACTACGACGTGATACTAGTCGTAGCTTTAGAATATGTTAAAAATAGTATTACATAAAAACCAACTCCCAGATAAAGAATCGCTACAAAATCTTTGACAAGGTTAGCTCACACGCCTACCCAAACCCAAACCGTGAAACTAAATTGAAAGCTTTGAAAGCCTGTCACCGAAGCCTATTTTCATATTGGCACTGATCAATGGAATGATTTTGCAACCAGTGCAAATATTCTTTCAGGTATGTTCCTAAATCCGCCGATATCAATAAAAAAACATCGAATGAAAAAAATGTGAAGCTCAAAAGTGATCGAGACACTTTAGTTATTTCGGCTGAATGTTGTTTTTCCTTTTCCACCACAGTGTACACGGAAATTATATAGAAGCGCGAATCATTTTGAGTGATGTTATATACCGCACCGGGGTAAAAACCCTTTCAAATATTTAGAGATAAGTGAATTTTGTTGGAGTAAGAAAGTAAACAGACTTTTATTGATCGTAAAAATCATGTTCTAAATTTGGTAAGTATTCGTTTTTGTAGCTTTTCTTATCTCCTTGCATATCAGACAGGGCTTCGATATTTATGTATATCAACTCACATCAGGTCCATTAAATATTTTTATACCAGTGATTTATATGCCAATTTTATTTAGTGTTAAACGACGTCTCTCATATCTTGGAGTAAGGTTATATGGTAAATTGAAAGACAAAATTTAAAGTAAGCAATAAAATTTATCTGTAATGGATATATTTTAGTACATTATAAAAAATAATAAAATTGATTCGGAATAAATTTTATTTACATAATTGGAAACCATATTATGTTTAAATATGCTAAATATAAAGGTTACCGTTCCTTTCCAAATGACTTTTCCAATCATGGCATTTGCATCAGATGGGAGTGTCTGCTCCATTTCTTCATCGGAGATTTCCATATAATACCTTCTTTCGTTTCGTTTTAATTTTTTAGAAATGTTGGTCTCCAAATTTAAATTATTTTTTTTCTACATTTTAAATCATTTATTTTTATTTATATATAATATACTTACGTCTACCAGTACAGGTTACTTTAATATGGTATATATATCATAGAGCAACATGGGCCGCCAAATGGAAGGGAGAAGCAGTAGCCTCTATTTCCGGTGCGAAGCAAATGGAAATCTTCATACATACATGTTTTAGACACAAACACAAACAATCGCCGCTCTCACACATAAATACATTATGTGTCATAGCAGTATAATGCGTTGGCTCATTTGGGCCTATACTTTGACGTGAAGGAACATCTGCGTATGGCTACGAACCGTGTTGTTCTATGGTATACATAGATAATTTGGTTGAATCAATTATTACTAAGTACACGTAACCATAGTGAATTCGTTCAGTGAATAAGTAAATATGTCAACGACATCGGCTTCCGCTTTAAGCGCGCGCAACGCTTGAAAAACTTAGGTATCAAAAAGACATGTTTTATCACAAAAAGGCCAGATCGAACGGAATGATAACATAGCTTCACAGTAAAACAGTTAGCAAATTCTTTGTAATTTGTTCCCAAATGAAAGAGAATACAGGAGTCTTAACCCAGTCTTCCCTTGATACTAAAGGAAATCCTCCCACTAGTGAAGTCCTTACAGGGCGGCATCAGTTGGGACTCGAGTTATTAGGTAGGTAAATAACTTGAAAAATGCTATTTATCATTCATATGACTTTTCATGTAGTAATATGTAGTAAAACTGTACTAAAACCCATTCCAGTATTTTAATGTATAATAGAGATGGATGAAAGGTTTTATGAGCGATTACGCGTTTATCGTACTGTTATCGTAAATAGGAGTGTTTTGTTTATCATTGTGGATTGATATGTACAGTTTAATATTGATAATGGCAAGGCCCATTTTAATTTTTTACGAGGGACGAATGAATTAGGCATATTAGTATATAATAGAGTTAGTTCATATAATTAAGAGAAAAACTACAAAATTTTTTTAGCGGTTGCATACCTCTTCCTAATAAATAAAAGTTTTTTTTTGTAATTTGCGTATATGCATATATATACGATAAAGACATAAATATATAAAATAACGTATCTTAGGCGAAATTCAACGTTTACACTAAGCTAATAATTAACTTTGATTTTTATAAGGATTATAATAAACACTGTTTAATAGTCCTGTACAATTTACAGTCCTAGATTATCCGGGTTCATTTGAATAGCTCACTCAAGACCACACCAAGCTCACAAAATTGTCACAGGACCGCAATAGTTTTGCGGTCTTGTGACAAAGCTCATTAGCATCAATTTACATAAACGGATTGCAATTCTTAAACTCGTTGGATTAGAATAATAAATAAATAGGATTTAGAGCAGTGTTGCGAACAGGGCAAAGTATAAAGAGTGAGCAGTGGCCCATCATTTATTAACATCCGACTTAGCTGCGGACACCCGCCTTTTATGGGGAGATTAATAGATTATGACCTCGATCAAGCACATTGTGCCGTGCCGATGATAGAAATAAATGACTTGCCGATATTCTACCCAATGACCCTATCAGCTCAGATGGGTTAAAAAATTATATAAAGCATAAAGGATTACAAATACTATAGCTCAATATACGAGTAGGGGATGTTCCGCGATGGTTCCGTACTTATTTTTGAAATTATGTGATGGAAATTGAAGTGGTATTACATAACAAGTTTAACCACAGTACCGAGATTTGTAGTTAGAATAGTTTATAGAACTGTATTCAATTTCTCAGTTGTATTCTGTTAGTAATTAACCTCATATTTCTATGAGTTGTAATCGTTTGCTTATTAATTATAGCATTAACTTATTGAAAACATTTCTAAAATATATTACAGAAGTGATCTTTAACTAAAAAGAATATTAAAAATTTTTGAAACAATAAAGAAATTAGTAGAAAAATAAAAATCACATTAAAAATAATACTTATTTGTATTATTGTCTTAAATTTGTTTATTTCTATTGAAGTTGCATTCATATTTTTTTTTAAATTTTCCTGGTTGCATGGAGTCATAATTTAACTGTTTTTTATTTATATTTCAAAATATGTTATACATGATTTTTTTATTACTTTGTTACTTGTTCGTTACTCTTTCTCACAAGATTTACTGAATGTCACACACTGTCACGCTCTGGTCTACACAGTAAGAGGCGGATCTCGATTTAGACGTTACTATGACTGGTCAATAGACTATGATAATAGGTCACTATTGACCTCTACCGAGTCCCCTACGTCACCTCCTTCGAGCGGGATCAGCCCTTTCCCGATCACGCTCTACGGCTTCTGGAGCATAACGTCCTCACAGAAGGAGACCACGGCTTCCAACACTCACTACTCAGGCGGTGGCGACAGGTTTCGTCCGATCTGTCCGAACAGAACTCGATGCTTGAACTCCCACGCAGGGCAGTCCTCCAGTGTATTCTGGGTTGAGTCCCTTTCCGGGCCCACCGTGGTGGCATTTTGCTGTAGCATCCCGTCGTATTCGATTCAGATACTCACCGAAGTAACCGTACCTGGTGAGTATCTGAGTCAGTCGGTAAGTGACACAGTCGGTCCTCCCTGAGCAAGCCTCGAAGCTTAGCAGAACGTCGCCGACGGCGCGTAGGCTTGCACAGCCCTGTATTTCCAGCCGTTGGCAGGCCAATCTAGTGGAGTTTGCTCATGTGCGTTCCGCCGTAGCAAAATCAAAAATCTCTATTGCTCACTAAGTGTACATTTCGTGATCTTGTAATACAAATTGTCTCAACTCAATAGTCTTTGCCAGGCATTGCAAATTTGAATTAAAATATTATAGTGACGTATTTTGTTACATAATTGTTACATATTAAATTATGAAATGTATGTATATAAAATGTAATGTCAAAAAAATAAATTTACCACAGGAGAGCCACGCTTCGGCATGAATGGGCCGGCTCGACTGGAGTGATACCACAGCCTTACAGAATTCCGGTATGAAACAGCGCTTGCGCTGTATTTCACCGAGTGAGTGAAGATACCGTAGGCCCATCCCCGACCCCTACCTCATCTTCTCCCCTTCCCCCAAAGGCTGGCAACGCACTTCTGATACCTCTGATGTTGCGGGTATCTATGGGCGGCGGTAATCACTTACCATCAGGTGATACGTCTGCTCGTTTGCCACTAATTCAATAAAAATAAAGTATAACAAAAATACAAGTCATATAGTATAGACCAGTTTTAAAATCTTGGAAAGATGAAAGGTTCTTGATGACTATCCACATTGAACATTACATAATATTTAAAATTAAATATTTTGCATTATTATTTTTCCATAATATAAATCAACCTTACTTCTTTTCTACACTCTCAACATTGTTTTCAAAATTCTTTTGATCTATTAACACTGAAACATAGCCGTAAACAGCAAATACACAACGCAGTGCTAAAAAACTTCTACTATATTTGCAACTTTATATATTTGCATGTAATGTATACATGAAAGTTATCATTAATAATAGAAAGTGATCTATCAGAAAAAGAAATTATTCTTTGTTGCTTCTTCATCAAAATTGTTTGTTTTATATTAGCGCGCAGCTCTTGTTTCGATTCTCAGGATGAGTAACTACTTCAGAGTTGAATGAGTAATTACTACGGTATGATATGTATATTAATCTAAGTGTCTGAAACACACGGTACATTTTAATAAATCAGATGAACGATTTGCTTGACTTTTAAATGAATTAGCCTTTATATTTCATCTTAACTTTCAATTACAATCAAGAATTGCCCGAAAGAAATATAATTTGGAATTTTTCCGGGCAGATAAATGGTTCTTGGAAACTTCCCGAGTTATATATAACAGAGGCGGATTTAACTTTCAGGGCCGGGGATAAATTGTTATAATTTAGCGAAGTTCAAAACGTGGTTCACGTGTTACTTGGAATACAGATTTATTTATGTGAATCCTAGTTCCTTTGAACTGTAATAGTTTGTAGCATCCTTGATAAGACTTCTTGACTATACATTTTCAGTTTATAATTTCAAAGCTAGGGTTGTAAAAGTTAAGAGATGAATCACGAGTAATTTAATAACTATAAGTATAAATACGAATAGTAATACTAGCATAAGATTCGCTATAATATAATAACTAAAAATAATAATACAATATAAAAACTGAAATAGTTTTCTTACCCTAAAAGCATTCAAATTAAAAGGTTCTGTTATTTTGGATCCGCGAGTGAGGCCTACATCAATTGCACGTTCTATTAGTTAGCCACATTCAATTTTATAACTTAATTTCTATACTACGCCAAACTTAGTTGTAAAAAGAAACGTGATAAAACTTTATTCCAATTTTTCTGTACCCTAATTGTTACGTATTTATATCTATGTCAAAATCAAAACATCAAATCAATAGCTCATTTAATCACGATGAAGGAAAACTCATGCGTCATCGACATTTGAATTCAAGTCACATAGGGTGGAGACCGGTAGGGTCTACACCCACTCTTCAAACATGATCGTGGGCGTCAGATCTCGGACGTGAGACCCTCGGGTAACAACCTTGTTACCCGTCTTAGTTTATGATTTACTGGCATGCTATTTTTGTTTGTGATTTGTTGATGCTATATTTAAATATTATAATTGCATGTTTTTAAAAATGCGCTAGAAGAAATAAGTCGTAATCTTTTTAATATTAAAGATACAGATAGATTAAAAGGAAACGCTTTTGTAGTGATAACCACTTCGAAACTGTTCATTTTATTAGTGTAAATAAATAATACTTATTCTATAAAGTTTAATAACCAGAAATCGCAGCAGTAAACGTGACAAAATGCTGTGACTATGAAATTTGTGTGGGCGTTAAACTTAAATTGACCAGTAAAATGTCAAAAGTAGTCGGCATTTTACTGGCACTAGAGTTTTTATAGTAGTGAATACAATTTAATATTTATTTAGTTATTCGTGCGTCTTTATGCACTCTTATATATTGGTAGACTTGATGCAAATAGCCAATTTATTCTCATCCTATTTCTGTGTGGCAGACTACGTATAGCTTGGCATGGTAGGCACAATATTTGTTTCATTCCAAAAATTACAAAATAATGCTTAAAAGTGGGAACATCGTTTACTTATCTATGTTAGTGTAGGTACGGCGTTCGACGATCGATGCCGTGATGCACCTGAGGGCCGTGACTGAAGAGGCGATGAGCTGTGGCGGCGTTGTGTTGATGGCGTCGCTTGACATCGCCAACGCATTCAATAGTCTGCCATTCAGCTGCATCAGGGAAGCACTTCACTATCACGGAGTGCCAGAGTACCTGAGGCGGCTGGTGGCAGACTATTTAGAGGAGCGTACCGTCATGTACGAGGACCGAGAGGGCACCTTGAAACGGTGAAACATGTCATGCGGCGTTCCGCAGGGGTCTGTCCTAGGACTACTTCTGTGGAACGTGGGGTACGACTGGGTCCTTAGAGAGCGTCTGCTCCCCTGGCTAGGCGCAATTTGTTACGCCGATAACACGTTGGTCACAGCTCGGGGGGCAAACTTCCAGGGGTGTCTCTCTGATGGTCGGGCGCATCGAGGCGCTGGGTTTGCGGGTGGCCCTGGACAATAAAGAGGCCCTGCTATTCGATGGGCCCCGTCGTGGGTCGCCTCCCGGCGCCTCCATAGTGGTCAACTCGGTCCTCGTAACGGTTCGGGCCCAGATGAAGTATCTGGGCCTGATCCTCGACGGTAGGTGACTCTCCGACGAGCACTTCCGGCAGCTTGCTCCCAAGCTGGTCGACAATTCCTCCGCCCTCGGGCAACTTTTGCCCAAACTGGGTGGAGCCAGTGTCACAACGAGAAACGTCTTCACAGAGGTTGTCCGGTCGATGGCGCTGTCCCGCCCGAAGGCGGAGGCAGTTTCGACCAGCTTGGGAGCAAGCTGTCGGAAGTGCGTTGGTGTATAGGCCTCCGGTATCCTCACTCACTCGATGAAACACAGCACAATCACTGTTTCACACCGGTTTTCTGTGAGGCCGTGGTATCACTCCTTTCGAGCCGGCCCATTCGTGCCGAAGCGTGGTTTTCCCACGGCTATTTTTCCAACGGCTTACGAATTTGTTGTTTTTACTTACACATTTTTTATTCATATAGATTACGTACGTGTGATTGTCAGTGTTATTATGAGAGTACGGATGGTAACCAGGTGTGTTATTATTGTGAAAGTGCGTGTATAGGCGAGAGGATGGGGTTTGCGAATAAGTACGAATACATCCTATATTACTACTATTTATGTATAAGTAAACATTAACATCTGTTTATTTGCTTAGGAATATACAAGTATACGTTTTTGTCTCTTGAAACCCATTTGTTTAGATAAAAAAACACTCTTACTAAGGACTATTTGTCTGACTCGACGACTAAAGCCTATTTTCAAAATCCCTCGAGAAGGCATTATTTTGCATAGAAATTTCTTTCAGGCACTAGTAAATCCTCCTTTTATCTTATCCACTCTTGGACGTGATTGTGGGGAATACTATATAAGCATTAAGGTTTTTTTATTTATTTTTTGGTCTAATATTCAGTAATAGCAAAACATGATGTTAAAATTATTTAGTTCGAGGTTTGATTATTTTTTTACACAATAAAGATAAAATTCAGATTTATATTTAGTTAGGTTAGGTTGAGGCGTTCATATCCCAGTTGCACTCGTTGATTAAAAACAATCACCAAGGGTAAGCAACGACGGCGCGGTTAGTACCTGGATGGGTGACCGCTGGTGGCATGTTACCATGAGCGTCTCCGTGATTCGGAGATCACGTTTAGCAGTTGGTCCCGGTTGTTATCATAGGATAATAGTCAGCTTAAAAACATCCAACAGTAAGGTTACGTAGCCACAACGTTATCTTGCCAGTCCTCAACCCGCACTAGGCCTGCGTGGGGACGTATGGCCTTGACCCTCTCCTGAGAGGAGACCCGAACCCAGCAGTGGGACATTATGGGTTGTTGATGAGGTTTTAAAAATCAAAATAAAGGTAAATGATAAACTGATTGAAATTTCTAATTCAAATTATTAGAAATGGATCGATCCGTATTAATATTTTAAATTCGAAAGTAGCTCTGTATATCTCCCTGTTTATTACGCTTGCACGGCTTAACCGTTGCACCGATTTCAATGGAATTCGGCGTGAAGATGCTTTGATTCTTTAAGAAAGACATAGGCTACTTTTATTCATGATAACCAGTATTCACGCGGCTGCAACCGCGATCAAAAGGCGTTCTTTCAAACAGAATTTATTTACCTAACCTTTTAACATATTTCAGCATTGGTAACCAAAGACAGATAAGATAATCGTGAACCACATACAAGTTATCTTTGATATTGCAAAGAAAAACTCATTGCTATTTTCGATGATGCGGAAATCGAACAGAGCCGGCGGCGTTGTCGTAATATATAACAAAAAATATCCTAATAAAAAGCTATACTCCCTGTTACCACTTTTCATAACATACTAGAATGTACAAATACAAAACTATATACCCATCTATTCCGGGTCACGTATCAAAGCTTTGTTATATTAAATTTTTCTGAGATTCTTGCAGTATACATACATATTGTGTACACATATGTATGTACAAAATATATAGTCAATTTACTAGTTTTAGTTACCAACTAGCTACGGTTGTTGAGGGAATCAGATGACACACACACACACACTTTGTAATTTCAATTTATATGAGAAATATATTGTATACAAGTTAGGACTTTCCGACAATAACCAGTGCAAGTTATCAGATAATTTAGTGGTGTAATCAGTATATTTATCTTCTATTGTCTTCGGTTCACAGCCGTTGAAAGAATTCCGTCCAATCTTTGCAAGCATGCTTTAAAACACATCTAAATGTTTGCAAGTAAGGAGTCTTTATTTTCAATTACATTTTGCTCGCACGAGTATAGGCATATCGAACCTTGCAGTATTTTTTTTAATGAAATTCACAAAGGTTTCGTCATTGAAATGAAGTTTCAAAATAAACATACAGAAGCAAATCAAGAAAACTTGCTTTTTAATCTAACTTTCCTCACATAAATCATTCAAGCCTTTTCGGCATCGCTGACATGCCAAGACTTTTTGCAGTAGTTTCGTTCATAAATATTCATTTAAAATAATACCAAGCCTCGCAACGCAAGTTTGACTCGCTTTTTATCAAATATTCAGTATGTTATTTGCATATGATTTCGTTTGCGTACCATCAAAGCTCGAACAATACACCGCCATCTCTGTGACTCGTGTCAAAAGTTATCAACGAAGAAACTTTGAAACTTGTTCATCTGAGTTTTAACATCATTACGATAAGGCCACGATATTCCAAACCGAACTGAGGATGTCCTACGCTTTAGATTTAATAAGCAGAACATATATAAAATAGATAGCGGTAAATCCTTTAATTCTTCGAATTTAATTATAGATTGTACATACTGTGTGTGTACAGTGACATATTGTTTATTGAATAATCTTCTTAATAAAGTCATTGTTTTAATATAATCTTTCCAAATAAATGCAATTGAAGAGTCTTTTTATAATTTCAAATAGTATATGTTCAATGGTATGGACCTATATATGGAACTTCGGTATCCGCACTCATTCGGTGAAATACAGCGCAAGCGCTTTTTGCACCGGTTTTCTGTGAGGCCGTAGTATTACTCACTATTTAGTGCAACGTCTATAATTCTATGATATTTTGAACTAAAAATTATACGGATTTAATGTTTTTAATTTAATTAAATGTTTATATTTCATAAAGAGGTAACCTAACAAAGTAGTTTGGCATCTGTCTACCATTTATTACGAAGTGTCATGAATATAATTCTATTAGAAATACCAGACCGTCAGCATACATCTAGTTTAAGTAATTTAAGCTAAATATCACGGAAACATAGACGTAAGAATGGGTCATAATGAATAATTTGTATTTAAGAGCAGACAGACCACGGAACGTTGTGTTTCAGTTGAAAATTATCCCCGTATTATGTCAGCGCACGTCGCTTTTGAGTGGAATATTAATGTAGTTTTATAATGCTAATGTGCTGACGTGCATGCCATGAAATGTAAAATTTTCATTTATAACAGCTACATTAGCGTCCACACGCTTGTTTTTATGTATTGCCACCTCCTAAAGTCACTCTACTCTACCTGATGGAAAGCATAACCAGAATCCAAGAGTG
The DNA here is from genome assembly GCA_003709505.1 of Hyphantria cunea. NCBI lineage: Eukaryota > Metazoa > Arthropoda > Insecta > Lepidoptera > Erebidae > Hyphantria > Hyphantria cunea. Next base: position 193,243 of record PKRV01000385.1, read on the forward strand.
ATGGTCACCATAATCTTTGTGGATGTAGAAAATGCAACAATGCAGCATGGCGACCCGCACACTATGAAAGACTATTGAGATGCATTTGCATCATCGGGCCTCCGTTCTTGCGCTAACCAATGAAACACCGAGCCTCCGTTCTTGCACTTTCCAATGAAACACGACAGCACGTTATTTTAGGTTGTACTTCAGTGAGAGGGTAGTACAGCCCGGTCGAGCCGGCCCGTTCGTGGTGAAATGAGTGCTCTACTACCTTGAAAAGTTTACCTTGCTTCAGTTAGCAGTAGATACTTTTTAAAGAATAAGTGTATATTTTGAAATGGTTTTCACTTTATCCATTTAACTAGCCATCATGTCTTATTTTAACTACACACATTTAAAATTAGAGCAAGTAAATTATATTTGTAACACGTCTTCCAAGCCAGTAATTCACTAGGATACCTTACAAAGAGATTATAACGCAGAGGCAAATACCGCACGGCAATTTTAAGCGATACACTGTATCGCGATTTTAATCCATCGCGTCAAACTTGATTCAGCTAACTCCATAATCCAGCAGCGAATACTACTGCAGGAGTTTAATGTTATGTAAGGCTTTAATTACCCTCCTTCAATTTCAAGAATGAATCCCTCGAAGTCGGTATTTCGGAACTAATCTAAGTTTTCATTCAGTGGATAAAGGCGTGTTGTATTACAAAGGATTTGTTCGACATCTTGCGAGGCCTACAGTGACGACAGGCTCATTGTACACAAAGAGGAATAAGTAGGTATTGTATTGTTTTCAAGCGACGCTCTCGCTGTATAAATGAGACGCGCTTGAATAACAGGGACATTTTGTCGACTCTTTTAATGTAAAAACAACGTTACATACTTAACAGGGTATAAGAAAACAGTAATTTTATATTCTCTATTTGACGTAGGTAGTTACTTCATTTTTTAAGTGTATAAGGTTAAGATACGATTTTATCCAATCAAATTTTCTTCCAACACAAAGTTTTACTGATAGATACTGATTTAATGCCATTGCATTAAATCAGTATCTATCAGTAAAACTTTGCATCATTATGCAAATTTCTCACAATTGTGATAACACACTAGACTGTTTACATTTTAGATCAGGCTTTAACTTAAACAGAAATGTATATTTACCACATTGCTTGTTATATTATGTGATTAGTAAATCCAGTTGAAGTCAATGTAAATACAATCCATATTCAGTTAGCTTTATTAAAAATAACAAACGTAGTACGTCTACGTAGAAGGCGTAGCCTGACTACTAAATAAATGTAACCAGGGCCTCTAATACACACGGTTGAATAATATATAAGAGTTATTGCGCGGCAGCTAGGCTATTGTCATGAAGTGCAGTAAGATCATCACATGCAAGCTATTATGCGACTCGTTTCGCACGGTTTATTCTGACGAGTACCTCTTGGAGATAAGTATGCTATACTATTTTGTACGGATGAATCTTCTGTTTTGATATTTCTTTGTAGATAAAATTGCTGATTATTTGAACGTCTTAAGGTTTAAAGAGTTATAAAGCGTACTATCACCAAATCTCACCACATTATTAACGGTGAATGTAAGTTTTAAGTCTTCCTGACATCCAGCATGCATAAAAATCCAATGTCGTGTGGTGACTTCTACATTCGACATTAAAAACTATAGCGCCATCTACTGAAGATACATCGAACTACGGAGTAACGGTCTCGCAGCTAAGCTAATCCTGTATCGCGATATAGAAGGTAGTATATAAACAATTTCTCAACATTAACCCTTTGGCCGTGGCCCGGCAGGCATGCTCACCTCGCATGGTCGGAGAATCTCCCCTGGGTGTTGGAGCGATGTGACACTCATTTCTTCATAGTCATAAAAAAATATTTCGTAAACTAAATAATGGCTGATACTTTACTTGTATGACAAACTTGTCCTTTTTATATTTTCGATATTGACGTGTACGACCTACCTACGTCTTCCAGCCTACGTCCGATGTGTACTTGTAGGTAATAGCTAAAAAATGTTTCTAAATTAAACTATGTTACATTAAATCGAAGATATACACAAAATACTAATAACACCGACCAGGAGCCACAAGTAAATAAAAAATTCACTCGGAGATACATCATTTTCAAAACTAAAAATATGCAGGTCTATGTTGCATTTCAAGTGTATTAAATTTGTGATTGCACGGGGGAGACTAAATTTACGATGACACAGGAGGAGTATGAGTTAACCACTTTAGAACCGGACAATCAAATTATATCTCAATGAAATTTTTATCATATAAGATTTTGTTGAATAAACATTTACATGTATCTCTTGACTTGATGTCCATTGTGCTTCTTCCATATTCTTTTCAAAGCTATACTTAATGTTTAAATATCAATAGAAATAAAATAGTATTATATGCACACTTTTGAATCGAAAATAAATATCTTTACTATAATTGGTAGCTCACCGAGACTAATTCACGATCATTAGCTAAGACTAAACGTATCACATTCCGAATAAACTGAAAATCAAACTAGAATAGTAAATAATTGTATTTCATAAGTACTACATCTGCGAAGTGAGTCTGCTAAAAATCAAATATACAAAGTCGAAAATATGTTACAGATAATATGAAAAATAATAATAAAATCAAAATATTTATTTAAACATTTTACAAATCAAACAACTTTTTAAATTAACGTTTTTAACGCTGTTATGTAGAAATAGTATAGATTGTGAGTTGGAGAGTAATCGACACAGAAATCAGTCAGATATCAGGGGACTTCGACGAGCTCTCTTCACCGTAACGAGCCTACCAACCCTCGCTTATGGATATGCCTAATGACTCGTCCTTAAATATATAGTTATATATAATTGTTAAGTTTCAATTAAATACACTTTGAAACTGGTTTATACAGTTGTTTAAAAATCTTAGGGAATAAGAAGTTTTTATAAAAAAACAATAAATAAACAACTGGACTATTTTCAGTCTTCAAAACGGGAAATTCTGTTACTTCACAAATTATCTTTGATTTGAGGTAGACTTACAAAGGATACTGCTAATGAGAATATAAATACCCACATTTATATATTCACATTACATTAATATTTCTCAGTTAATTGACAACATTAATTTTACCTATTTGTGAATTGTAGTACTTGAGTTAAACGCGTGTGTATTTAGTAATGTTTATTGCAACTTTATATCGCACTTTGAATTGGATTTCAGTTTATTTTAAAATATTATATATAAGTTTAATTTAGTCTTTTGTGAAAACCAAGATTTTCGTATTATCATACTTATAATGTATGAGTAATTTTTGGAGTGTATAAAAACGTAAAATTTGTGACTATTATGTACAACAGTTTAAAATATTATTTATATTGGTCTGGGTTCCTAAAAACAATATAATTAATTGATCCGATATTTGTATTCAGAAATATTCTTAAACTACATATTTTATTTAATCAAAGCCGATAGCAGCCAATAGTAATTTTATAATGTTTTTATAGTGGTTTCATACACGCCTAGTTATCTGATTAATATGCGTTATAGTATCAAATAATGGATATCAGTTTCAATTTCATTCTTGACAAAGATCAGCAAAATAAGTACATAAATAAATGGTTGTGTTATCAAACGCCTACTTTTCTGAAACTTGGTTTAGAAATCTTGAAAATTTAGCCTTGTCCGCTCATGAATATTTGTTAAGTGAGTGTTGAATCCACTAGACCCTTCCTCCTATCCTTATAATCAAAATATATAACAATGCATTTCATATTCCGTTAAAAATAAGCTGTGTAAAGCGTTTACCATAAACAGTTTAATGTTGTGTACGAAGCGTCAAGACGTAGTTATATGTCTTATCGGCACGTACGTTTAAATGTGACGCTGTATCTTATAGAGGTCGAGGGCGCCATCAGCGGTAATGGGGGTCTTGGCTGGATTGCCGCCGATTAGACCTAACGGCCCGTGGGAATATTGAAATATATCTGCCTTCTTTTTTTACTTACACACGCAACTCCCTTACAGAACACATTTTTTTTTGTTTTAGAACTGACAAGTGAAAGTAAAAATGTTATGTTATGTATATTATGTTGTTATAGAACGCATCGATCGTTATTTGTTTACTTTAACGAACGCATTGTTCATTCAAATGAAGTAGTCGTTTTGTTTTAACAAATATGATTTATCTTAAGGAACATAGAATCACATAGCTTTGACATATAAAAAATATACTATGTGATGATATGTTCAATTGGTAGAAATAGTAAATACAAAATAAATCAAAAATGTAAGTAAGATGATTGCCGCAAAATGGCTTGTAGAAGCTGGGCGTGAAAAGCCGAGGTGTAAACTAAATGGCGTGTAATAGAGGTATATGTCCAGCAATGAAGTGCGATAGTAAATAAGACAATATATAGAAAATTATTCATTAAATAGTCAAATAGCCACTATCGGTCTCATTGGTGGATATATACTTTACAACATTCAATTGTTGTTACTTGAATGTAAACCACGGGTAAACCGTCCTTTTCAATTAATTTTTTGTTGTGAGACATCTTATATATCGCTCTTTTGCAATTCCTTTGAGTGATTTCGTGATAAAAGAAGAAAAAACGTAAAATAGAAAATCCGGAGAGTCGAATTTGATTTGGTAACTCGGAAGACGTATAATTACAAATCAAATTAAAAAAAAATCACCTGACTCAATGCGCGTAGTTATGTATAGATCTTTAAAATTTACTACAATGATGTAATTATACTAAAGTAAGTATTACTGACCTGTTACAAGATTGGCGTGGTGAAACTGGCAGACAGCGTCTGCCTCATACCATGAGATGCGGTCCCTGAAGTAGCGATAGAATACCGGAAAGCCCTCTTCAGGCAGGACCCATGTGTTACTTATATTCACCTGTGTAATAAATAAACTGATTATGGTACTAGTATAAATTCATTTCCTTTAAAATAAGTGAAAATTAAATTCACTACGTGTATCTTCATTCGCTATGTGTAACTATGTGTTATGGGAACGTGAACAAATTCTTTTCGTAGCCTAACGTTTCAATGAGTAATGGTGGATTTTGTAATCTAGAAAAACAAAGCTAAATTTGTCAAAAGTTCCTTACGCCATGTTTTTTAATAGAAAACAAAACTGTATTGGATTTTTTTACGTATTGATCATTGAAGTTTACACTCGGTGTATTCAATAAAATATGTTTTTTCCAACCTCCCATAAACTTTAACTACTATCAATAAATCAACGTATTAAAATCAAACATTTATGTCCTGACGGTCATATACAGTACACAGTGCGTCTATCTGAACGGCAATTACTAAAAGAATGGATTATTTAAACGTTTGTTATCAGTTCAATTAACACATACAATTCAATACCTACTTTATAAAGCGTATAACAATAATATAATGTTTTAATATACCTCAAAAATATGGTTTATCACTTGCTTCACCAAAACTCATAATGCGTCAACATATTTTTTTCCTAAAAATTTCCATGTAAATTTAAATTTAAAACAAATATTTTAGAAACCACACCACCTCCAAACTCTTACACAGTATAATCTTATGAAGTTTGTTTATCAATAGCTGAGTGTACCACGTCTCAAAACTTAAGTACGAGAGGAAAGTTTTGAATCAGTGTACCGACCTGGATACGATCATGTTTCCATATTGTATGCTAAAACTTGTATGGTACTATTACGATACTGAGTTTAACATCGAAAAAAGTCAATATGTGTTCAGGGTTTTGCTTGTTTATGCCGATCTAATGAACTTTGTTTCACCTTTCTCAAAGAAATCTGTATGCGTACTATGGAACACATTTTGGAATTAAAAGGTTTTTCAACAAACTTTTGGAACCGTTATTGACTAGTCAACATATAGTAAAGTATAGTGTCTATACTTTATAAGATTTAATATATTTATAATTTCTTACAATTTTACACACTACATTACACTACACTAGTACACTTTTCTCCATAAAACTTCATTTATTTAATAAGCACTATTAAACTAACGTAATTTGCTTTAAAGAAAACAAAGTTTTTTTATCATGTATCTGTTTTTACTCACACTTTCAAATGGCACCCATCAATGGGAAAAAAAATTAACAATGATGGGCTTGTTTTTTTCATACCTTAACAATATGGGTATCAAATGAAAGATCGCAAAAGGATCCTTATAAAATACAAGTATCATATCATTTTTAAATTACTGTTTTAACACAAATTGTCAATTAGTAAACACAAACCCAAAAAGCTGTTAGAATGGCCAAATGACCGAAATTCTTTGAAACAGGTTCAACGACAGCGGGATTTGAACCGTATAAATTGAACTCGTTGGTAAATAAAACTAATAAGCCTGAAAACCCGACTGCTTAAAAGTAACAAGTATCACAGTACCTGCAGGCGGGGACAAACAATACTTTGTTACCGGCAAGCCGCATGCGGCACACTGAAGTATTAAGTTTAACTAAATTGAATTTACATACATAATATAGTCACTTTATTAATTTATTAAAGCTTACTAAACAATGCATTAGTCATTCGAATTTTATATAGGTATTGTGAAACTTGGTTTTTCTCTTTTTAGTTCATTACCTTTAAGCAGCCGGGTTTTTGTTTTATAGTAATATTTTTTAATGCATTTATTTTTCATTTTCTTACTTCAAATATTTCATGGAGCTTCAAAATATTGAATAGTAAACCTGTTTCTCATCTATTAATAGCCTCACCCTATCTATATATTTATACTGATATTATAAAGCTGTAGTTTCTTTGTTTCATTGGTTGAACGCGTTAACCTAAGGAAGTAAAGTTATCGAGGAAGGCTATATATTATCCAATTACGGCGAAAAGAGCTATGCTTGTATATATTACGTTCAATCAATGAATATACGAGAGAGATATAGATTATGTTGGCAATCAAGATGCTAAATAAATTTTAGCCTGCATTTAATGCAAACTGATAAGATTACACAGGAATGAACAGAGTGTAAAAGAAACAATGAATGTTTCCAAAAATACTATTTTAAAATAATCTCGCTGAAAGTACGTTAGCCTAATAAATTGAATTAACAATAACAGTTGGTATTTTGAAATTTAAAACTGTGAAAAAAACTTGTTTTTAACAGTGAAATGAGACAATTTCATATCATCTGTTTACCTTATATGAGTACATCAACAATAACCCTACTGTATAGTTTTAAACAAGTCAAAATTACTAGTAATATGAATTAACACATACTATAATTTATTATAGGAGTAGGTATTATCGGTAATAGCATTAAGATGTCGGCGTCGTACCCCACTAAGTAGGCTCAAGTTATACAACTTTGAAGCCTATCTCAAAAGTTTGTACTTGGTGGGGTGAGACTATACATTTTTTTTGATCTGATCTTAGCAATAAATAACCTTGAAACAAATATAAAATTAAATTATTATTAATTTAATATTTGAAATTAGATTTCGGGCTGAAATCTTGCTGTCCAGCTCTCGACCAAGCTGCTTTCGGTATCTTAATTAATTACTGAATTCTCTATAGTTTATGCAAACACGTCGTGAATTTTCATTCTATTTTCTAACTATATCAATTCTGATGAAATAAAATAGTGGTTATCATGGTCTAAAAAAACAAGAGAAGTATATTCTGAGAGTGATACAAGCTTACGTCACTATCCAGTTTCCACTGTATTGCAACATAACACAAAATGGCGGGAACATTTTTAGTTATTATTCTATTAATAAAAATGTAAATTGCATTGAAATTGTCATTTTATATATTTAGTCAAATAAAATAATTGAATTTAAATATATATTTCGCAGATTCGATAGGATTTGAATCCATGTGGTTTATACCTTAGTCCGCCATCTTACATTTTTAATCAATCTGTGCTTACACTCTGCTCAGGCGACGACTCAGGAGCAAGTGAAGTGCCCGATTAACGTACACACTACTGACAGATTGAAGTGATAGACATCGACAACTTCATAGCAGACTGTCAACGTTATACAATGACATGAAGCTAACGACATTTAGGGTAGTATTGCCATTCAAATTAAATGAATAATTGTTCAATATCCGATATATATTGTTATAATGTAAAACTTTACTGTTCTATCAAATTCACCCAGGTAATAATTGTAGTTGGGGAGCTATTATTTCTGACTACTGGTAACACTGACATGGTGTTATTCCGTCATTTCCGTCATTCATTGTGGCGTATATCGCTATTCTCACACGTATAAGTCTCTCTCGTTCAGTGCTAGTATCTACAGTGATTCTCAAATACTTATTTATATTTACTGGATTTATCAAAAATAGTTGTTTGTTCTATTCGGAACAATACAGCAAGTCTCAGCCAGCCAGCAACCTCGGCCTCGACAGGAATACACCACACACAGGATGCGACTGCTCCAGCCTGGTTACCCCTACGGCCTCATCAGAGTCTAGACACAGCACACTGCACCTGCGGTCCATGTAAGCAGAGCATCTCTCTCCCGTCTACGCATCAGTCAGCCACTACGCAGCAACCGCCCCGACTCACTGGGGACCTCAACACAGTCCATCGCACCACATGCATTCCCGACTCACTGGGATCAGCGGACTTCAGCCCCGACTCACGGGACTAGCGGCTTTCAGTTCCGACTCACTGGAACCTGCAGCACTCAGTTCCTACACACTGGAACTACTCACTCCTGGCCAGTGCCAGTGCAAGCTCCGCAAAAGAGCACAGACAGCTGACTCCTCAATCGACCTCCAGTCTTGGAGGGGAGTGATGTGGAGACTTCCACATACAGCGGCAACAAAAACATATGACAACGCCAACTATCGAAGATACACTGAACAACGAACTAACGTAGTGTACAAAGAAACTAACAATCCTGCATCGCGCAATAGAAGCTTTCGCGCCGATTAACATATATACAACTTCCCAACATCAACCGCGTAGCAAAGCCAGCCAAGCATGACCATTTCGCCTAATCTAAGTTATTGTCAAGAATCGCCTGGTCAGAGGATCCTCCCTTTGTGTTGGAGGGACATGAAACCCGTCCTCCACAATGGTATAAGCTGCAAAAATTAACATTATAACCGACATACACGCGGGCGGAGCCGCAGGAAAAACTAGTTCTATAGTAAGAATTTGAGACAGACATTTATTGTGTGCGTTACTTTATAACTTCTTATTGGGTACACCAATTTAAATAATGCTTTTTACATTCGACAGCCGGTACTCGTCGTGAGGTCCCATTTAGAAAATTTTGTTTGAATTCGTTTTTTTGTCAAACTTTTTATTATTATAAAATGTGATTGAGTGTTACTTTAGAATCCATTACTAATATGTGCTGCCTTGCAAGGGCTTTGAAGATTGGATAAACAGTAGTAGGTGTATAATATAAAGTGATACCTACAAAATTATAAAATGCTGCTAAGTGCTGTCTAAATCGTTAGCAATAATAAAATAAATAAAATCATAAATAAATTAGTATTAATTAAAGTACTAAAGTATAGTATAAACTATGATATCCTTAATACAAATGTGTTTTAAAATGTTATACCTGGCAAAATATATTGTTATACCACGGTGGTTTTCAATAAATTTGAACCCTTTTTGAAGCGTACGGGCCATTTCAAGAGGTTATTCAAAGGAAAAGCGTCATCATTTGGCAGAAGCAAATTACCCTCCTTCCATTATTTGAGTATATGGGTAGCCTACTATAATTTCTCTCGTACTCATATAATAATGTTCTCGTACTCATCGCTTCGGTGCTTCCTTCCTGTGCCGAGCGGTCAAAACCTGGAACTCACTACCAGCGCACGTGTTTCCTTCTCACTATGATCCCGGGTCCTTTAAGCGGGGCGTGAAAAAGCATCTCATCAGGCCGCCATAGTGTGGGTCACCATGCTGCACTGTTCTTTTTCGCATTGAGGATGGTGACCACCACTTTTGGATTCTGCTCATGCTTTCCATCAGGCAGAGCAGAGTCATTTTGGCAGCTTATACATAAAAACTAAAACTGTCCTCAGATTTAGACAGTTATAAAGAATCATTAAAATGCTATCCATTTATCAAAGGTTTTTCCTTATATTTTAATAATATAATTATAAATATTGTATATACAGTCATATTAAGATAGTAGACTAAAGTCAAAGGTATTGCCTTTTACGTCCAACAGTAGACTAAAACGATAAGTAGTAGCCATATAAAAATTATCAGAACAGGCGATTCACTGTAGGAACTTAATACTATTTGACGAACAATTATTTCGCTTAAATTGAAACTTAAAGAGTATTGGATTTAATTACATATGTCAAAAGATTGTGTACACGAAGATCTATATTTTACATTAGTCTACAATTTTGTCTTTATAAAATTGCTAGAGAAAATATGTTATTATAATGCTTCTTCGCAAAGGCTTTTGGGTAAGTTTCAAATGTTTGAAATGAACACAGTGAATTGTTTTAAATGACAAATGTGTAAAATATGTATGTATTCTTTTGTCAATGCTAGTCGTAATGCGATTAGAAATTCATTTTTCGAATAAATATACACGATTAAATTATAACGGAGCAGAAATTTGAAAATAAAATGTATAACTATAAAGACCCTCTTATATTATAGACAAATTTATGGCCGTTACAAGTAGTACCTCTATTTCAATTAGTCACAAAGATCACTTAAAACAGTAAGTAACGTTCAGACTTAGGTCGCTCATGGGTTCACACGTTAGTAATTTAAGTCTGTACTTAACCCGGTTATATTTCGACCCTTGAAACATAATAAGGCATATGAGTTATATGGTAGAAATTCAAAATTAACCTACCGGGACCTAAACAAGCTCGGGGGGAATATCTCAAAACATTTACAGGTAAGTTGGCGCTCACACTGGAATGAATGAGTTTGAAATATTTTATTTATCTAGGTAGTTGTACCTACCCATAGGATTTCAAATTGTTTTTTATATTGATAAATAGTGAAACAATTTCTTTTATATCTAGAAGTAATTTACAAAAAAAAATATTGGAGCTTCGTATGTAGGACTAGTACTCTCTTTAAGACGTGAGCAATGTTTTATTAGCTTATCATTTCAAATTCACCTAAATTTATATATAATAATTTTCATGCTCTAAATGAATAAATTACTTTTTAATACAACGTCTTTAGAAGATGCTGAACGTTTCCAAACTAGAACTTTAAGTGAAGATATTCCCCCTTCCCCAACTTTTGTAACAAAAGACGCTAATTTTGAGAATGTTGAAACAACAACAGGCTACGATAGCCTATCTTCGAATGAGTTGAACCATCAACAGATACTGGACGACAGGCAAGACGATGACGTATTCTCAAGAGACGCCGATAGCGGCCACAGTGAGGATGATTTTGAGCTCAACTCTACCCAAATGCAATCATACACAAAAAGCTTTAGAAATAATCTTCCTGTTATAGAAAATCCTGCTGCTGTTGACACGTGTATAGTCAACAATCTCAAAAACACAGACATGAGAGCATCGTATTCGCGTACGATGAAAATACAAAGAGATAAAAATCTAAATCGACGGTGTACCTAGAAACATAATTTCACTTTTAAAGAGATCTCTAAGAGCCATATTTTTTCGCTTACCAACTGCCAAAATAACTCTGCCTGATAAAAAACATAAATAGAACCTAAGAGTGATAGTCACCATTCTCATTGTTAAAATTAACAACGCAGAAGTGCTTTTTCACTCCTCGCTTAAAAGATCAGAAAATAAAGAGGAAGGAAAAAACGTGCGCTGGTAGTGAGTTCCAAGTTTTGACTGCTCGGCACAGGAAGGAAGAACCGAACCGTTCCATAACGTATGTCTACTAGTCTATGGCGGAATATAGAGAAAAAGAGAAGGTGGGAACAGTTGGAAGAGCACGTCGTCAGAACACTCTTGATTGATAAAGGTGATAGAGGTCTACCTTAGAGGCGACATCTTTTCGCAACTGCAGGGGCAATATAACTGAAAAATGAGGTTTCTAACCTCAAAACTTCGAATTAAACTATACGGATCGTACATTCAGACCTAGAACCACTGTAATCGGTGAAAAGCCACGAAAGATTTTTTTAACACTATGTTCTGCGAAGACGACGTACGTCACCGCCGCTTAAACCTGTTCATTAAATAAAGAAAATATGACTTAATATACCAAATAAATCCAGCGCTGGCTAGCACCCAAATCAATAAATGTCTAATTACAGTTTGATGTATCTTTTATCAGTATCAATTTACTACATACTGCGAGGTGGTGTTCGTCCTGTTCTATCGTCACATTATATAACAGAAACGCATCTCCAAAACAATTAACTTACCTAACTGTAACTAACCTAGATTTACCTCGTACGAAATAGGACTGATTATGCTGAGTGGCAGTACTATGTTATTATTAGTAATATTTTGTAAATTTACCTTATTTTTAAGGTCAGAATTTTTGTTTGAAACAATATAGATATTGGGCATCTAAATAATAATGTTATAAACTCATTTACATGAGTACCAGTTGCGGTTGTTGGGAGTATTAGGGCAAAAGTTTTAAAATACGTATTTTAGTTAACTACGTTAAATATTGAGGAGCGAAAATTCCCTAATTTTGACTGAATAAGATTCGATTCCCGTCTCGGACCAAATATTTATTTATTACCAAAAAATTTTTAATGTATTTATATCAGTTGTCTTAGACACATAATACAAGCTCTACTCAGTTTGGAACTAGATGGCGTTGTATATCTGTAACAAGATTCAACTCCAAATTCTGAACTGTATCTTATTTTTTCGACTTACTCTATACGAAGTAAAAAATAATACTTTCCATCTTATCTTTTAATGTAAACGTAGCTTTATAATACCTCAAAGACAATGTGATATAATATGTAAGGTATGTTAATGTAACTTACTGTTCAAAGAGACGCAACAGACAGAGTTGGCAACTGGATACCTGATTAAATTGTACTAAAATGGTTTCTAATAATATTGCTTCAGCTTGTGTCACATGTATGTTTCACTTTGATGGCGCTTATATTAAATAAATTAAGCATGAAGTATGTGTGGGATTAATAAAAGGTACGTAGGTTCTTTCATTGATATTTTAATTAAACTTATTAAATATTTAATTTAAACTACAAAAGCGCAACCCGTTTTAGGTTTTAATTTTTTTTTTTTGAAAATGTCTTTGAAGATAAGTTACCACGCACGTAGTCGCAAATGTTTGTTGTTAAATTATCGGATCGAAAGTTGCATAAACTTATTTTAAAAGTTTCATATTAAAATTTCTCTGAATTACAATTGCTCTGTTATGTTATTAAAACAAAATGTTAGCAACAAATTAAAGCTCACTACATTGCAATAACTTTATTCAAATCGCAAATAAATAAAATCCCTTGATAATATTTGTGAAATGAATATTCAGTAGTTTGTTTGAAAGTACGACTAAATGTAACTCGTAACTTCAAAAATGATTATGTTAGTGAAAGTTACAGACCGCCGTGAGGGAATACTACAAATACTAAAAATAAATGAAAGATAAAAGCCGGCAAGTCGTTCTTACCGCTCGTCCTTGGGCGGAGGCAAACAGCGCCAACAACGCGACCGAACACCACAACATTTCGTGGCCACGTAGACTCTGACAGCAACCGCGCGTAACGATCGACCGTAGCTGCCGATCGCTGTAGCGTGACTGCCGCATGCTACAATCCCTCTACGAATCTAAGGGTATCGCGTGCCGCGCGCTGTACGACCTCCATAGTCGGACCTTCATAGTATGTACATTATGTAAACAAAGCATTTGACAATAACATGGAAATAACGATCGACCATTTTGTTTATATCTAACTGTTTGTTCTAGTTCTATGTCAAGGACACTTGTCTAATAATATCATTTTATTTGTTCAATTTCCTTTATTGGACGAAAGATAATATGAACGTCCAAGTTTCATGTTAAAAGTTAGCTATAGTTTCCTAGCGTTATTATTTCGTCCGTTTTTCTTTTACTATTATTAGTCCGTTTTTTATGAGTACCTGAGCGTGTCCTACATTACAATCCATAAGTCAATGGCTAAATCCTATAACTGGAAAGGTAATGGTCTCCTTATATTAGTTAGACTAGTTTTTAGTTAGGTTTATGATCCAATATAATGTAATAATTATGAATATATGAAACCCACTTGTTTTTTATTTAACTTCGACCGTGAAAGAGTATTCTTTCTTCATTTAACTCCTGAATGTATAGTGTTTTGCGTCCTTTGTTTCATTCCTAGTATCGTGAATGAACTCATAATAATTGTATGAACGATGAAATACAGCTTAAGAATAAAGTAATTTCAGAAACAAAAGAATATTCCTTATTTCATATTTTTCTGAAATTTCTATTATTTAACTATTGTTAACCAGGAACTTTATATAAGCGTGTGAGCTACTCTCTCTCTGAAAATTCAAATACTTTTCTATCCCAAAATGTTTTGTTTACATCTTGTTGTTATTATTCCTTTTACATAAATAACAAATATCAACTTTATTTAACTTATCTTCGTAGTCGACGAAAAATCCTTTGTGTAAAAACGTGGTAGCGATAAAACTGTAACAAGTTTCATAAAGTTATTCGTTCTCGGCAAGATTCTTTGCGCCACACTAACTTTATAGATTCAATAGTCTAAACAGATATTTGTGGGGCATACAAATAATGTGGGTATAATACACACACATATGCAAAAGGCTTAGTTAATCCGTTGCGCAAACCGGACATTATTCAAATACACACTATTCAAATTGGCAAGTGTTTTGCAAATTGTGTTACGGAATTGCTTATTCACGATTTCAACGCCTAATCTAGTGCTATTAACACTCAATAACTTTAGATTAGGTGTATTGAGGTAATCTCGTCGTCGAGTGCTAGACCGGAGGCCCAATGATGCAAAAACACCCCAATAGGCAGTTATGCTGTATTGTCTGTATTCGTAATGAGTTTGGCCACCACCACTCTTGGATTGTGGTCATGCTTTCCATCAGGCAGCGTAGAGTCACTTTGGCAGGCTCATATATTTAAATTAAAAAATCTGCCTTGACTAGCTGTACGACTAATTGAATTTCCCACTGCAGACCAAATTACTTTCCTAGAAGTTGCGATGTAAAAGTTCCTTCCCAATGCCCTCCTTGTTTTAAGAAATTTCTGAACAAAATTTCAATTTTGTGCAAGTGTTTCGTTACTGTTGAGCCACAAACCTTTGTGTTTCGTGGTTTACTTTTTGTGGAACTTAAATATATTGTTAGTTAAGACTTTTTGATAAGTAAACTAAATATATTTAGTGACGAAACTGTAGCTAGGTCTTTTCTGAGGTACTTACAAAACAGCTTTGAATTCATGTTATTATTTAATGTTTTAACGTTAGTTAATTTTTAATAATCTTTTGTTAACTTCATCTGTAGCTTTATTAATTGCTAACTTTTGTAAGTAAATGTTTAGTCTTTCTGAGCTTTGTTTACTATTTTATTAATAGATATCGATTGCTCCAGCTAAATATTATTTGTAGCCTCGATGAGGTAATGAAATGGGTACAAGTGAGTTTGTTTTAATAATATATCTTGAATTATTATTTCTGGGTCATATGGAGTACTTTTCAAGAACACAGAAGGGTTGTCAACTTTAGCTAGCTAATATTAAAAAATATCTCTTAAAGTAGGGCGTTTTTATCAATGTAAATTTTAAACGTATAAAAAAGTAATAAAGGGCCATTTTTCTTGAGGACTATGACAACCTCAATAAATTAAGTAAATATACATAGCTTATATTTTTCGTTATCCAAATATGCGATATACCTACCTCCACTAAATCGCTTTCATAATATATTAGAAATAGTTTAATACAAAGAAATATATTTCTGAATCATCATTGCGCTAACGATGATTTTAGTGGTTAGTTCTCTTAACACACTAATGGAACCAATCCATCTTAACAATGGAGCACATCAATTGGCAGCACAAAATTCTATTTTTAAGCCAACGGTGATCTGTTCGCCCCACTAAAATAAAATTGGAATAGGGTGAGGCTTGGCTAGGTCGTTTGAACTACAAGCATAGGTTTAACATTCTAACATTAAAATATACATAACGACGAATCTTAATAATTATTATTAAAAAACTCGGCACAAAGGATATAATATGTTGAGCGTTAAGTCCCTTGTAAGCCAAAGAGTTAGTTGACAAAAAATATGTAGGTAAACTCTTAACTTTAGTCTGTAATTAGACTTAGTGTAGGTAACTAACACAAATTACTGTAAGTGACGAATATATTTCTAAGTATTAGTAGTCCTTATTACTGTAACTAACACTGGTCATAGTAGTTACTGTGACCAGTCTTAGTTAACTACGTGATTATGTGTTAGTAAAATCTTATTAACTTGTGTGTCATCATGTGCTGGTATTTTCCGGTTTCCAGGTCATGAATCCGTCAGTAGTCTGCAGTTTTGGTAGTACATTATAATACTGAAAAATCCACCAGTTTAGATAAGTAATCTTATAAATATATTTATGAAACTAATGGATAATTCCTTCTACTACATTTATTCTTCAAATATACTTTGTTAGTCTTCAATTGGGATAACTCATTATGAAATAAGTTAAAAGAATTAGCTCTATGATTTTTGATAACTAACTTTGGTACAAAATCGAAGAGTTTAATGTTAAGTTTGTATCTACAATGACCTTTCTTTAGGAATCATCGAATCAAAAGCTTACCTATTTTCAGATGACAAACGATATTATTTGTGTAGTGGAATAAACCATGAATAATTTATGTTTTAATCGTTAAGGAAAAAAGTAGTAAGCAATGAATTCCGAACTATAAAATTATTCAAAGATTCTTACTTTATTGGTAGTGTGTAGGTGCTAAACTGTTTTAAAACCTCGTTTTCATCACTTTTTTAAAAATATTTCATAGTTTAAAATTCACTGAAAAGTGTTTCGTTGCCCGTAATGCCTAATTTTGCGCAACAAATAGGTACTTTTTAAATATTTTCTTAATTTTTTTCATGTAATATATTTAACAACTTTACACATTTTAACAAGATTACTGATAAACATACCTATTAACATACGCATTTTTATATGTAGATAGAGTAAGATAGAATAATATTCAGACACAGAATGAATGATGGTACTCTTCACATTCAGTTCCACAATTACCCACAGTATGTGGCTTAGGAGTCAGGATCACTGATCATTTTGTAGTTAGTATAATGGTTCACCACAACAAGCCATACTTTTCTCTTAGCAGAAGGACATAGACACAGGCCCACTATTTGCACATCATCCAAATTCCATGGTTCATACTTATTTAAACTGATATCACATTCGTTGAACCTTTCAATACTTTAAACGTTCGTCTTTCAACGCGTCTTAAATAGAAAGTTTTGTTTTGTTTTAATAAACCCGTTTGTGTACCCTTACATAGGTAGGTGATGCCACGAATTACCCTGGCTGATCTGGAGATCCTTAAATAGACTTCAAATTCAGGTCGACCGTAGCAAGGGCTGTTTGTGCGGTCCAACTCAAACGATGTCCTTGCGTCATGCTTTGCGTACAGTGACAGCTGTACGGAGCAGAACCTAATGTTTACCACCGATAAAGCAGTCAAAGTGACCGATCCTACCCTGGCTTCTAAAATGTAGTCACATCGACAATGTAATGTTTGACATCGAAGAATAAGAAGAAGAGTTATTCTAACCATTTTTCGACAGTCAAACCACTATACAACAATAAAAAACGTTGATTAACATCAGTTTTAGTGGTTTAATTAAATTTCAAAAGGCTTATATATTAACCCCTGCGTTACCAAGCATTAAATTAAAAGGGTCAACATTTAGCACTCGTGTATGTCAGCTAAGATAGGTAGTTGAGGGTCATATTACATCGCTCGTAAAACTATTTCAAGAGTCATCAACAATTTGAAGTACAACTTGATAATGCCCCTATTGAGTTCAGACATAATATATTATGTGAGTACTTTTACTATCAAATCTACTATTCATTTGAATGATCTAATACCGGCTTCAAAAAGTTATTTTAAAAAATTGTTACCTCGAGCAATAGCATTTCATAAATCAATTTTAACATATCGTACTAGAGTATAAATAAATAATAAATAAATATTTCGGACATCTAACACACAACGCCATCTAGTTCCAAACTAAGCAGAGCTTGTGTTATGGGTACTAGATAAGTGATATTAATACATAAAAACTTTTTTTTTGTAAATACATACATATTATATATAGAAAACACCCAAACTCCGAAACAAATATTTGTAGATCATACAAACATTTGGCCCGACCCAGGATTCGAACCCGAGACCTCATGGACAGCAGTCGCGTAAGCTACCACTGCGCCACCGAGGCAGTCTCCAATTTTGAAATTTAAAGTGAGATATCATAAGATTGCCTAAAATTCTTATAAGTACATATTATATAACCTTTATATACTTTGTATGTATATGTTTAACAATACACGTATCTTTAAGAATTTCACATATAGATTTTTTCATTAACCTTTTTGGAGTCAAATTTATAAGCCATCGTTGTAACTTCTAATCACTTTTAACTTCAGTGTTTGTGAGTTTTGTAATTTTGACTACGAAATCTCCTCTACGTACATTCAAGAGTTGTGTTTTGTCACATGTAAGAAAGATATAAGTTCTAGCCTAGTACCAGTGTGCCCGTAAGACAAAATAATATTTCTATTAATTCGGTGAGTCAAGTTTAAATAATAAATCCCACTTAACTGGAATATTTAGACCAATAGCAAGTCTGGATGTCAGAAACAATTAGGGCGTATCATTTCTGAGTTATAAATTTCGCCCACTGTACTTGTACTTTGTTGATCAAGATTAATGACCGAATCTCTTGAAACAATCGTCCAAAGTTTCGAATCGTAGAAACTGATTTATTATTACAATTAAAACTAGTTTATAAATGTTTTTATGTGTAGACTCAAACGAGCTTACGGCTCATCTGATCGTACCTGATAGATAAAAACGAGCTACATGAGTTTTTTTTAAATCGAAACCTGCTAAGTTACTATTTGCTTAGGTAAACTTACTGATAATTTTGCTGTCAACATCAATTTGCTGTTAACAACAAAATATCACGCTTAGATCAATAGGAGCCGAGCATGATTGAAAAGACGCACAGATAATTGTGTGGGTCAGCTAGTGTTTTAGGGTTCAAAGTCTACCGCATCCCTTTCTATCAACTTCTTACTTTTACACAATAATACTTGCAGTGGAAATTAAAAATGCAACAAAAAATTTCACTTCGGAAAGTGAGTACCGTTGGTCAACAGCGTGGTCAATTATGTAATTTAAAATGCTACTTTTGGTCCATTCGTAAGCAGCTAGACTAAAACGAACGACTAAATAACCTCTAGACGTAGTAAAACTTTCGTGCGCATAAATAATGCTCTCGCGCACTTACTGAACGAAGTTTATTGTATCTGCGGGAATATTTGACACTTTATATCACTCAGGCCTACATCCGAGCAACTATTAATTTTTTAAATGTATAAATGTTCATAGCGCTAAAAGATTATGTATGCTTTAGGAATACTAGACAATGTCATGAATAATCGAGATCAATTCATATCCATGCTACGTTTAACTTCTTTTAAATTAACTAATAATAAAATTATAAAAGTCTGATTTGTGACGAAACCGATATGGAAAATTCTTTAACTAATAGAAAATTTCATTATTTAAAAAATTAAGATCGCGAAATTTGAATTCATGCCATTTTAAATAGAATTCAAACGAAAATGACGCTTAAGTGCACCAAATGAAGAAAACTAAACGTGGGTTTAGATTTTTTGATATATTTTATACTTGTTATAATTTTGAAAGCGTACATATATTACATATAAAAACTTTAAAAATGGCCTAAAAGCAGTTTATGTGGGACTTTGATTTAATCCTAATCGTTCAAAAATGTTTATGTAATTTTTTTTCGTTTTCCAAAGTTATTTTTAGTAGGAATATGTTTATATGGGAATATATATAAACCACTATGATTGCTAAACACTAGAATATGTAACAATACAATACAATGAATATGTAAATATACATTTGTTCATCAGTCCCCAATCCACACTCGGCCAGCGTGGGGACGTATGGCCTTAACCCTCTCCTGAGAGGAGACCCGAGCCCAGCAGTGGAACATTATGGGTTGTTGGTGATTTACATTTGAAACTACTCGTATCTAACTCCTTTTGGATGCATTCAGCTAACTTAATCCTCAAAAAAGTATTAGAACTTGAACCGTTGCCTTTTAAGTTTTATCAATTCGTTTCTTCATTAAGTAGACAACAAAATAGAAAGTACACAAAATATGATCCAAACAGAAACATGTGATATAACTAAAAATTCAAACTCCAAACAGTGAATTAAAATCTATTTCTAAAATGTTCTGTCTAAATATTATTAATATCTTCTGCTTAAAATTCAAAACAATCCAAGGTATAAGAGGGTGGGTGTACGTCAGTATTCAGTTTTCAGCGGCAAGGCTCGTGACTCCAAAACAAGCGAAGCGATTATTCAATTTGCAAGTTTAATAAATCATAAAGTAAGCTGCCCTCTTAAAATGCTGGGGCAACTCAATCTTTTTGTATTAATTTATTTTAAGGTCTCTAGGTTATAATAACAAGAGTAGCTCATCGAATGTGATTATTTTTTTTCCAAATAGTAAAATAAAAATTACTTTTGCTTGCTTTTGTCATTTTTATACTGTATTGTAGAATTAAATTACCTTAATTTTCATTTGAGTGCTAAAGGAACCCCTTAATCCTATTAAATTATAATTTAGAAAAATATTGTATTTGAGAACAAAAATGTAGATAATGTTCTATTGTTCAACATGTTATAAACATGCAAAGGTGTTTTCCGACACATTTTTTACGTGTGTAAAACGTCAAAACTATTACCACAAATTAATTTATAAAAGAAGTGACTTACTTGTAATGGGAATTTTAATAAAATTGAACTCATGCGGCTAATAAATAAAGTATAATTTCGAAAGTAATCTAATATGTGGCCGCGTAGTTAAATAAAATATGCTCAAACATCCTAATTGGCACAAAACAAAACAAGCACACCTTTTTCAGTGCTTATTAAACTTTATGGTAAAGTACATTTCATTTTTATAAATTGCGGTTTATTATGTTAATGACTTCGACTAACTATATCAAAGTACAATCCTTCTATTCCTCTTTTAGGATCTGCGGTTAAAAAACAAGAATGGTTGAGTATTTTCCCGTTCAATTTTTGTACTCTAATTTAAATAGTGAAAGGATCATGACGTGGAGAACGAAATAAATGAGACGTTGCCTCTCTTTTGTACATTAGAAGTTATTGACATTTTTGTCACGTAATGAACAAAGTCGTGGGATGGATTTACTGGTCCCCGTTTTCGAAGCGATGGAAACGAGCTCAGTTACGTCAACTTCACTCTAGCTCGTTTAGGTACCCGCGCTTAGGGAAGAAAAAGTGTGTGTATTGCAAAAACTTCGTTTAAATATGTAAGGTTACAGTTTACTTAAGTGATTTCATTTATCTATGCATAAAAACAAAATGTTTTTATAAATGTTCAAATTAATTAAAAATACGAGTTTTTACTTACATGTATTGCTGCAATCGAAGCCGTAGTTAGCTGTTCTTCTTACTATGGTACTGATCTAAACAA
The DNA here is from genome assembly GCA_003709505.1 of Hyphantria cunea. Classification (NCBI taxonomy): domain Eukaryota; kingdom Metazoa; phylum Arthropoda; class Insecta; order Lepidoptera; family Erebidae; genus Hyphantria; species Hyphantria cunea. The sequence goes on from PKRV01000385.1 coordinate 214,996, forward strand.
GTCTGGTATTGTGGAAATTTAAACGTACCTCTGGCAACCTCATTCAATCGGTAAAAGCAACAAGAAAATTGTTAGGCACTGATCTTGTGTGAGACCTTGCTATCACAGCGAAGGCGGCCCATGTGTGCCAAGGTAGGCTCTCCAACGGTTCCATTTTAATTTAATTTAAGACTTACCTAAAAAGCACTTAAAACTGAGATCAAAAGTATTTACAGAGAGATCCTAAAGTACCGTTTAATTATAAAATATTCCGAACACTTTATTTTAAATGTTTATTTTTTATGTAAAAGCGTTTTATTTTATGTTTGCTCATTGAAAATTCTTTTAATATATTAAAGATATACGACGTGACTAACATCATGTAATGCGTGGGAGCTCGACCAGCGAGGGGTCCTAAGGGGACACTTTATTAAGATATATAGACACTTTATCAAGAAGTGATGCGTCCTGTCGCGTCACTGGTGACACTGCACTACTTGGTCATCAACGAGACACACATGGTTGTAAAGGTTTCGAAAATAAATGAAAGAAGTTAATTTTCTAACACCTCTTCAGTAAAACTTTGACAATTAAACCAACATTATACATCCCTACTAATATTTTAAATTCGAAAGTAGTTCTGTCTGTCTATTTTTTTATAGTGGGCAAACGAGCAGATGTATCGCCTGATGTTAAGCGAAAACCGCCGCCCATGAACGCCGGCCTTTAAGGGATGGGGAAGGGGTTTTTTATGGGCCTCCGATATCCTCATTCCCTCGCTGATACACAGCGCAAGCACTGTTTCACACCGGTTTTATGTGAGGCGATAGTGTCACTCTGGTCGAGCCGGCCCATTGGTGCCGAAATGTGGCTCTCCCACAGTAGATCTGTTGATTACCCTGGATAGTTGAGGAAGGAAAGGCTACTCTTTACTGGGAAACCGACATACTCACAGGTAGAGCAAAAACTAGTTTCATTTATAAGCACGGAATGAAACAGAACTAGACTAAACAGAATCTATATGAAACAGCTCTGAACAAGTCTGGTATCCTGAAATTTTAAACGTGAATAAAACTGTCTTTATATTCCGTCACAAGGTAGTGTCCATTTGTGCACTTACAATTCAACAAACAGTGAGTACACATGGTTACCATACCGCAGAAAAGTATGTTACATATAAATTATTAAACACATTCGCATAATCACAAATTAAACCCAGACACAGAAGAAAGAATCATGGTCATTACCCAATTGTTGCTCTCACTACTAATGAACTGTATTTGAATGATAAAAAAACCGATAACTTATTTCAATTGACTTCTTCAATGCGTCATCATCTCATAGAGTGGCATATTATTACTGCTGTTCGCAACTCTGTGTATTTGTCTGCACGCTTTTACCGCTGCACTGATTTTGGACGAGCATATTTTATTTTTTGCCGCGATAACCTGATAATACACGGGGGCGGAGCCGTTGGAAAACTAGTAACGAACTACTAAAGGGCGGAAATACTTCACAAATTAATACTGTAATAGGATTTATTAACATTTAAACAAAAATGAGGAGGGTCTAAGAGAGGATCTTACAGTAATATCAGATTACAAATACTTAATTTTAACAAACAATTCTGAATAAAACTATTTTCAAGTGAAGTATTTATGTATGTTGTAAAAACTCCTCGTCTTTATATCATAAAAAATAATCATAAACTCAATCCATATTTCATGAATATGGCAATAGTAAATAACTCTGCATTCCTAATGTAACCGAACTACAATTGCGGATTTTACTTACAAATACAAGCGCACTTTATCGGTTTGTTACCATTCATTGTTTATTATTTGCTCCGACCACTTCACTTGCGAGTCGACGAGACGGTAACAAGCGGCGGACTTGACTATATTTTCCATTACGCAGAACCCGTAAATTGATTCAAATTAACTTTCATAGTTTTCAGGCCAAAACAAGATGTCTGTGTAAGTACTGAGTTTTTATCTTTAACAATCATTGTTACGCTGGGGAGCTTATGCTTGTAATAAAAAACAAGCTAAGTGCTTTTCAGCAACATTGCTTAAAACAATAATTGGGATATAGATTTTTTTGTTTGTTGTTCTACATTTTGTATAATTTAGCTAGTTTGAATTTAAAAATAACTATTCTATACATATACAATGATTCGTAGTTAAGAGTTTCTTGATTGTTGATTATGTGGGTGTAACCCACGTGGGTGTAGTGATTGTTGAAGACATTTTCGTAGTTGAGTAGCTTTTGTTAGGAATAATTTTTATATTGTTCAAATAAGATACCTGTCTACATAAATTTTGATCGTCGACTATATTAACATTTTAAGTCATCTCAATTGAAAAATAAATGTGAAATGTGAGCCAAGTTCAATATTATGATATATGCCTTGATAATCAATATGCCTTGACACTTCAACATTAAAAATAGTGAGATTTAAACGGGTGCCAAGTTCAATGGTCAGTCCTGAAATTTATATATAAGAACATAAAATATTTAACAACAACTTAAATATTTTTTTTTAACTTAAGTTAATATACTAAACCTAAAGTCTGATTTGCCTAGTTTTCAAATACTAAATCTAATATTTAATTATAATGTAACTCTCAGTAAATTACGTAATATGAAAATTTACTACAATCGTAGTTGTGAATACATATTTCTAAGTACTAAAATGTTAAATTAAGGGTGGCATTCTACTCGTTATATATTCACGCGAAGACCTTAAAATGCACATAAAGACGAGGTGTAATTAATTTTGATTGCTGAATATTAAAATACATTACAGGTTTTATTACGGGCCCTATGAGTAAGTGTTCCTAATAAAATTAATTAATTGAAAAAATATATTAAAATTATAAAAATTTACTAAAATAGTTTCTGATTTATTTCTATCTATTCACCCAACTGCCTATATGGTTGCCAAATTTGGACTTACTAGGTCATATAGAACTGGGTTAGAATTTTTATCTATAGATGACTCAGTAATAAAAATGTCGATTTTTGGATTGGTTTTTGATAATAAAGTGACTAAATTATATACACATTGATTTTATTTTTGCAAAAACACGTGTTTTATGCAGAAATAAAATCCACCTTTTTAAAATATAGTTTAAATGAAGGTGAAGAATATCCTAAATACTTTTGTTGAAGATTATACAAATACCCGCCCACTAAGTAGGATGCGTTCTTAATTTTAAATTTTGGCGGATACCGGATATTAAATTTTAAATTCCTTGTGTAAGTCGTATAACAAAATAGTCGAAATTTTCAAACGTGGAAATGAATCCAATTTCTTTGCATTAAGAGGAAGCTAACGGCTTGGCTCGTCTTCATAGATAATGTTAGCTTTAAACGAATTGTTGCTGTACACATTACTACTGAGTTCCTCTATCATATAATTTTGTAATAGTTGAATAAGTCTGGGATTAAAATCAGTAAAGCTGTTTTTACAGGGACTGTAAGCGAATTTCAAAAATAATAAATTATAGCCTTATTCACAATATGTTATAACTTAATCTCAGAATATATGACGACATTTAAATTACTCAAGCCTCAGATAAATTGATGTCAGGACACCTCGCGTTCGCATCCCCTTTTAATAGCTATGTGCAACATTAACAGTGTTGAATTTTTTCACAACAGAATTTGTAAACTTCATAATTTATTTATAACTCCTAAACAAATTAAACATATATATATGATTGTACCTAGAAAGAAAATTGGCCTTGCACACAAATACAGACATGCGATTTTCAAAAATATAATATCACTCATCATCATGTCATGTCAGCCAAAATGACTATACACTACCTGATGTAAAGTAGGAGTAGAATTCAAGATTTCTACCACTACCACTTCGGTTACCATACTCATGTAGCGTAGTGACCCACACAATGGCGGCCTATTGAGATTGCATTATTAGATATCCAGTATCACACTGACCGTTGAATCACAACAACACGAGTCGTGATGTCATTTTAGGTTCGTCTTCTGTGAGAAGGTAGCAACGTCCCGATTAACCCGGCCCGTTTGTACTGAAATGAGTATGGCTACTCCTACCTTGATTTAATTATTTTTTAAATTGTTACAGATTTCATATCATAGTATTACTATACATTATCGCTAAGGCAAATTCAATTAATAACAAATCACGCATTACGGGACAAAAGTATGTGTCTTCAATACTTGACATGCCGTATCATACGCTGGTGGTGAACGGATACTTGTATTGCTCAGGGAGTATAATTAGAAGCAAGATTATCTTAACGACAGCAAGTTGTCTTACAGCAGGCCGTCAGGATAAGATTTTCGTAAAAGTCGGTAGCAATAGTATTACTGATATAGGGTATGTGAATTAACAAATTTATACTTTATTCGTAGGAACACAAAATTGAATTTTGCACTAAGGCATCAATGCTGATTCGATTTGTCTTTTTTTGCGAACTCAATCTTGAAAGTAAGGTTCAGAAATCTTGGTGCACTTTCTGTATACAATATAATGGTATACAATTGTAGTAATATTTCGGACACCTGACACACAATGCCATCTGGTCCCGAATTAAGCAGAACTTGTACTATGGGTTCTAAACAACTGATAAAAATACATCATTTTATACTTTTTTTAACCATATACATATTAAACATCAAAAATATCCAAACTCTAAAACCAATATTTACAGATCAGAAATATTAATACATTTGGTCCGACCCAGAATCAAACCCGAGGTCTCAAGTAGAGCAGTCGCATATGCTACCACTGCTACACCGAGACAGTCACAATATAAAACATGATAATGACTTTAAAAGTACATATATAAACACTTACGTACGTATATAATATGCGCTCTTGAAGTTACAAACGAAAGGCATAGTCCGATTACATTTCGAAAGACAGAACGACTATTTAGCCGCGCAATGATCATGTAGCCATTCTTCTGCTAAACGGCTAATAATAATATGTCCTCTCAGAGAAAAGTTACTCAAAAAATCGTACTTATGTTTATTTTAAGTTGTTTTTAGTATATTAAGATCTTAAAGAAAATTTACATGTTCCTTCATTATTTATAATAACAATAAAAAGGTATTTATAAATTCCTAAAAAATATTATTCCAGGCAAGTGATTCCAGTTGTACAGACAAAGATACATGAATACTTTAGATACTACGGCGCTCTAGATAATGACATTGCCTTGCTGTTCCTGAAGGTACGACGGTTCATCTCTCATAAATTTAATTATTCGACGTCTGGCTGTGAGTGGGCCACCCTAATATAATACAGTTAAGGGTTGATACATACCCTCGAGAATTGTTGCTTATGCTTGTGTGTATGTCGAATATCGCATCGGTAATAATTTTTCGGGTTAATATTGTTATCTACGACATTCATAAATAATATGGCTTCCTATTGGTATTTATCTGCCCCGGTGGCTCAGTGGTAACGTGTGCAATCGATGTGCTTGAAGTCTGGGGTTCGATTCCCGGGTCGGACATAATGTTTGTATGATCTGCAAATATTTGTTTCGAAATTTGGATGTTTCCTGTATATAAAAAGTATTTATTTGTAAAAAAAAAGTATATATGTATTCTATTAGTCAACCTATCTATCAAAATACAAGTTCTGTTTAGTTTGAAGCTAGATGGCGTTTTGTATGAAATTTCCGGAATATTTATTATTTATTTATTTTAATAATTAAATCATATTTTTATAAAACAGATACGATTCAGTGTTTGACAATAAATGCCAAACAACTATCTTTCTAGTGAGACGCGTTGTTCCTGATTATTTGTGTGCATAAATAGTTCCCTGTTCGAGTATACCTAATACTGTATCTATATATACTATATATCTATAGATATGGCAATCAACAATTGTTTTTAAATTTCTTAACAAAAGAACCCGACTAGGTAAAGACTTTTGATTAAATTTCCGTAGCTTATGTCACCCAAGTCATTATTACAAATGTTTTGATACCTCAATAATTCATACCGACTTAGTACCTAACGGGCATCGAAACCAAATACAAACATATATACATTGACAAAACTATTTACTATCCTTTTGGCGTAATCGATCTATACAATGAACTACATTCAACCCAATAAAAATGGATCAAAGTACAAAGTAGATCCATTGACACAGGCAGTGACTGTGTATGTGAGGTCAACTTCAAATAAATGAAATTGGAAATTTGAACTATTTCAAATATGCACGGGGGCGTCAGAGGCGCTCAGGTAATTTTCAAATGTCCTTGCCCTGTCTACAACATTGTACCAAACTGTAACAGTTTAACAACAAGGCTACACTTTACTAAATTGAGTGAACTCAGTCCATTAAAATTAATGAAATAACTAATTAGACTAGATATATTGGATTTATATTTATTAAATTGGTTATCCTAATACTAACGTGACAATTTTCCCACTGGTAAATGTTTGTACCACAATTAGACTACAGGCCCGTGTCAAAAATTAATGGGTCATTTAAACCACCAGAAGACCTATTTAGAAAGACACAGGCGCAAAAAAAATATAGTATAGCACTTAGCCGTCACTTGTAAGCTGTCCAACTGAGTGCAGAAGAGAATCCAAAAGTACAGGTAGAGGGATTACATTAGGTCATATTTTTCTGTATGGCATTCTTATATATAATATGAAAACACTTAACTTGACTTGTGTTCCGTACAATAATAGTGCGCCACAAAGTCGGTTAATTTTTTAATCAACCGGACAAAACCCGGGGTGACTGAAAAAATTTGGCCACCCTCGATTTTTCTCCATTGCCGCATGATTTTTGTAGAACGTTGCGTAAAAATGAATTAGAACAGGTATTGAAATTGTATGGAGCCGATGCCGTACATAATCAAATGACCAAATTTACCAAAACAATCACTGGAATTCAAAAAGAAAATCAAATTTTTTGGCGTACTATTGTACGGCACTTCATGTTTTCCTATTATTTTTCATGGATTTATCGATGCTAAGAATTCCGTACAGAAATATATGACCAAAGTACACTTCTGTGCCTGTGCTTTTGAATTCTCACCTGCACTCAGTAGGCCAGCTTACAAGTGACTGCATAGTGCTCTACGTTATTATTTTATGACCCTGTATCTTTCTAAACAGGTCCCCGGGTGGTTCAAATGACCCATACATTTTTGACACGGGCATGTAGTTTAAATATTTGTTTGTTAAGCTATGTGTCAAGATGTTATCTATCTAAATAATAAAAATAAAATGAGAAATTAAAAAGCCTCTGAAATATTTTACCTTAATTTTAATTTAATGTTTTAAAGTTCGTATGAAATAATAAAAAATGTAATAGTATTTCTGATACAATGCAAATATATTCTAATTTTCTCACCTGATTATAAAATGTGAAAAAAATGTCAGCAATCATTAAATTCAAAACAATAATTTTATTTATAATATGCAACATCTTAGGATAGACGACTTTAATCTTCATCAAGTATGGCTGAGAACCAAACTATTTTCTCTCCTTTTTGTAAACGTATGTTTTCTCTTATTTCCTGTCGCTACTAAATAATTATAGGTTAAAAATGATTATATGGGAGATACTCTAAACATATGTTGTACTTTTCATAATTTATTCAACTAAAAAATGAGTATCAATCAATCAATCAATCGACAACCCATAATATCCCACTGCTGGGCTCGAGTCTAGTCTCAAGAGCGGTTTAAGGTCCCCACGCTGGCCAAATGCGGGTTGGGGACTATGAATAATACTTCTCAAATAACTGTCACAATTAGAGATCAATCAGATTATCAAGTTCGCTTTCAACATGGTGTACTAAAAATTTGTATAATATACAATGATATTTTAAAACTTTTTTTAATATACTATCATTGATACTATACAAATAGGGGTAACAATATTTATTCTTTCTTACAGGAAAACGTAATATTTAGCGATAAAGTGAAAAAAGTAATAGTTGCCCCAGAAACACATGTTGAACCAGGTGTCGCTCTCGAAGTTTCTGGTTGGGGAAGCCAGGTAATTTGTGGTTGGATATCATTAGCATGCCATTGTGTAGTATCATTATCATGTTCCATTAGAAGATGTATTAAAAATATGATGTGTTAACTATTTATCTCACATATGCCGTAAGACCCGACCAATGGAGTGCACTAAGCGGAACAACAACGCTGCAAAAAGAAGAAACACTAAAAACAAACAATATATCCACCAATCAGGCCAACTTGGCATATTACCATAGTCACCATTGAAATTATCTTTAAAATGTGCCATCCTAGAAAACGTGGCACACCATCTATTAAAATGTTTGTCAACCTGTGACTAAAGCTACACTTTTATTTTATAATGGCGCCATCTTTATTCCAATACTAGAGACTTTAACTTAAATGGTGGCTATAAGCTTCAAACATATTTTAATAGATGACACTGCCATATAGAAATAAATTTGTTGCATTTTAATCTATGTATACAATCTAAATATATAAAAAATGAATGTTTGTCTTTATATCTTTTATAGAATCGTAAACTATGCATTTGATCATGTCATGATCTTCTACAAAGTGTTGAGTATGAGCCCACAACGGTTTCTGAGCTTTGCACCACGGCGATGCCAGCGGTTGTTGTAGTACCGCGGGGCTCAACTAGTTAGCTATGTAAAAATAAATGAAATATAATTATAGGAATGACGATAAACGTCGATTTACTCAGCGAAATGAAGGCCTAGTGCATTTGATTGATGAGTTTAAAGAATGAAAAAATGCTGATATTCGTTCCACTTTCAGTCTTAGGAAAAACCTCTAAGTGCTTTCATAAATGTTAAAGAAGAAAGCAGAAATAATAAATATTCAGGCATAACTCAGATCTTAGAGGATAATATAAATTAAGTAGTAATTGGATGGCTGATAAATGGAAAGTAGAACGAGCTCCTAAAGACTTTTAAAAAATCTTTATCTCTTAAAGTACCTACTCGAACGTGTCAGATTTTACTAGCCAAAAATCTCATGAGCATGGGATGTTTTAAATGACTATTTGATTTTTTTTATTCTTTGATTGTTTATATATAGCAAAATATTACTAATTAAAGTACTTAGTCCATCATAAAGATATTTTGAATTGTTTTCCTCAAAGCATAAAACTGTTATTGGGGTTTTTTGACGTTTTAAAATACTCCTACTAGCTTTAGTTTAATAATCTAACGACAAAATCATAAGATTAGTAAAATACACACTTTTTGAAATACAATTAAGTTACCATAATCTTACACGCTCGAGTATTCTGGACAATCCATTTTTTGTTTCCTAATTTGGTAGACTTCGGTTTTTCTTTTACGTGTGAAAACTCCCTCGGGCTTTCACCCCATCGGAGTCTGCGGTGGGGTGGTGTGTCGCAATCGAACCGACTAAAACCACGCGGTGTGCCACTATGCGCCTGAAACGAGAGGGATCCAGGGACTACTTTATTATGATATCTAGATCCCTCCAAGCCTAATTTGATAGACTTTTTTTTTACGTGGTGGAATGCCTTTACGCACTTCGCTCCCCCCCCCCCCCGCGGGGACAGGGGGTTCACTTTGTGTGGGGCTCCTGACTGACCCCAGCCAGACTACTCACTAAACCACCACGGTGTGCCAGTCTGCGCCTGGGGAACCGCTTNAGATCCGGGAACCGCTTTCTTGCGCCATCCTTACCCCTCCCAGCGCTTGCCCGCACTGAAGCGGGCACCGTCTCTAGATGTTAGGACCTCTCAATGTGGGCGACGTACGGCACACGCGTAACGTCGCCCCCCTCGCGGGAGGCCTGTAAAGCGGATGGGGGGGAGCCTAATTTGATAGACTGCCCTAACCTTTGGGCTTTATACATATATATGGCTCATCCTCAGTTACCTCATATATACTAATATGCCCCGCTCGAGCAAATCCCGAAAGGTCTAGGTCTCCTCTATTCTCTATTAAAACGCCTACTGAAAAGACGGGATAAGACGGTGTGCGGTTTTAGTAGGTTCGAGGTCATTCAACGGTCAGCGGCATCCGGGAGGATTTCCGCACATAAAGAAAGGGCTCCTTTACTATAACTAATTACTATGATGTGTTTTTTGCAGAACCTACCACAAAAATATGCTTACCTTTTACTGTCAACAAATATGGTTGTCATTGATAGAGGGGAGTGCCGCAAAATTCATAGCAAAAAAATAACTCCTTCTAATTTTTGTGCCAGATACGAATCTGTAAGTTTTCATTTAATCTTAAGATAAATCTTCTAGATACTAGCCCATATATATATGTGTATATATATATATATATATATATATATGGGCTCTCTTAGGATTCTGATAGTAACGTGGTACCAACTACCGTTTTCTCCGCTTTGCATCCCTTTCTACACTCTACACTGAAAAACTACTTTTGTAGTACAGCCATGATTAATACGTGCCCACTCCCTTAATAATTTAGATTTTTGCTTAATATTGGACAATATGACTCTACAAACATACATGAAAAACAATAACACCCAGAATCCGAACAACAATTTGTAAATTACACATTGTATTGTCCCATTACTGGCAATCAAACCCACAAGACGCAGAGCAGTGGAAAGAAACACTATACTTTGCGTACAGTCAAACCTCTGTGTTTCATATATTAATGAATACTTTCAGAACCATGGTTTGAGTGATGTTGGAGGTCCTGCCACCCACAAAGGCTTGCTGGTCGGCATTGTGACTTACGGCGCCTCGAGCGAGAAAGAACCATATGTAGCAATCTTTACTAATATGAGTTACTTTTACCAGTACCTATTATTAGTACTCTCATCATCTTTATACCATTTTAGCAACTTAATTAGGGTCGGTGCAATGAGTTTTACGATCAGTGTAATAGATTTGCAAATTGTATTTTAAAGCAAAAAACTGTAATATTTTTATTTTTTAGTTTTTATAGTGTGTTTGTATTGTGTGTTCTAGGTGGATAATGCTCAACACTAAGCGACTTTTGGAAGACAACTGCATTCCAGACAAAAGACAGAACACAACTGAAAAAGGGAATATAGATATGTTGGATGAAGTGCAAATCGGACTAGTACATCGAGGCATTCGTAGCACCTCAGCTAACTACTGGCTGAAATAATAGCCTTAAATTTTTTTCAGCCTTTAACTGGCTATTAGCTCTATTTTACATATATTTTTATTAGTATTCATAGGAATCGAACACTGTAATTAAAATTTTATTTTTAATTTTGGTTGTAAGCATGGTTATAAATATGGTAAAAACATTAGTGAAATCGCCAAGATATATCATGATTCGCAACGTCACAACGCTATACTGACCAGTGTTAGAATAACGTTTTCACTAACGTTTCTTACACTATTTTTCAATGGACATTTATTAAAATATTATATGGTAACTTATAATTTTTTGAATTGGTATTTTTCTCGTTTTAAAAGACGACTTCATTATTAGGAATTTATATTCTATGTAGTGGGTGACACCCAGACTCAGAACAACTAATTGTGGATCAAACAAAGTGTTGTCCCATGCAGGATTTGAAAGCACAACACTAGGCACAGTAGAAAGCAGCGTGGCGTTTACAAACCACTAGGCTAACCGTGTAGTCACAAAATAAAATTGTTAATACACTATTAAAATTTTAACTGAGTATTTAATATATGTATAATCCTGTCTGTGCCCCTACCTTTAAAGATCTCTGCCCTATCCAAAGGCTGACTGGAAGAGAATGCCCTGGGCATGAAGCCCACTGATGTATAAACTTAGTGCATAAAGTTTTTAAATAAAATAAAAGTATAATACATTATTTTGAAATGACAAATAAACGTAGAAGTTTTCCCAAGGCATATTTTACGTTGATGAAGTTTGAGTACGCAACATTGCCTGGTACGTTACATATGTGTATATATTATAGAAATAGATATCATTTAATACAACTTAAAAGTAACATTTTAACAAAAAACCGACCGATGAACTGCAACAAATTGAAATGAGACAACAAGGGAAGACACGCAAACTTACAAATAAAAAAAAAATATCAAAATCGGTTCACTCGGTCTAAAATTAGGTAACAAACAAACAAACATAGTCGAATAGAAAACCTTTATTGCAGTTAAAAAAGTATGTATGTATTTTCAACGTATTTATTAAGTTTTCGTTACCTAACTATTCTATATATTTCTTTCTACAATATCCTAACATACTAAATCCTAATAATTAAATATTTTTTTTATTTTTATTTCGAAATTTATCATCACAGTATTGTTCAATGAAATCATCAACATGTTTTATTATCCAACTCCTCAAATGCCACACGTTTGCATAAATACTTGGTTTGCCCTTAACTGCACAGCCTTCGCCATGGGATGTCAGACCCACCAACATACTGAAAATTCATGTACATTATGTTATTACATTTTTTTCTTATGTCAGCTAAAATAAAATAAAATAAAGGTGTCATAAACGATATAAATCTTATCAAAGTTTCTCCTGCAAAAAGAGGTTTTTTAGTTCACTAATTTTTGCAACCTACTGGTGACTTTTAAATTAGAAAAGAAAAGAAAATTAATGACTGGTATCAAAAATTAGATCATACTTATTCCAAAGAACACCCCCACCCGAATCTCCTTGACATGTGTCACTTTCCCCATCTCCGTATAAACAGAACATGTCTGAAGTGAGATAGTGGCCATCCAGTAATTTTGAACATTCTTCTGGGTTAACATAATGCAGACGTGCCATCTTTAGACCGACTTTTGAAACTTCGCCTTTATGCTGAAAAGATCGAATAGGGACAGGTGTCTTAAAACACTGATTAACACTGTCATATTGAGGGCGTCCTATTTTCCTATTATGAGGATCTAGAATAAAGGAGTTCCTAGTGAATATTTAAGTATATTGTTTTAAGTAGCGATTCCAACCTCATATATTATTACTTTATAATTTAATAATCGAGTAAATAGTTGGTTCCTATTAAATAATAAAAATATTTTCGCGCCTTCTGCTTGTCAACTTCCGGCGCTACTTAGAAATATTGTTAATGACGTATGTATTCTTTTCATACAATGGTACTTCCGGTGTAATAATATAATAATAATCTTTAATGTTACACAATTCTGTATTATGATGTATGACATGATCATATTCATATAACATATGAATTTGATCGATAATTGCAGATAATATAAATGGCGCCGGTTGGAGTAATGCGACATTCATATGCTAACCGTTCTACTTGATGTGCATTGGAGAATATTATAAGGATGGGCTAATATAATGTGTTGCTGTGCCGCCATCTTGACTACGCGCGTTACAATCTTATTAAGAATTCGAAGTGTCACCACCTCTATTTATCTCATGGGTATCGTCCACAATAGCACTGCCAAGAGGAGAAAAACTGGAAACAAACCCTAAACCATATAACCAATTGATGATGATTATCATTTCAATAATGTTTTATTTAACATATATTTAACTATTCTTGTAGTATTTTGTAATATTGCCTATAAGACATTGAGTTCGAGCGATAAGAACGACACTTGTACCTTCTAGTTTTAAAATAGCATAGCAAAAATACTGGTCAAACATACGGGAGAAACAGAGGGTTTGGACTCCAGTAAAATAAAAAGTGCAAAATTCAATTAAGTAAGCTATTAAGCCTCCTACACATTATACCGACGGGTTGCTGTTCCACCGGCCTAGTAGCGCAAAAAAACTGCCGGCATGATCATGTCGAACGATTCATAATCGTTGCTCTACAGCCTGTGCCAACGGCTTGATAATGCCAGTGGCATACCCGCCCATGCCGTCACTTGGTGTATAATAGGCCTTAGATTGCAAAGGGTTGTCTCAAAAGTATATCAAACAGGTACATTTGTGATTCTTATTAATATGTATTTATTACCTTAGTATAACCCCACCCAGTGACAATGAATTCTCCTTTGTCATTCATCCAGTTCTTGTGATTAACCAATATTCCTTTTTTTGCTCTCGCGCCAAGCTTGATTGGTGTTTGCAAGAAAACCAACGCTATATCACAGGAGAATGCCTGTTCTTTATTGTACTCCTCATGTATAACAAATGCGCTTACCCTGTACCGGTCTGCATTAAAATCGTATGTATATTTAGCTCCTGAAAGATATAGACTAATTAGCTATTTTATTGGTATAAACATATTTGCATATGTTTCACTTTATTACATGCAAAAAATAAACTGCTGAAACTGTTCACCGATACCGTAACACGTGCCGTGGTTTGAATCAAATTTATATGATTAAGTAAATTTTTGTGAGTTGAAATGGTTTAAGTACTACACTTGGTCTTATAAGAGTGTCTGTTAACCATTTATATTCTCAAACAAACTACGTGTTTTCAATGTCATTCCTCTCACTAGAGGTTTTTAGAGTGTTATGTTTAATGGAATCCCTTGGATTTTATTAACACGGAATCTTTTTTCAATTTTAGAACATATGACTGATGTCTTAATCAATTCCACTCTTTCGGGTTAATATGACTTTGCTTTAAAGGGGCCTTTATGTATACATATATAGTGATACAATAAAAATATTTACCTGCTTGTATTACCATTTGTTTAGTGTCAGTGCTGAACGCTAGACAATGTCCTGCGGTCACAATGGACCAACTATTGATTATAACTCCTCCACAAAGTCTACCCATGTTTATAAATTGCACGGCAAATGCGTATCTCTCAATATCAACCGCCTGGCCGCCCACAATTTTCGGCTCGAATTTGCTAGCAATACTCATCTCACACGAATTATTTAATTGTCTACACTTAACAAAATTAAGAAAGAAAAAGAAAATGACATGAATACTAAACATTCTATAGATCTTTAACATCAAATCGTAATCGTGAATGCACGATAGGTAAATCCATTACTGTTACTTACGTACGCTCATAAAATAATGCATTGATAGCAGGTGAAAAATTAACAATCGTTAGTGTTTAATTACTAGGCAAGATTTGTAAAGGAAAGTAAGCGTCAGAGCAATTGGACCAACTCGACCGATAGAATGATACAAAGACAGTGTGTCTTGTTTTAGGGGTGCGTAGTATTAAGTAATCCTTGCGTTGATTTCAATCGAGTGAGTGAGATTGTCAGAACCCGACCCCCAGAATAGGGGAAGCCAGGATTAGCATTGCATTTATGAAATATGAGTTGCACGGTATATTGGGGGTTGGCGATAGAACCGCGCTTCGAGTCGTTGATCTTTTTTTTATTTATGGGCCCGCCAAAGTCACTCAACTCTTCCTATTGGAAAGCTTAAGCCGAATCCAAAAGTCTTGGTCACCAGACTCATTGCAAATGCTGATAATGCAACAATGCTGCAGTATGGTGACCTACACCATGGCGGGCTACTGATACTTTTGCATCATCGGGCCTCCGGTCTCGCACTCACCAACGAAACATGACATCACGCATGCTGTCAATTTATATTGATATATGTGCGAGGGTAGTATCGGCTCGGTCGAGCCGGCCCGTTCGTTCTGAAATCAGCGTGGCTCTACTACCTTTTATATCGACCAAAGTCATTTTAATGCCACGATTTCAGGGATCTCGTACTCATACGTACTCTATGTAAAACTATGGCCCTTTCTTTAAAAGGCCATCTCAGACCCTACAATGTATTCAGATAATTTTAATTAAATCAATGTTAAAGGATTTAAGAAATAGGCACCTGTATGGTTTGTTTCGGTATTTCTTCCTATAGTCAGTCTTAGGAAATACCGGTGAATTATAGATGCAAAGTCCAACGTGTAAAAATATCTGTAAGAGTTCTTTTTTACTTTACTTAAAAAAGTAAACACCATAAATGTCATATCGTTTAAAGACGGTGGTATACACTTACCATAAGGTAACCCGTCTGCTCCTTTGTAGGGTGCAAACGTATATTATAAAAAATCGACTCTGACATCTCTTATTCAAAAGTACACCTCATAATTCTCAACTTCTGCTTACTGTTCTTCAAGTTATGCTGTGATTATAATGATATTTTAAGATTATATTGTGTATGCCTATTGTATACTAATAATAGACCATAACTAAGCCACTAATATAATTTAACTATTATTAAAGTCACAATTAGCATATTTAACACCGCGTCTATTACCCTCTATTCTATTTACATCGGATCAGTAATAAAATAAGGTTTTAAATCAATGATTTTATTTAAAAAATTGTCATCACTACATATTACAAGAAAAAGTTCTCTACCGCATCTGTTTGTCTGTTAGCGATAAACTCTAAAGCTACGGCATATTTTCGAAAGATTTTCATAAGTAATTTGTTAAAAAACAGCTTTTGAATATATCAACCAAAATATAACGATATTTTTGAAGACGTTGTAAAATAATAAGCTGCACATCTTCTTAGAGTAACTTACGCAATATTCTATTTTCCGCAATAAATCGTTTGAAGACGGGTTGCTGGTTAACTATGAAGTTCAGGTATAAATATAGTGTCGGGTGTATTTAAAACTTTTTGCTTTAATTTTTTTTATCAGGTCCACTGGATACTCTCTTCAAAGTCCTTAAAAATGGTGTCAAAATGACATGTAGGAGACTCATTTGGCAAAAATGGGCTAGGACAGGATGGCAGGAGTAGGCTTCACAGTAAACTAGTGTTAAGAGTTGTTTTAACCGAGTGAACCAAAGCACAGAAGCCCAAATTTAATCACCTCCCGCCTCCCTCGCCCCTCATGTAGTAATCATTTACCGTCAAATGACTCCTTAGCCCTCCTATTCTATTAAAACACTTTTGTCATAGAAATAACAATATGCTTAAAATAATTCCTATGTATTAATTCAATATCATTACACTATTTAAACAAATACAAAGTGTAAATATTCCTTCTAGTTTTGGCTTTATGCTTGCAATAGTCATCATAAAATTTCAGAACATTTTTCCCGATCCACTTCCGTAGTACGAATAGATTTGTGAATATGCTTGGTTTGCCTTCAAGTGCACATCCTTTGCCGTGCGATGTTAGACCAACAACCATACTATAAAATAATTAAAATTGATTATTATTTATTAAATAAAACAATTACATTTCATATAGGGTGGAGCGAATGGTTTGGCAAAGATTCTTTTTCAACCTATTTGATCAGCGTGTCAAGCAGTAAAATGGACGAACATTCCCTGGCTCTCGATTTTACCGTAACCGCACTAAACAGTGTTCCGTTGGTCATGTGTTACACCAACGCAATCCTTTTGTTTTGTTTTGTTTTGCTGTTTTACTGGCTCAACCAGGTACTTAAAGTACTCTCTGTACTAAAGAGAGATCTTTCAGTACGTTACGGCGTGTCAAGACGTGGCTTCACTCCACCATGAGTGAAAATCGTCTGTACGGTTGACAAATTGGCACATGCCTAAAGCCTAAGCGGCTAAAGTAAGAGACACAATTTAAAATGGAAGATTTTGCGGTGTATGTAGGCGAGCAATAAGAAAGCGTTTTGGATAATTCAAATTATACATACAGATATAGGGTGCTATAGGGTGGAACCTTTTGGTAATAATTAAATGGGGTAAGACCGGGGGACTAGTTTGCTAGTTACATATTATCTTAGACTGCTGCCCTACCCTAAGCCCGTGGCTGGCTACTCCCGTGCGTAATAAAAGTCCCAAACTTGCTTAAAAGTTTTAGTCTCGTTTTTCCCAAATATTTTTACGCCAAATCTTTTTGTTGGTCAAAAAAGTGACAAGTATCTCACTTATTCCAAAGTACAGCACCGCCGGAATCTCCTTGACAAACGTCACGTTCTCCTTCTCCGTACAAACAGAACATGTCTTTAGTAAGCTTGTAATCACCATGCAACCGAGAACATTTTTCAGGCGCAACATGCTTTAAAAGTGCCATCTGAAGACCAATTTCTGATACTTCACCGTCCTCCTGAAATGAAATTACAATTAGTGAAATATCTCTCTTTCTGTATTTGTTACTTTTATACACATACATATACATCTATACTATAAATTCGAAAGTAACTCTCCTACTGGATCCTCCTAATGGACATATTTTGATTCATAGAAGGACACAAGCTCTTTAACACGATAACGCACAGTATAAATCCTATAGTTTACTTAAACTATTATTACATTATAGCCATAAAAAATATAATACAATAAAGATTACCTGAGTATAACCCCATCCGATGGGCGTAAAATTTTTCTCCCGTTCGTCCATCCATTTATTGTGGTTCACAAGAATGGCCCTCTGAGCTCGAGTACCGAACTGAATTGGTTTCTCAGGAAATACCAACGCAATATCGCAAGCAAATATCTGCTCCTTTTTGTAATCTTCGTGCATTAAAACTCTCAACACATTATACCTCTTTGCGTCCATATCATAAACATATCTTCCACCTGATAAAATAAACAATCAATTATTTCAAGCGCTCTTTTTGGTTGACAAACGGTAAATCTGATAAGCCAGTAAAAATTTTAGTAAAGTATTGCAAAAGTTTCTTTGTTTTGTGGTCGGCCCAGCAACCACAAGTTTTCATATTTTTAGCTCGCGTGTTGGGTAGGCGTGGCAGGTCGTATCGTAAAAATCGTAACAAAGAGCGCTAATTAAANGAATTGTATCTTTTTTTTACATGAACGTAAGAGGTTCATTTTTTACATCCTTAGGTCTAAGATCTCCCGTAGACCTGAGTATACAGTTTAAATTTCAACTCGATACCTTCACGCGTGAATTAATTCCATGAAGAGGTCATTTGCAAATGTTAATACCAATCCTTTGTATCCATATATATAGAAACTCTTTACTGAAATGAGGAATGAGACTGCAGAAAAAGGTTTTGTTTTTTAAATTATTACGTACTTTCTCTTCTCTTTTTTACTCCTGCAATTGGTGTCAAAAAGAGCTTGTTGTCATAGAGGTTGTATACTAAACCTAATTAATTACTTGCTTACTATGTATACATAAAATTAATGTAAACCAAATTTCATTTTGTTTTTGCAGTAGTCATCATAAAATTTCATAAAATGTTTCTCTATCCAGTTTCTTAACACCCATAAGTTGGTGAAAATGCTTGGTTTATCTACACGTGCACATCCTTGGCCGTGCGATGTTAGGCCAACCACCATACTGTAAAATATTTACAATTATTTATTACGACATATTCTCTAAAAGTGAACTCGTCATTCAAGCAAACAACAGGATAGTCGCCTATGGACACCCTTAACTTAAAAAACACAATGAAGCGATGGTCTTTATAATAATTAAGGATGAGAGGTCTTAGGCCTTTGATAATCTTATTTTTTCTGATGATAAATGAAAAATACGTAACGTCACTGTCCCTGTTCATAATTAAAGGCGACTAAGGAACCGAACTACACAAAAAAATGGCACGGCTCAGAGGCGAAAAACTTTGAAACAAACCCTATACCATCCTGTTCCCATCCCATCTTATTGAATAGGGGGCAAACAAGCAGATGTATCGCCTGATAGTAAGCGATTTCCCTCGCCTATGGACACCAGCTGCACCAGAGGCTTCAGAAGTGCGTTGCCGGCCTAATAAGAAAGAGTGTGCTCTTTCTTGAAGGTTTCCGGTAAAGCGCACAGTTGTGGGCAGCCAGATTAAGATAATGAGGATGAAACTTCTGTTGCATAGGACGATGGCGGAAAGAGGCGACTGGGATCAGTCAGAACAAGTCCTCGGAGCACTCTCCTTAGTAAATGCGGTAGAAGTATACAGCCAGGCCACTAGACAGCTAGGGTAGACTCTCTACGCAGCGCCAGAGAGTTTAGCCGAAATGAAAGTTCTTGGCAGTAGACGATTCAATTCACTCCGTTGACTGTGGTCTAAAAGAGGACCTGGTATTGAGGTGCCGTCACCCAAAGATGAGGACAGTATTCTATGGAAAGCCGAACCTTATAAAGCAAAAGGCGGTGGGAGCGTAATACTGTCTCGATTTGTTGAACACGCCCATCTTCTTCAAAGCTTATTTGGAGGAAGGCTCCAAGAAGGCTCGCTCGATATGTTGAAACCAAGTATTACAATATTGGCTGAGGTAGGACTGTCTTCAAAACGAAGACATACGTCCCACAGCAGTCTTTTAGCAGTGAACGCATAAATGTGTGTCTTTGTGGGTTTAATTGGACTAAATTAAGTCTACCCCAATGTGAGACCATTTTTAAAGAGGTCTCAACTTCGGGCACAAGTTTGTTTAGACTCTCAATTATGTTTTCCCGAGAAATATAAACTTTGTCATTGTAGAGAGTATCACCCGTGCTGTCATTCCCATAACAATGAATGCCGTTAATTTGCAGCATGTCATTGATACCGAGGAGGAACAAAGTAGACGATAGCACACAGCTTTGCGGGACACCAGCTTTCACAGATATGGAGTCAGAGCATTCACCTTCGACTTCGACTTTTATGCTTCTAACTACTAAAAATCTAGTGACCCAATCGCTTAATTTCTCGGAAAGCCCGTAGGAAGGGAGAGTACGTGTCAGGTAAACTAGAAGATAAACAGCTGATCTCCCTTTACGAAAGCCGGATTACTGGTCACTAAGCAAATGATGCATTTCTAGATACCACAGGAATTGTCAGTTGTAACATTACTTCACATGTAATTCTACATAGATAATATATTTAAATTATATATAATAAATAAATTTGCTAAATTCCTTTTC
>PKRV01000385.1:235670-276326 GCA_003709505.1 Hyphantria cunea
ACAAGTTTTCATATTTTTAGCTCGCGTGTTGGGTAGGCGTGGCAGGTCGTATCGTAAAAATCGTAACAAAGAGCGTTAATTAAAATATAATGCCTAAGTTTATATACCTCATCACTTCTACAGTAACATGTTGTAGAAAAACATGAGAAAAAAATATTACCTGCAATTATGATCATATTTTTAAGATCGGTATTAACTTCTACACAATGAGCGGCTGTGATAAGAGCCCAAATGTGGATTATCACTCCACCGCATAATCGGCCAACGTTCAAAAACTGTGCAGCAAAGGGATATTCCTTGATATCAACACTTTCCCCATTAACAATTTTCCCCTTAATTTTACTTTTACTCTCCGACTTTGAAATGTTGGTGGAATCACAAATTAAACAATATAAGCCTAGTAACATTAAAAATAAAATTAAACCATTGCCAAAAAACATTAATATGAAAAATAGAGCGGGCTTATGTCGTAAAATTACTGTTGAGTATTATAACATTTGAGCAATCAATTTCCAGCAGTGATTGAAAATTTATTGCTTATGCATTCTGCAAGAGTTCGTACGTAGTGTGTGTAAGTGTAACAAATACTGTGAGTAGGTACTAAGAGCAAGACTAAAAAGATTATAACACAGACACAAATAACAGAACTGGGTTCGACAGAGACAAGTATTTTTGTCTTGGGAAGCTATTTCTAAATCTGTACATTCTCACAACACTAAAAACAAATTTCTGCATAAGGTAATCATCAATTTTACTAAAAAAGAGATCGTGAAAGTCTGAAATGTATACATTAATAATAAATATATATGTTTTACTTAATCTTGGGTCACCCTAAATTACTAGGCTTCAAAATGAGGCTACAGTTAAAGAGGTCATTAAAGAACAGGTGTCATGTCCCTCTAACACAAAGATAGGTGATCCTTCCTTTGTGTTAGAGGGACATGACCTCCGACCAGGCGAGGTGATCATGCCTGGCCAGTATAATATATTGGCCAGACATGATCACCTATATAATTAATATTAATCAGCGCGAGAACTTCTATATCACGATACATGATCAGTAGCCATAATTCAGTGTATTCGGTAGATGGCGCTGAAGCGTGTTTCTACTGCGCCGTATGTGAAAGACACCACAAAGTCAGGAGCAATGGCTGACATGACACAGAGCTAACGATTTTATTGCTATATATTTCTTTACTTGTCCAATTACTGTTTAATGGATTCTCTTTTATGGGCCTTATTAAGTAGTTAATCAAGAATAAACAATGCGTACCGTTTTTTATTCTTTAATTTTTGCTAAATTACAATGTACTTAATCTTCAGAATATGGCAGGTTGCACAAAAAAAAGATTCAATCATAATAACAGAAAATTTTAGAATGAAGTATATATTGATCGCACACAGATCTTACCTCAAACCCAATGTGGAAATGTAAAAAAGGCTCCAGTCATGTTTTTGTTTTTGATATATTCCGATGTCTCCCTTTAGACCAAGGTTTTCTATAATTATTATAATTAAGGCAAATAAGACATAGTAACTTGCCGCCTCTTTACGCCATCGTCCTAGGCGACAGCAGTTTCATCCCGATTATTTAGACGGTTGGTAGTGCACCACTGTGCGCTTTTCTAGAAACTTACTGCCTTGCACACCAAAACTGTGGAATGAACTCCGGCATCGCACTTATGACGGCTCTGGTGTTTCGGGTGTCCATGGGCGGCGGTAATCGCTTACTATCACGCAATACGTCTGCTCGTTTGCCACCTACACCATAAAAAATAAAAAATAAAATATATTTATTTAGCTACTAAAATTTCGTAAGATTTTGGTATTACGTAATTAATTACAAATATTTTAGATTTTTCGTTTTACATACTTCGGACACGAAGATGATTTTTTTATATATTTTTCAGTATAAATAAGAAAACATCGTAAAAAGTCAATAAAATATATTTTGCAATGTGCACATCAAAACCCTTTTGAACCAGTATCTTCAATTAAAAGTTTATAATGATATAAAAATAGAGCCCCTATTTTTTAAGATTTATATAACTAACTTTTAGGTTTTAACTTTTTTTGAGTTTTTTCCTTGTATTTGTGGCTTTTTGCTAAATTTCATAGTTCTAGTTCAACGGGGAGTATGAGTTTTTTTTCCCTTGAGAGTATCGAAATTTGCATTTTTTGCTGAATTGTANCTCACGATACAGGATCAGTAGCCATAATTCAGTGTATTCGGTAGATGGCGCTGAAGCGTGTTTCTACTGCGCCGTATGTGAAAGACACCACAAAGTCCGATTTTATTGCTATACATTTCTTTACTTGTCCAATTACTGTTTAATGGATTCTCTTTTATGGGCCTTATTAAGTAGTTAATCAAGAATAAACAATGCGTACCGTTTTTTATTCTTTAATTTTTGCTAAATTACAATGTACTTAATCTTCAGAATATGGCAGGTTGCACAAAAAAAAGATTCAATCATAATAACAGAAAATTTTAGAATGAAGTATACATTGATCGCACACAGATCTTACCTCAAACCCAATGTGGAAATGTAAAAAAGGCTCCAGCCATGTTTTTGTTCTTGATATATTCCGATGTCTCCCTTTAGACCAAGGTTTTCTATAATTATTATAATTAAGGCAAATAAGACATAGTAACTTGCCGCCTCTTTACGCCATCGTCCTAGGCGACAGCAGTTTCATCCCGATTATTTAGACGGTTGGTAGTGCACCACTGTGCGCTTTTCTAGAAACTTACTGCCTCGCACACCAAAACTGTGGAATGAACTCCGGCATCGCACTTATGACGGCTCTGGTGTTTCGGGTGTCCATGGGCGGCGGTAATCGCTTACTATCACGCAATACGTCTGCTCGTTTGCCACCTACACCATAAAAAATAAAAAATAAAATATATTTATTTAGCTACTAAAATTTCGTAAGATTTTGGTATTACGTAATTAATTACAAATATTTTAGATTTTTCGTTTTACATACTTCGGACACAAAGATGATTTTTTTATATATTTTTCAGTATAAATAAGAAAACATCGTAAAAAGTCAATAAAATATATTTTGCAATGTGCACATCAAAACCCTTTTGAACCAGTATCTTCAATTAAAAGTTTATAATGATATAAAAATAGAGCCCCTATTTTTTAAGATTTATATAACTAACTTTTAGGTTTTAACTTGTTTTGAGGTTTTTCCTTGTATTTGTGGCTTTTTGCTAAATTTCATAGTTCTAGTTCATCGGGGAGTATGAGTTTTTTTTCCCTTGCGAGAATTGTATCTTTTTTTTACATGAACGTAAGAGGTTCATTTTTTACATCCTTAGGTCTAAGATCTCCCGTAGACCTGAGTATACAGTTTAAATTTCAACTCGATACCTTCACGCGTGAATTAATTCCATGAAGAGGTCATTTGCAAATGTTAATACCAATCCTTTGTATCCATATATATAGAAACTCTTTACTGAAATGAGGAATGAGACTGCAGAAAAAGGTTTTGTTTTTTAAATTATTACGTACTTTCTCTTCTCTTTTTTACTCCTGCAATTGGTGTCAAAAAGAGCTTGTTGTCATAGAGGTTGTATACTAAACCTAATTAATTACTTGCTTACTATGTATACATTAAATTAATGTAAATCAAATTTCATTTTGTTTTTGCAGTAGTCATCATAAAATTTCATAAAATGTTTCTCTATCCAGTTTCTTAACACCCATAAGTTGGTGAAAATGCTTGGTTTATTTACACGTGCACATCCTTGGCCGTGCGATGTTAGGCCAACCACCATACTGTAAAATATTTACAATTATTTATTACGACATATTCTCTAAAAGTGAACTCGTCATTCAAGCAAACAACAGGATAGTCGCCTATGGACACCCTTAACTTAAAAAACACAATGAAGCGATGGTCTTTATAATAATTAAGGATGAGAGGTCTTAGGCCTTTGATAATCTTATTTTTTCTGATGNGTATTGTTGCACAACTACCCCGAGGTTATAGGGTTTTTTGCATTAAATAATTTTAAAGCCGTTCTGATATCAATCTCATCACTGTCGTCATTTATCACTATGTAACATTTTCATAATAGTATCCAATGCCTTGTGTATTCACTTTAATTACTATTATTATTATAATATTAACTTTTATTATTTACCAACCAGTTGCCTTAAAAACATGTTTTCTATTTTTAGGTACGTGTATTTTTTTAATGATTTTGACACTTAAAAATGAGGTTATGACTACTAGTATTGTAAAGTTATTTATATTAGACGTCAATGAAATTCACTTATCAAATCTTTAGTATTTGTATGTGCATGTAAGATTAGTAAAATTTCAATTCATTTTGCGAAATAATCTAGCAATAAGTGACAAATCCTACATTAGTTCATGAGTTTCATATAAAGATATTTTTTTTTTGTAATTATCGTAATAAAATCAATGTGGAGATGAGGAGACAATGAGAGGAGAAAGAACATTGTTTTCTTTAATGTCTATTTTAAGTCCTTTGTATGTTACAAAGCGGTAAACGCTCTGTAATACAGATTTTATATTAAGTTGTACTTAAAAGTTATGCCATTTAGAGAGGATGGATGATAGAAAACTCACGAAAGTTGGATGTGTCGGAAGAGGTTGTCCACGGTGAGCATTTACGGACCAAATTGATGATGTTCAGAAAAAGGGTAATGTGCAGAGCACCAGTAACCGACGAGCATGCATGCAGCGATTGATGAATGTGGATGGGGCAAAAGAGGTGTGTCAGGACCGTAGTGAGTTGTCTCTGCCTATCTATGCCTATGTTAAGAGTTATGCATATTTTACTAATTACCAAATTGTTCCAAATATTTGGTTAACAAATATCTAATGTTCATAAAAATAAAGAAAACCCCTGTTGAAATCAAATGCAATTCTACAAACAAAACGTTACTATTGTACTGTGAGACTTTCTACCTGCTTTAGCGCTTTGCAATTATGACTAATAACATTTGATGATGATGAAGAATTACCATAAATAGGTCGGCTCAACTGGAGTCATACCATGAACCCGTGGGCTACATGCTAAAACGTCACGGGCTTACACAAAGTGTATGAGTTTTCCCGAGCCCCAAGAGTTTTTCTAATGTTTAAGAAGATTTTTTTTTATTTCTCACTCATTCCAAAGAACAGCTCCACCAGAATCTCCATAACAAACGCCTCGTTTTCCTTTTCCGTACAAACAAAACATTTCTGTAGTGAGTTTGTAGTTTTCGTTTAACTTGGAACAATCTTTTGGCGTCACATACTTCAAATGTGCCATCTGAAGACCAATATCTGATACATCACCATTCTCCTAAAATTAATGAACAAGCGGTATAAATTTTTAAAAGCTCCTATCAATGACTTGTAGCTTAAACCTAAATATGTATACCCTCTTCTACATACACACTGCAGGGTTTTCAAAGTGTAAACTGTACCGTTATCATAACTCTTTTTTTAGAAAGATCACTGCCGCACTAGGAATAAATCCTGTGTCACGGAAAACTTTACAAACTTAATGTAACGAATGCAAGGAACACCTAGACTTAAACTAACAATTTGTGAATCACATAAAGTGTTATTTCATGTAGTATTCGAACCACAACACCCCCAACACTTGGCGATGCAGGAAGCGGCATGGCGACCGCTTAAACCACTAGGCCATACGTGCAGTCACTCTGAAGTATCCAAGTAAATTTTATTTTAAATGATGTATTTAACAGTGGGATCTATATTACCTGAGTATAACCCCATCCAGTTACAGTAAAATTATCCTCTCGTTCATCCATCCATTTATCGTGAGGCACAAGAATGGCCCTCTGAGCCCGAGAACTGAATTTTATTGGTTTTTCAGGGAATATTATTGCAATATCGCAAGAAAACACCTCCTCAACGCTGTATTTTTCGTGCATGACAAATGACAACACTCTGTACCTATCTCCGGTGAAATCGTAGACATAATTTGTAGCTGTGAAAATACGTAGTCAATTATTCCAAAGGATTTTCTAGTTAGAAAACGAGAAATCTTGTTAAGTTCCTACAACTATAAAAGTCACAAGGACGCAAGAATGACTGATGTTTAAATAAAACTATCCTTTTTTCTATACGGAAATCTGCTCAGATACCACGTTCTGGTGCCATGTCGGACTAGAACCGACTAAAACCGCACGCCGTCTCGGATACTAGAAGCCGGAACCTGGTGCCCCTAAAAAGGATAACCCTGAAATCCAACAAAAAACTACCCTAACGGTCGCTTCCAGGCGTCTTCTTTCAAAAAAACCCAAATCATCTAATTTCAGGTCACCCGATCGACTATGTAACTGTAAATTTTTCTATCCATTTTTTTATTTATCTAAAATATTATACATAAATAAATATTAATATTTTCGGGCATTTATCATACATAGCGCCATCTAGTCCCAAACTAAGCAAAGCTTGTACCATGGGTACTAGACAACTGATATAAATACGTATATACTTTTTAAATACGTACATACATATTATACATAGAAAACACCGAAACTCCGAAACAAATATTTGCAGATCACACAAACATTTGGTCCAACTGGGGAATCGATTGTTGTTCTAAGTCTGGATGTACTTTGTGTCCGTTTCATGTATGTTTGTAAAGATCCCCGCGACACAGGAATTTCTATTCCAAATGCGGGAGTTGTCTTTTAAAAAAAAAAAAGCAATAAAAAAATACCTGCTAGTATGAGCATATTTTTGACATCAGTGCTGAATGCCAAACAATGCGCAGCTGTCAGAACCGACCAACTATTGAGAATTATTCCACCACAAAGTCTTTCCTGATTCAGAAACTGAACGGCAAATGGATACTTCTCAATATTAACCACCTCACCGCCCACAATTTTAGACTCCATTTTGCTAGAAGCATTCTTAGCAAAAGTTTTCATTCGTGAGTGTATGAACAATCTACACGAAAAAAAGTCAACATTGAAGATAATAATTAAAAAAACACTGAATATTCTATTCAAATTTAACATTGTGTTTTATTCAAGCGCTCACGATAGTTTAAGTCATTGTTAAGTATTACCTAATAATGATTTCGCATAAAACAATGTACTGCTATTAGAAGAAAATTTAACGATCATTAGAGTTTAATTGCCTAATGTCATTTAACTACGCAAATTTTCAAAAGAAAATATCATCTGCAATCTCAATTAAAATAGTTCTCCGGTATGTAGGTAGTGATGATTAAAGGTAAACAATTCCGCAATCTTCATAAATCAACTTGTTTTGTAAAGTGTTGAAAAAGTGACCGGTGCATTTTTTACCTGATCCCTGAGATTTGACGTTATTATCAATACTTGCACAAATGAACCAGCTCGAAAAAAATGATATCACGTCCCACAGTTTCATTGTTTTTTCTTAAGTTATCGAGTTTTCCGGGAACGCAAATGAAAGTGTGCCCACTAGAATTTAGGAATTTCCTACACTAAAATTTAGGAAATTCTAGTCTAGGAAATTCGATTTCTAGTGGGACCCATCTCTATTTTATGATAATAGGTGGCAATGCACTTGTGTGCAGGCATTCATTGCCGGTGGTAATCCCGTGCCATCAGTTTTACATTATCTACAAAAAGAACATTTCGTTTCAGTAATACTATACTTGTGCCCCAGTACTTAGTATTAACGTAAGAATTATGTAAGTATTTAATGAGGCCAATAAGTTTATTTTTATTATTGTTTAATTTTTAGTAACCATACGATTACATAGCTCTTTAAAACTAACAGTAGATTTTAAAATATTAAAACCTTAAAACTTATATATATCATGGGGTAAGTATTGCAGTCATATTTAATTTTTAACTTGGTATTAACTCCAATATTAAAGTTATTTAAAATTTCAGTGTATACTGATTTCATAGTGCATATTGTTTTCATTACCATTGAAATTAATGTAAAAAGGATATAATTAGCATATAGTTATATGCTAGAACTGCATAATTAATTAATATTATTAATTAACTTATCGCAGAGTGTCAATAAATCGATCAGAGTGAAAGTGAGTTGAGGCTTCTATTGATTACCAATTTAATAATAATTAGTGGTAGATAATTCCGTTTATTATAAATTTTATGTAGACAATATACTTAGGAAAGCGTACCTAAGTAAAATTTGTAAATCATTAAACAAACAAGTGTTAAATCCTAAGGTAGAATTGGATTATTAAAGATTGGTCAAAAGTCTAGTATTGACTAGACTTTTGACCAATCTGTCGACTTTGACAAAAACCGTCGATTGCGACTTGCATTGCAATTGCAAATTGGATAATTCTTTTTCTTACGTGTTCCATATTGTTAGGACAAGGTTTTTTTAGAAGAAAATTTAAATATAACCGGAAAAGTATTTTTTTTCCGCGACTGTTCTCAACCTGTTGGAAGCTGAGGTGGTACGATGTTCGCCGGGTCAGCTAGTATAGATATAAATTAAGACCAACGTTAAACGTTTATAATCGTAGTCAAAAGACGTACACGCAAACCGTTGTAAATTAATATCATAAAGAAGAAACTCCATGCCAGATTTCATGAAAATCGGTTCAGTTGTATAGCCATGAAAGCTTTACAGATAGACAGTTCGTTTACAAAAAAATATCATATAAGACAAATTGACAGTTTCTATATAGTAGTATAGTTAGATATTGCAGAATCAGCACGCTGAAATGAAAGTTGCCCGGTCATATCTATGAAAGGACAGATGCTCGCTGGAGGTGTGTTAGAGTGGAGACCGCGACTAGGGAAATGTAGCGTAGGGCGCTCTGCAGCACGATGGACTGCAGCGAATAGATGCATACAACCCAAGACCGGAATGGCTAACGTCCATTATGGGAGGCCTTTGTTCAGCAGCGAATAACAATAAGCCAAAGTGGACTTAAGTACAGTTACAGCCAGTTGAAGTCAATAAAGTGAGACAATATCGCGAGCGATATCTGGCATGACACAAAGTTGCCGATTTAATTGCTATTTATTTCCTTAGGCGCCTAATTACTGTTTTATGGCTTCAGTTTCATGGCCTTAATTAAGTAATTAAAAATTAACAACGCATGCCGACGTAAATCTGATTAATTTTATTGAAATTAAATGCCTATGGCGACATAAATATTGGTAACTTTAAAAGCTTTATCTTTTTACCTGATTATGGCGAAACCAAAAGGAAGGGTAATAGTTTTGGAAGTGTATGTATGTTTGTGTGCTCCACCGTATTGCTTAAACTACCGAACCGATTTTAATGAATGGGATGTCAATAGATTCGTAATAATGGCTCAGGTAAAATAGGCTATATGAATTTTGACAATAGTTTTACGTAGTCGTCTTTTGAACTTTTTCTTATTTAGTTCAAAAGAAAAAATGTGAAGCCTTCACCACTCATCACCGTCACCATACCTAATTGTAAATTATATGATTTATTCAGCAAAATACTCAAAATGAAAGTCTGCGATGTTCCCCGGTAAATATCAAATGACAAACTAGCCTACCATGGAGATATTTCACGCTTTCTATTATATTTTCTATGCGTTTGTATGTATTTTTTTTTGTAACCAACTCCTCGGACTTGACTTTGAGCCACTTCAAACGGTAACATTTCATTAAAACTTAATTGACTTATCGAAGACCGATGACAAAACAATAATTTGAAAAAAAACAAAACTCGAAACAAAATAACACGCTAATATAAATAAACCAAAGCAAAAAGTAGAAAGTGATTCTTTTAATAGTTCTAATTAAGGATAAGGTAATAAACAAAAGAAAATATTTTATTGTTGTTTTAAAAATCATGGGGCGACAATTTCGAAATATTTTCCGAAAGCACCACGCACTTTTTTTTGGTTTATTTATAAAAGCGGTTTTATAGTTAATAAACTTTTTTTATTTTTGAACCTAACAATAGTTTCTCAATTAAAAGTTCCGATCTTGCCAAAAAAGTTTGCACTACTGCTGTACGAGCACCTATTATAAATACAGTAATTTCTTCGATAATGCAAATCGCTTTTTTTCCCCGAATTTTTTTTGCACCCACTACAAATTGTAGATAAGTAGTTTAGTTGGTTTTTCGTCCCAATGAACTAAAAATATAGACAAATATCGGTTGTTGAAGTAAATTATGCTCTCAGTTTCAAGAAGCTCTTTGTTAACATGCTCATACACTCATATAAAACTTTTTTAAATTAAATTTGCATATGGCGCAGAGTTTGACTGCCTATTCTTTGATCTATTAGCGTGTCAAAGGTTTCCAATTGTTAAAAGAATAATCATTTACTTTTCATTCTGAGAGACAATCTGATTTCAATTACTTTGCTTCCAACACTGTGGGAGAGCCACGCTTCGGCACGAAAGGGCCGGATCGATCGGAGTGATACCACGGCCTCACAGAGAACCGAGGTGAAACGGCACTTGTGCTGTGTTTCACGGAGTAAGAGGCCCNGAGTGAGGATATCGGAGGCCCAACCACTCCCCCTACCCCCACCCCCTACCTTTCCACAAGGGTCGACAACGCACTTATAACGCCTCTGGTGTTACGGGCGTCCATAGGCGGCGATAATAGCTTATATCATAAGGCGATCCGTCTGCTCGTGTGCCCCCCATTCCACAAAAAAACATACTTTCAAATTTAAAGTCATCCTCATCAACAACCCAATATGTCACAACAACGTTGTGGCTTACGTAGTCCATGAAACAGCGCTCGCGCTGTGTTTCACGAAGTGAGTGAGGATATAAGAGGCCCAACTCCTCCCCCTATGGAAGGAAATATTGGTTTACTTTTCTATTAAAGTCCGAACAGTGAATTTTACACGTCTGTATATTCACATATTGTTTGCATAGTGATTAGTGTCACATCAGATATATATTCTAAAATATGTTTATTTTTTTCAATATGTTTTTATAAGTAAGATTTTATTATGAGTGAATAAATGAATGATAAACACAGAAAATATAAAAACACCTCTACAAGATTTTTTCCCAAAACCACTAAGCTTTTGGGCTTACTCTTGAGCAAGTTACGTAGAGCTAGCCATGAGAGAAACAGCTTTCATCGTTTTCATGCAGCTTAAATCTTTAACAGTCAATTTGTGTGTTTATTCTTAAGACTTGTTTAGTGTCATCGCGAAGCAGAATTTGAGAGTAAACTGCAACCATTTAAATTAAAACATATGATCATTTCTCAAGATAGATTCTTCTTGCGCACACCAAGTTAAAAATGTAGCTTCCATTATATTTGTATGTAAAGTTGACTATTAATAGCTTAGTTCCATTTCATAATTTAGAGGTTTTAAATTTTGCGATAACATCACGGGGGTGTCCCCGCGTAGAATAAGCCTATGGTACGGTACATCGGTTGGTTTTAGAGAAATCCGAAATTCTGAAAAAAACACCGTGTCTATATAAGTGTATACCATTTCTTGCTTGGTTGCCGCTTTATCGTTTTTCGAAATAAATATGGCACGTTCACGCAAATAGCACGTTCAAGCACATATGCTTTTTATGAGGAATTGAGGAATATCTAGATAAATTTTCTCTAGCTCTGTGCATAAATTGTTTGGGACGGTTATCTTTCCATCAACGTTCTATTAATCACCGTTGCCGATTTTAAAGTGAGAGATCTCTAAAACCAGCAGTATTTTCCTCTTCTAAGTAAAATCTCATATATTTTTAAAGCTTGGGAATGTTATCAGCTGTTGAGTTATTAACACTATTTCTGTCCTGAGACATAACTGTAAACTTGATTCCATCGTTGACCACAATTTTAAAAATTCTTGAGCGTATTATCAGGTTCCGTACATTAAAAATGTACAAAACCAAGATATGTTTCAAGTTCGTAAGTAATGTTTATAAAAGGGAGCATTAAGAATTAAATTATAAGAAAGAATTAAATTTGCATCACTCACCAACCATTTCAACGAACATAATGGTATACTCGCGGAGCAAATTCAATGTTTTTAGTCACGGGACACATCCGCTTATGCCCTCTCCTTTTTGTATTTGCTCCGTGTGTGTAAGTGCTACAGAAGGTTGTTGTTTGTATATTTTTATTGCTTGAAAGCGCATCACAGGAAAACGGCTGGGCCGACTTTAATGAATTTTTTTCAATTTTATTGCTTACTTGCGAGATATTTAAGACTTTGCTACCCCATTTGAATCCTTAAAGGGTTAGAATTTGATAAACCCTGAATCAGGAATTGGCT
Source organism: Hyphantria cunea (assembly GCA_003709505.1). Lineage (NCBI taxonomy): Eukaryota > Metazoa > Arthropoda > Insecta > Lepidoptera > Erebidae > Hyphantria > Hyphantria cunea. The sequence continues at coordinate 247,894 of PKRV01000385.1, forward strand.
TATTTCTCGCAAAAGGCGCTAGGTGTAATTTGTTACGCCGATGACACATTGGTCACAGCCCGGGGGGCGAACTTCCAGGAGGCGGCGTGTCTGGCCACCATGGGAGTCTGTCTGGTGGTCGGGCGCATCTAGGCGCTGGGCTTTCGGGTGGCCCTGGATAAGACAGAGGCCCTGTGGTTCCATGGGCCCCGTCGTAACCACCCCATGGTGCCTCCAAAGTTGTCAAACTCAGTCCTCTTACGGTTGGGGCCCAGATGAAATATCTGGGCCTGATCCTCGACGGTAGGTGGCTCTTCGACGAGCACTTCACTTCGAAGGTAGCTTGCTCCCAAGCTGGTCGACACTGCCTCCGCCCTTGGACGACTTATGCCCAATCTGGGTGGAGCCAGTGTCACAACGAGAAGCCTCTTCACGGGGTCTGTCCGGTCTATGGCGCTGTACGGCGCATCGATGTGGGTGTCGGCTCTGACTGCTCAGAATAAGGCTCCCCTCTGTCGCACTCAGAGAGTATTTGCGTTCAGAGCCATACGTGGACACCACACGGTTTCGACCGAGGCGGCGTGCGCCTTGGCCGGAATACCCCCGTAGGATTTGGAGGTGGAAGTGCTCCCCGAAGTTTATCGACGGGTGGCTGAATTCCGGGCGGAGAGTAGTTGTCGCCCTCCGCCCGAAAAGGCGAGTGCAAGTGGCGTGAAGCCGCCCGTCGAGCCACGATGGTTCGTTGGTCATCCCGGCTGGAGGCTCCGGATGCTAGCTTCGCCACCGTGTAGTCATGTTTGAACGGGCAGGACGGCAGCACGGGACCCTTTGACAGCATGGGACCCTTTCCTTTCGACTGACGCAGGTGCTTTCCGGGCACGGTTGCTTCGGGAATTACCTGCACTCGGTCGCCAGGAGAGCACTGAGTCCCGCCTGCCACCACTGCGACTGCAGTGAGGACTCGGCCCAGCACACAGCCAGCCCAGCCGCGAGGGGGCGACGTTACGCGTGTGCCGTACGTCGCCTAAATTGAGAGGATTTAACAGCAGATGGGGCAGCTTCAGTGCGGGCAGGCGCTGGGAGGGGACCGGATGACGTAAGCAAGCGGTTCACGGTTCCCTCCCGTCTCAGGCCCAGAGTGGCACTCTATGTGGTTTTAGTCGGTTCGATTCCGACACGCCGCCCCGCCGCAAACCCCGGTGGGGTGAAGTCCCGAGGGGTTCCACACGTAAAAAAAAGGGTATTTGCTTATTTAGTTAAAAGGTTAACCTCGCGAAGTTTCGAATCAAAAATTTAATGCAATTTTGATGTTCCATACAAACTTTGAACCCCCATTTCACCCCTTTAGGGAGTGAATCTTGAAAAATCCTTTCTTAGTGCACACCTACATCAAAATAACTATATATCTGTAAAAATTCAATGCAATCCGTTCAGTGGTTTAAACTGTGCGTTGATAGATCAGTCAGTAACGGTTGCCTTTTATATATGTAAGTAAATATTGTGAAACTTACATAATAAATCGAAGTACATGTAACAGTTAAGTAAAACTTGAGTCTGAAATTAAGTAGATAGATTGCTAGATCATTAATTCAATCATTTTTTTAAATCTTTATTTACGGAGCTTAACCAGTTTGTCATTATTTTTTTTATGGAATAGTGGGCAAACGAGCAGACGTCTCATCTGATGGTAAGCGATTACCGCCGCCCATGGACACCAGTAACACCAGAGGCGTCACAAGTGCGTTGCCGGCCTTGGGAGATGGGGAGGGGAATGAGGGGAAGGGTTGGATTATGGACCTCCGGTATCCTCACTCACTTGGTGAAACACAGTGCAGGCGCTGTTTCGCACCGGTTTCATTCTGTGAGGCCGTGGTATCACTCCGGTCGAGCCGACCCATGCATACCGAAGCGTTGCTCTCCCACGGTAAACAGTTATGACTATATCGCTCAATACTTTAGCTTGATACTTTATTTGTACACGAGAAATAAATAGAGGTCGTAAAATAGAAAATTTACGACAGTAATAGTGTCCAGTGTCGCCTTATCTCATGGAGAAAACTGTCAGAAGCAACCTATATGCTAGAGTCCTACTGAAAAATTTAAATATTTATAAATTCATGATCTTGAGTTACTACATAAGTCGGGCCGAATGTTGTTGGGTTTTCCTCACAATATTTTTTTAATAACGACCCAGAATATGGAAGTTTGATTTTGTTTCTTACATGTGCCTCGTTAATCCGTCTGTCACGGTTGTCATAAACATCTATGGCAATTGAGAAGTCAGTGCCTTCAAATATGCTGACAACTAGTTCAATCGTCGAAATCAATTCGCCTCAGGATGGCGGAAGTCCACTTCCAGTCGCTCCGTGGAGAAACTCAAATTCAGGTAGAACCGGTTGAACTAGTAGCCAACTCAAAATAATCTTGAGGATAATAAAGGCTAGGAAGAAGATGAAGATGAGCTACTACTGAGTAATGTCCTTATCATACATATATATTATAAAATACTACACAGTAGTTTAAAATACCTATTGTAATCAATACACTTCTACATGTTGTTTCTTCTCTTCATATATTGTTAGCTTCTCCTTCTTGTTATCCTACAAATTTATCAAATTGTATGATTGTTGTCGTGTCACTTTCTTGTTCCTTACCTATTGCTTACTTCGGTCATATTTGTGAGTACAAAATGTTATTTTTTAAATTGCTATTTTCTTTCGAAATAATAAACATTAAATACTTGGTGTTTACCTTTTATTGTTTGTTACACTTGAACTAGTTGTATATTGTTACTATTTTTTATTCATTTATTATTTAATAAATAAATTATTGCTCATTCCTCATTCTCATTAAAATGATTCAAAATATGAAACTGACTAATATCCTGACAGTTGTATACATTGTATCCTTGCAATTCATTAATCAAGTTGCATCTAATTTGATACAGTGTTACTAGTATTGTCTAAACTGACGCTACCTAAATTAATATTTATGAACATTTCACTAAACTGTTTGTGTGAGCTTTTCTCGAAAATCCAAAGCAAGCATATATTATTTCTCAACGTTATTGCCATCTCAACTGCACTCATGGGTAGAATAATTGGGGAATGAGATAGAAAGTTTTATTTCAGCGAGGTAGACGTACGGTGTGGAGTAATATCTTGTGCCGCCCGCCTTCGCGCACTCTGGCATTCAGTCGCCCATCGCCGGCCGCACAAAGCGCCGCGCGCGGCTTCTCCACGCACTAAACATAACCTAAATACGGCCTATTAACATAAACATTATTAATTTAAGTAACTCAATAAAAAAAAATAGCAAGCATACCACACTAAACCAATGTGATGTGACGTTAAACTATTGAAAATTGTAAACAAAACAGGGTGACCCATTCAAAACAAAGGTGTATATCGATTGTGAGAATGCGGATGTTTAAAACTGATTAGGTATGTGTTTAAAACTTTTTGTTGTGTTATTATTTATATTTATAGTATTCGAATGAAAGTAAGTATTGACGATAAAGTCATAAAATTAAGCACCTGTCACTGTCATTCTATGTCATTATTAGTTCTATTTGAAAAAAGTTTTCGTTGAGGAACTTATACAGTAAGTTATTACACATAGATTCTCAGAATATCTTTGAACACGTGATATTTTTGGGTAAACAATTATTTCAAGAAATACAAACAGTAAACTTGCAAATTAAATTGCTTATAAATTTTAAACCATTGAAAACGGTTACGTACTATAGTCCTAATTACTTTAAGTGATAGTGGTAAGTGTGTAGTAAAAGTAGTAACGCAAAGTGTCAATCACTTAGCGGTATCGTACAATAAATACATCCACGTTTTATATCCGCTTTTCAGAGCTTGACTTTTTTATCGCTTGAAACTCGCTCGCTAAACAGGAAACAAGTGCTCATCAGATATGATGTTGCGACACACATATACACACTACTTTCATGTTGAGGGCTTAGACTGATAAGGAATGATTCTAACCCCCATTTCTTTATTTTTATTTACTAAATCTGACGAATGTTATATTTTTATTAACAAAATCTAACTCTTGTTTATCAATCTGTTAGGAGTCACGTCTCTTCTTTTTCACACATAATAATAATTTTTTAAGAAGAAAAATTATCTCATACCTAAAGGATACTATACGACTTAAATCTGATAGGAACTAAGCTATTTGTAACGACTTCGTTGTATACCGCTTTTAATGAACTTTAATGAAGAAACTCAAATCTACTGATTTTTTGTGTGTTTATTTTCCCATGTGTGAATAGTTTTGTAAGTAATTTTTCATGCATATACATAAGATATACAACAAGTTGGATTCATTTATATTTAAACTAGCGATCCGGCTCGATCACGGCATAAGTCTTAAAAATTCTTGGATTTTTTCTACTGTAATATCACACATTATAAAACAAGGTCCTCAGTCCAGACAACGCCTGTCTGTCCACGATATCCTCAAAAGCTACTCCACGAATTTTTAAGTTCTTTTTACAGGGGACATCAGGAAAAAAATTGTTGCACACCTTAGAGAAACATAGGCTATATTATATTTTCCGTATAGAACCCATGCGAAGCCGGGGCGGATTGCTGGTTTTATAAATAAACTATCGTCTTGATCACTTTTACTATTGTTAAAAGCTGCATTAAAATCCGTTGAGCAGTTCAAAAGGTCTAAGCGAATAGACAGCTGAAGCGACTTCATTTTAAACTATGTAGAGATAAATTATTATATCTCTAAATATCAAAAATTAAACAATGAGCAACATAGGAATGAGGAACAAAGATACTCATCAATATTGGTGATATTTTTGTAATATTGATTTGTACTCGGTTAAAGCACATACATATATGTAGGTATATTTCTATTTACACTTTACATTTAGATGAATAAATAAATAGTAAAAATGAATTACTTTTTTGTCATTCATGTAAGTAATAGTAACAGCCAAAGGGAATTTCGCGATAATCGTGATAGGTAAACACACTATTGCTTGATACTCAGATATTCGACAGAACAAGATATCATATCTACTCAATGAAGATTGATCAGAAAAAAATTTACACAATATTGACAACGATGGATTCAGATTTCCGATATGACGTCTTTACATTTGTTATCAAGTGATTAAATGGTATCAGAAATGAGACTTGAGATTGCATCACATCAAACCAGGGTTTACCGTGACTGACCTTTTTTTGCTGAAATCCCCTTGCATACCACCGTCTGGTGGTTATGAGGTACATTCTCGAAAGGAAATCCCTGGATCCCGTGACTGGCCTCATTTTAAGCGCCCTCAAGAAAAGAAAAATATTCTCAATTAGTCTGTGTTTTTTATGATTGCTACTTGCTACCTGAGTATTTTGTTATTAATGAACAGATTTGGACAAGGTTTTCCTGTTTCGTCGGGAAATTGGATACAGTGTTTGTTTATTTTTTTCTTTTCTATGCAGTAATTTTTACCCTGTATAGTTCATTTTCCTCGTAAGAGGTTACGATATCCATGGGATGATATTCTCAATCCATCTCCACACAGAATAATTTTATTAGTTTATTTTGGAAAGCTTGAGCAATGTTTCCAATCAGTTCAAATAATATTAAATCTCTATTGTAGCAGGTCAGTAACAAAGCTAATTAAACTAGGAAAGTAAAATACAATTGGCCGTCTTATCGCCCAGAGGCAATGTCTTACAGGTAACCGTAGACAAGCGTTTAAAGTATACATAACCTAGATTAAACTTTAATTCTTGTGATTGCTTATAGATATATTGTAACTACAAAATATGATGAACTAAAATGGAAAATAAGAACAACGTTTGGTAAGCTTTTATGATACTATTTATAATATAACATTTTTATACACATATTTATAGCATGTTATTTTAATAAATAAAACGAAGAATTCGTAAGTTTATTTTCTTATCTAACTACCAAAAAATTCATTTTCTCACACGTTGTGTTTGAAACTTATATGGATAAGAAATAAAACTGTGACCGAAAATTCAAGTTAAACTGCGGGAAATCACAATATATTAAAAAGAGAGGCTACTTTCCACTCGAATTAAATACTTTTCGGCGATAAAGCTAAGGCTTAAGAACCCTGAATTCCGTTAAAAGTAACATCCTTTGTATGGGTAATGTGATGTAATAATCCAATTCGTGCTCAGAATTCAAGGGTAACACTTTCTTCTCAACAGGAAATTAAGTGGCATATCGATATTTTTCATCGAATTACTTCATATGAGCTTTTATTTTAACTGAAAGCTATTCTTTGGAACTTCACTTTTTTAATAACAGATCTTTTATAAAGTTAACGTTTATGACATATTTCTTAAAGGGAACATTTGTTAAATTCGAAATCCCAAAATTTCCCCACACAAATCTTTTTTTGTTTGTTAAAAATGGTACTTAAAGATATTTCAAGGAAACTTAAAGGGTTGTACCGTACAGTTATATAAAACACCTCGTGGTAGCCTTGTATGAAGCCTTTGAATAACTCAAACGTGAGCAACACGTGCCTCCATGGTTAAAGTACTCAAGCACGTGCCAATTTGCTTCAACATAGTGTTTATGTATATAATTTTATACATTAGGTGAGTGTTTACTCAACATAGACACTATTTTATAGGTAAATTCTAGTACATATTACAGTGTACTAACTTTTTGTAGAGCCCTGCCCATGTGTATGTCTGTCATCGTGGTTAAGCGTAACCTATGTCTTCTCAAAAATCAAAGTGGTGAAATCCATGCAGTGGTTTCGCCGTTAAAGGATTATAGACAGACAGACTGACTGAGTTACTTTAGAATTTATAATAATAGTACTGAATATGGAATATCAGTATGGAATCTGGAATTAGTATGGAAACATATACACGCAGTAGTATGTTTACATATAATATTATCTTTATAGCGCAAAACCAAATTAGCAAATTTTCTTCAAATGTAATCTATTTGTTCTGGGTGGTAGTTATATATACTAACATTACATTACTTCATACAAAACTTATCGTAAAACTAATCTTGAAAACTAATCGATTCGAATTAGGAAATGTGGGTCAAACATGTTTTATTAAATAATAAATGTAGCAGCGTTCTTATGACTCTTGACTATTGCAGATGTCCATGAACAAGGGTGGTGAGGTGTACCGCAGTAAACAGTTACCCCCTTATCGATTATTCTTAATACCGGCAATCTAAGCGAGCATATTACGCTGAATAACATCTCTTCAAAGAAAAGTAAGACTTAAAACCAACCTTTTACCAATCTGTCAAGTCATAGTGGTATAGTAGATCTAAACATCTTTTCTAAGAAGAGGTCGTTATCCTATTCTTTTAAAGAGGAGTTTTTATTAAGACATTTTTTTTTATATGGCTGTAACGGTTTTTTCTTAAGCCAAAAGCAATAAAAGCTTAGGTAATAGTTTATCATATAGACAATTCAGAATTTCCAGAAACAGAATTTAAATGAGATATAGGTATCAGATGAATGGAATGAAATGAAAAGGAATGAACAGAATGAAAAATGGAGTTGATGAAAATTTAAATAAGAATTGGTGTTTTCAATAAAACATATTTTATCAAAATTTATTATATTTTATGACAAATATAGAAAATATGGTTAAAATCTTCAACGCTTGTGCCACTGTCGCATATTTCATTCTTTATGCATGTTTTTTTATAAAAAAAATTGCAAATGGCTTATATTTCCCAATAAAATTAATTAGATTGATTTTCTTGTTGCTATTCTCACTTATTCAATTTAATCAATGGTAATGCCACTGCATTACCAATGGGACCTGATCCTTCATTGGAATTGTTATGGTTTAGAATATCTGATGGTGAAATATCTTATCTTATATATTTTAAGAGATTTCATTGAGGATGGTGACCCTGCCTGATGGTTCCATCAGGCAGGGCAGAATCATTTTGACTGCTTAAAAATAAAAAAAAATTTTGGACGGTGAAGGGAAATATCAAAGTTGATTAGACGGAATTGAGGAACAAGATGAATGATTAATTATTTTACAGACTTATCTGAAAAACAAGAATTAGTATAGCCACATCAATTGGGTGGTGATAGAGTATTGTGATCTTTAATTAAGGCTTCATGAGCTACATGATCATAGCCCGTGTTACTAGGTTGGGGAGGGTTCTTTTTATTAAAACTATTTTTTGAAAAAAGTTTTTCGGAACTGATTTTAGTAAGAGAATTCAGTGGATGTGAAAGAGTAGTATTATAAGTTAGAGGTGTTATAGATATAAGTACATCTGAATATGATTTGGTGATTGTTTTTATGTAGTATTACGGCTTCAAAATAGGGAATCTAATTTTTGACCATGTATTTTTTTACAGACTTTATTCGTGAAAATTCAGGACATTTTCTACTAATAGCAAAGTGTTGCCCAAAACAAAGACAGCAAAATCATCATTGATGGAACATTTCTCTCCTAAATGACCTTGATACATTTCTAACACTTGGACATTGATCTACATTCACTTTTTATGTACCCGTATCTATAACATTTAAAGATCCACAATCAGAGCATTATAACAAAAAAATACTTTTTTAGGCAACACTTGGCCATCAAAAGTTAAAACAACAGTTTCTATGGGAACAAATTCACTTTTGTCATTAGCAATATCTTTCCTCTTCAAATTTCAGATTTACAAGATGTTACCGGACCCCACAGGCATAATAAAACTTTCTTTTAACTCTTTTTCAGTCCGGCTAATTGCCACACCCCTATTAACGCCCATGCGTATTGTATTTATTAGGCAAATTGAAAGCTTCATCATTTATTTATATAATTTTACTTACATTATTTACTAATTTATATAAAATACCCAAATGAGATGGGATGAATAGAAGTGTTGTCATTTGGAGACCTTTGCTCCTTCTGTATACGGACTATAAATTGGGAGGCATCCGAAGCATTGTAATAACCTCGACCTATTGGGTTACGATTACTGTTCCCAGTTACATTGTTACCATTCATAGACATTCTTTCTATTTTTTTTTTTTATATTTAAGCTGCCAAAATGACTCTGCCTTGCCTGATGGAAAGCATGAGCAGAATCCAAGAGTGGTGGTCACCATCCTCGATGCGAAAAAGAACAAAACAGCATGGTGACCCACACTATGGCGGCCTGGGGGGAAAGGGGATGGTGAGGGGGATAGGGGGCGTTGGATTAGGGTATGGGCCTCCGGTATCCTCACTCACTCGATGAAACACAGCGTAAGCGCTGTTTCACACCGGTTTTCTGTGAGGCCGTGGTATCACTCCGGTCGAGCCGGCCCATTCATGCCGAAGCGTGGCTCTCCCACGGTACAAATTCTAATAATTGGTTAAGATTATTTATCTGAGAGGGTGGCTCAGGCATTGAAAGCAGTGGACAATCCGTAATATCGACGTTAAGCTTTAAATCTGTATCAGCCGAATTACATGACAATGTACTTTGTTTAGTGGAGCTATCACAGAAGAAGTACAAGTGATGTCGAGGTTTATTGTTACAGCGCTTACAAATTCTTTTGTCAAGGCAACGTATTCTTTAAGAAATGTTTTGTTAACACTTTAATCCATCTGTTTCTATTACATAACCCTTCGTATCCATTCCAGAAGAATCATAAGTTATTGTTACAGTATTATACACCTGGGAGACAGTAGTCCCGTCAGGATCGTCTGGCCCGTTCATGAAAGCTAATAATATGTATGAAAAATTTTACTAGATAGTGACGAAGACTACACTCAAACTTTTTATATAAATAAATAAACAATAATACTTATATTTAACCACTTCTTTGATACTTTTTAAACAAATGAATTATTAAAAAAAAAAATCGGCCAAAAGACGTTGCCCGCGCTTTTTATCATTAAAGATTGTATAAGTGATGTGATTCTCAGTATGAACTTAATATCGTCTGAACATATGCTATCGAAAAAGAACCTTAAATGTTAGTTTTCAGTAATTTAATTCATAACAGACATAAGTGTGAAATATTGCTTTGCACTTAAACTGACTCAGTACCTAAATATTTTACGACGTAGACTATTCCGCAACATTAGCATGTCAGAGCCTAAATAAAAGAGCTTCCAGATAAATAAAACAGCCCGTTTGAGTAAATGTTCTGAGATAAAAAGAAATACCGCACTTTGTTAGGATGTATCTAAGCCAAAGAGGAAGAACTAAGCTATCAAAATGTAAAAAAATGTAAAGTAGGCTATAGTGTTTTTATTTGTAACGAATTTCATTTTATTTACGATTTTCGTAATAATATTAATAGTATTTATTGTACACAAACAAATTGCTTAGCAAAACTACCGTTGAAGAGCTACCACGCTTCTGCTTGCGTCAACCGGCTCGACCGGAACAATACCACGGCCTCACGGAAAACCGGTCTGAAACAGAGCCTGCGCTGTGTTTCATCGAGTGAGTGATGATATCGTAGGCCCATACCCCAAACCCTTCATCCCCCTTCCCATCCCCTGAAGGTCGGCAACGCACTTTCGCAGCCTCTGGTGATGTGGGTGTTCTATGGGCAGCAGTAATCGCTTACTATCAGGCGATATATATGCTCGTTTTCCCACTATTCCATAAAAAAATTAACATCCTGTGTCACGGGGGACTTTACAAACATACATAATACGGACACAAAGTACACCTAGACTTAGAACAACAATTTATGGATCACATAAAGTATTGTCCCATGTAGTATTTGAATCCTACATGAGACAACACTTGGCGCAGTAGGAAGCGGTGTGACGACCACTTAAACCACTAGGCCAACCGTGCTAGATAGTCTTCGTAACCAGACCAGGGAAACGCCTGTAATTCGACTAACGGCGCTATTTCGTTTGTGGTTAATGTGTACACAGGTGGCTATCTTTATTATTGTAGTGGTGTTTTCGTGTCCCGTCGCACGCACATAGCCAGGTAAATTTTTAATTCTTTAAGAGCTACTATTACTATAAAATTTTTTGTTAACTAATCATACAGCTCTTGTAATTTAGCCTCGACCCTTTAGCGACATACGTCATAACAGAAATTTATTCTTCAACTGAAGTGGAAAGTAAATCAAAGTAATATAAGTTTGAGATTAACAAATTTTTTTTTTGTATTTTTTTTTTTATATTTAAGCTGCCAAAATGACTCTGCCCTGCCTGATGGAAAGCATGAGCAGAATCCAAGAGTGTTGGTCACCATCCTCAATTCGAAAAAGAACAATGCAGCATGGTGACCCACACTATGGCGGCCTGGTGTGAAGGGGGATGGTGAGGGGGATAGGGGGCGTTGGATTGGGGTATGGGCCTCCGGTATCCTCATTCACTCGATGAAACACAGCGTAAGCGCTGTTTCACACCGGTTTTCTGTGAGGCCGTGGTATCACTCCGGTCGAGCTGGCCCATTCATGCCGAAGCGTGGCTCCCCCACGGTGTTGTTTCACACCGGTTTTCTGTGAGGCCGTGGTATCACTCCGGTCGAGCCGGCCCATTCATGCCGAAGCGTGGCTCTCCCACGGTGTGAATACTTATAACACTAATAAAAGTTCAGAGCTTTTCTAATCATTTGCCTCTCATACACTTTTAAAGAATCAAATTAAATTCAGCATCCCTCAAATGTCAACAAATGACACAAACCCTCGTCTCCATGTCAATTCAGATTAGCATTCCTCCTTTCGTGATTAATTAAGCTAACTCTGTTCATCCCTGACAAAAAAGAAACTCTCTTTTATATGTTTTTAAACTTACTACTAACTACTAATAAAACAAATAGATCATCATCTTCCTTTTTATTCCCAAGATTAATTGGGTGTCACTTTTTCCACGGAGCGAGTGACATCGGGCCTCAGTAATTCGGCAGCTTGACTAGTAACACATACTTTCCAATAACGATTGTCATAGGTGTTCATAACAACCAGGACCGACGGCTTAACGTGTTCTTCGAGGCACCGGCGGGAAGCACCTACATCTTTCATAGCTCAGGCCATTAAGAATTTCTTTTAAGAAAAACCTAACAACAGTCCGACCCTGAATAGAACTCGAGACCTCTTGATCGTCAGTCACTTAAACTAACAACTAGACCTATTAGGCAGAACGTTAGACCAACGATGCAGTCAATATAGTAAAAAACTAATAGCACAAGTACCTATAAGAACCTTTTTGAAAAAAAATATTGTAAGAAAAGTTATTCTTCAGCAAGGCTGTTTAAACCACATTACTTCCTCGGGCCTTATTAGGAGCAAGTAGGATAAAATTTACTATGGTAGTTGATCCGTGATATTATCATCTGAAGGATTAGCAGAGTATCATATAACCATTTAATATTCAAAACACTTCTAAACAATAGTAAATTTTAGCTATACATTTCACAAATAAATATGAAATCGGTAAATTAAATTTTATGAGTTAACTTGCATCTCAAATCAAAACCGGGCTGTTTTGAGGCGTTTTATCCTCAACCTTATACCTACTTTAATATATTTCTAGTTATTAATCGACTAGTAATCGGTATTTATTTACTCTATAGCCTATAAAGAACAGTTATAGCACACTCTTGTAGCGAATCGAGTAAGACCCAATCACCCGCTTATAATCGCATTACTTTCCGTGTTTATCTGGTAGGGTTGAACCAATAAATTTCCGGCAAAATAAAAGGCAGATAGTTAATTGTTTAAAGTAAGATTTTTAGGTGTATATTACAACATAATATGAGCTTATTTATATTATTGATTCGGAGAACTTTATACATCCATATTTTTATTCTTATGCATAATTATAAAATTTTCGAAAAAGTTGTTTTAAGTATTTATGACACCACTTTTTTTTTAAATTGTTTTGTACACAAACCGTATCCTGACAATAATAAATACAAAAAGAATTCTCCAATTTGGTGCAGTCGATGGGAAGTAATGCTTATACACACATTTTGTTGATTCATTTTTATTAATATAGATTATGATCAGACGACAGAATTGCGAGACATATGAATGTCTCGCAATTCTGTCGTCACTTGATGTATTTTTCGACATGTTTAACTTTCATACCTTACGTTGGTAACATTCAAAACGTCCGATGGCTATGACCATGAATGATATAACCTTATCGAGAGAACAAAAAATAAATAGAGTTTCTTATATTCAGAAATTTAGGTACAGCAAATAATTTGTAACACTTTTAATGTAACACTTTGAAAGCTTATATCGAAGTACATACTATAATTTGTTTTCATTGATAAAGCAATGAAAACAAATTATAGTATTCGAATAACAAATAAATATTTCAATTGATTCATTATAAGTCCTAATGAAATTGTTGATGATAAACAATTTCGTAACACGTAAATCAGACTCTACAATTTAAAAGTATTAATGCCTATTTGAGCTCATTCTATCGTACTAAATCAATTTACAACGTATTTGTAGGGTCCTATTGAATTGTATTGTATTACATATGTACATTGATTTGTACTCTATTCTTCCATAAAATATACTGACAGAGTGAAGTGTTAAAGTAAAAAAAAATTAGTGGATGTATTTTTTTATATATTTCCATGAAATCAGACAGGTATTCTCAAATTGTAACCAAACACCTATTAATTAATCAATTACTTTTATCTTTTTTTATTTATTTTTAACAATAAGAGAGTAAAAGTTTTCTGCCTCGCACAACAAAACTGTGGAATGAATTATCGCCTGCGATATTCTTGGACCAATACGACTTTCAAACCTTCAAGAAAAGAGCGTACAAGGAGTAAGCTCGTTAAAAGGCCGGCAACGCACTTGTGACGCTTCTGGTGTTGCGGGTGTCCATGGGTGGCGGTAATCGCTTACCATCAGGTGATACTTTTGCTCGTTTGCCACCTATAAGATAAAAAAAAAAGCATTTTGCCATATTTAACACATTCAAAATTACCTATAGAGTCCTTGATAGTGTTTGTGTCTTTTTGAAGTGCAAACTATTTTAGCCAAGCTTAGTACTTTTTGGCAGCAGAAAATCTCATGAATTTACCGTGTCACGGCGTTACCGACATACTGACGTCACAAAATTTAAGTGGCCGCGTTAAGAAAATTTTTGGTAGGGGAAATCTTATGAGTTCGTCACCGATATGCTAATGTTTGATGTTGATAATTTCAATTTAAACATTATGAAATTTCTAATTTTACCCATTAATTTTCCAAATAACATTCTAAGTTATAAGTTTTCATTTATACTAGTAGTCCTTATGGCTGCCAATTTTTCTTTTTGTTGTGTATCGGTTTCGCGCCTAATTATGTCGCGCTGCATTAACAAATACTTTAAGTCACTGTGTCCTTAGGGTTGAATTTTGAAATGAATTGCTAAAATAAAGGCGTAAAACCGCCTCGGTGATGATATCAATATCAAGAGAACCATATTTTAATGAAAAAAGTATAAATCATTATGATATTTCTAAATTAATAAAGCAAGAAGTAAATAAAAAGATACGAGCAATCGGTGTGCAACAGTTATTAAAGAAGTTTTTCAGGGAACGAATTCTTGAAATTTGTATACTCCTTTAACTTGCCATATTACTTGCGCTGACTACTCTTTCATAAAGTACATATACATAATTTCAAAGCATCTTAAACACATTTACATATTTAATTTACCCTATAAATATTATTTGTCTATATAATATGAGTTGAGAGAGGGCCAACCCTTACGAATTGAGACGCTTTGTTCAGCAATTGCAAATCAATTGCGCGAATATTGTAGCGATGAGCGATGTGTTTATCCTCGGATTTTTACACCTCTCTATTTCATTATTTCTACTAGAACGCTTTCACTATAATATAACTATCTCTATTCATATTTATTTCTAGACATAACTTTTGGACTATAGACTTTTAGATTCTTATTGTGACGATGAATAAGTACATAGAACATGACTTGTAATATTCTTAGTTCTTGGCATGAATATCAATAGAGGAAGATAGTAGACTAATCTTAAATAACATCCAAATCCAATGGCAACATTAATATAATTGATGTTTTTATTGGCTCGTATATAAAGTACTAGTTTAAGCCCGCGCCTCCGCCCCCGTATATGTCGGTTATCGCGGCAAATAGTAGCCTATGTGTAATTCTGATGTATCTATATATGCTATATTACTGTAAATTTTCATCTAAAAGCGTTCAGTAGTTTTTGCGTGAAAGCGTAACAAAAATCCTCACAATCTTTCACATTTATAATATCAGAGGGATATTATAGTTTGAATATATCAAAGATGTACCATGTGCATTTATAGTCATTATTCTTTATTTAAATTGTATAGTGTTAGTATGTAATTACTGCTATGTATTGCTTTGACACATAATTACAGGTAGACGACGTTTACAATGCTTTTTTAATACAAGCCCGCTACACTAAACAAACAAATTTTTCTTTTTCAAATACAGAGGCCTATTAAAGACTGAACACAAACAAAACATAAATAAGTAGCACTTAACATACCTAAATTTGTAATTAAAAATGAAACGTGAAGACTGTATAATATCTTATCTCTTTTCTATTCTCTTTTATTCTATGTAAGCTGACCCGGCCAGCTTCGTACTGCTATATTTATTTTTAGTAAATATAATTAACCTTTACAACTTGGTCAGCGTCTCTGAAAAGGAATGAATTTTGTTATATTTTTCATCGTTTCTCAGCTCCTATTGCTCTTAGAGTAATAATATAAAACTTATAGCATTCCTCGATAATTGGGCTATCAAATACTAAAACGATTAGCGAAATTGGTTCAGCCCTTCACGCGTGATGGCGTGACAAAGAGAAATAGGGACTCATTTTTATTTATAAAAGATATATACGTATACTACAATATTATAACAATCAAAGAGTAAATAGTTCTACTTCTTAGTATTAACTTCTATTGGTATTCTTTCATTTATTTTGTGTTTGCCTTCATAAAACTGTTTTATTTCTTGCTATACTGGTAATGAAATTCTACTATTCGACGGTCGAAGATATAAATGTTAAAATGTATTGACTGTTCTGTCCTAAGTATTACACCATTACAAATGCGATACATGCCTTCTAAAGATATAAAGGAGAGTAGAAAGAATTAATCCATCTAATAGACACGACGTTCCCTTTCAAGAGAATAAGTAATACCTTTGCTTTGTTTTCTTTTATCATTTACAGACAACGGCCTTACAACAGTATAGCACATAATTTCGAATCGATTTATTAATTTCATTCCGTTTAATTAAACTCCAATTCTATTTCGTTAAAGTATTTTTTTTTATCTATATTCGATAATTGAGTTTTCATACGCAAAAAATAAATAAATTAATAAATATTTTCGGACTCTGGAAAGGCTGGACTAATTTTGGCTTTCACTGGCAGATAGCTGATAATCTAAGGAGTAACTTAGAATACTTTTAATTTAGATTTCGCCACGCGCTGTTATCCCAGTTGTTGTTGTAAAGGTACATCAACAAACCCCAGCTAAGGCCGCGGGGCACAGCTAGTAATTAAAAAACTTTAACTAAAGCTGTAATTATATACTTTGGTATATCACTTTTACAATCATGACATTCTACATTGCGTCAAAAAAAAAGAAATTGAAAAAGTTCCAATTTACTCTCAGCGTCGTTTATTTTTACATTACTGTTTATTCGCATATAGTACCACGCATTATAAGCTTTTTTGCTATCCGAGCGTGATTATCTGAGATTAACATATGTAATGCAATTGTTCGCGTTGGCGACAATCTTATTTCTTACTGAAAATATTAGATTTACGAAGTGAGAGTATTTAAAAGATTATTGTATGAAAATCGAATAAGAATCGGAAAGCCCAACAATTACCGGAGTCCGGGCGTTGTCTAACGCAACTAGGATTAACGTATAGACGATTCTGATGAGAGCGACTACTTCCATGAAAGTAATACAGACGTTGAAAAGTTTACAGATGTGTTTACAAAGTCTTTGTTTTGTGAGGCTAACATAAATTGATACGACGACGCTACACACATCTACTATAGTCCTTAAAATAAAGCTTGATCTCTGTGCCAGTTGCCACTAGTGCCATTTTAAAACTTAAATGCGACGTCTAATGAATGTTTTTAAATTTATAACGTTTTGCACTTCAATTGTGATGAAACTGGCACGTTAAGTATGAAAATATAAGTAATTTAAAATTAAATCGCTTCTTCAAAGTGACTTCGTCAGTTTCGTAAGCATTTTTCACAGAGACTATGGTATACTTTAGGACTATAATTACTTTTTGTTCGACACAGTCCATATTTCAAAAAACTTTAATAATCAAGAGTTCTCTTTCATTATTATGTCTGTGTGATAAAGCTACGCTTCGGCACAACTGGGGCAGCTTGACCGGAGTGATACCACGGTCTCATAGAAAACCGGTGTTAAACAGCGACTGTCGTTTACCGACGTCTGCCCGTTTGCCCTCTTTTTCCATAAAAAATACAATTATACCTCATAAATTCTTAAGTGACTAGTGACAACTATAATAGAAACTAATCTATACTTTAAGATAAGTGCCCGCCTTTCGATTACAAAAAAAAACATTTTTCAAAAATACGTGTAAGGGAAATGTCACTTGCCTTGACAGATCAGGATTAATAAGACGTCAGTGATAAAGGCCTGCCATGATTGCCTACGTCACGACGCGATTATCCCTATCCGTCTCATTTCTACATATATTGAGGAGGCGAGATCTGTTGGGATCTGTTTCAAGGACGAATTGTAATTTAATTTAAATATCCTGATATGAAGGAGGTGAAGTATATATAATGTTAGTCATTAGTCATTTTAATAACTGGCTATATGTGTTGCCCTCTTATAGTCTAACAACACCTAACAAAACATTTTATGACTAAACATAAACAATTTCAAAAGTAAAGCAGTGAGTTTGAGATCTGTAATGTTCTTATCACACGTGCTCTAGTATTCACATTACCTTGAGTTTTTTATTCAATATAACTGATGATGTTAATAAACCTCTTTTTTCATGAATTTCTTTCATCAACCTATAACGTTTTGTAACATTCAACATTGTTCACTGTGATAATAATTTATTTAACTCACTCCCCAAATTTCAAAACTCTTCAAATTGTCAAAATGTCTCTCACTTTGAAGAGACCAACGATTTGTAATTCATAAATAAAAGTCTGAAATATACTATAATTTTAATTCACCTTTGTTCAGATGAGATGGTACACCAGGACATCTAGCACACAATGCCATCTAGTCCTAAACTAACTTGTATTATGGGTACTAAACAGCTGATATAAATACATATATACTTTTTTGTAAATACAAACATATTGTACACAAAAAACAGCCAAAGTCCGAAAAAAATGTATGCAGATCATGCAAAAAATTGGTCCGAACCGGGTATCGAACCCGAAATCTCAAACACAGCAGTCGCATATGTTACCGAGACAGCTATTAAAATTGGTGTGATTGTTTCATTCCAACCAATGTATCGTAATGAGTAGTAATATAGTAAAACGAAATAAATGTTTACTATTAATAGTAAGTAATATTTAATATAGAAATTACTAAGTAGAAAAAAATTTTATGTACAAGATAAAGCACTGATAAAATTAATGGGTTAAGTTACATACATACTAGTGAATACAGAAGTTAATACATGCGGTAAACACACGCATTTCCCGGTCACAACATTATCAAGTTACCATTATGCGACCCTGACCTACTCGACCTAACACTCCCTAATCTATTCGCATAAACAATATCCCTTCCCTTTGCATTGTTGTGCTTTCTGAACTAACTTTACCTTTGAATATGTAGGTAAAAACCATGACCAAATTATTGTTGCTAAAATCTGGATATTTAACATATAATATTATAGTAGGGATATATTTATTCAAGCGCAGTACAGGCACACCTTACATCTTCATCAATAACTTACAATGTCTCAATGGTGGGCTCGAGTCTCCTCTCAGGAGACTGTAATCTTGCCATTGGATGGTTTTAAGCCGCCCAATGGCCTCCAACTAAGCTCCACGATATATATATTATATGTATATATAGCATATATATATATATATATATATGCTATATATACAACTGGGACCGACTGCTTAACATAACTTTCGAATCGCGGAGATGCTAATGGTAACATGCCACCAACGGTTACCCATCTAAGTATTGACTGCGCCGTCGTTGCTTACCCTCGGTGATTGTTTCTAATCACTGAGTGCAAGTGGACTATCAACGCCTTGTATCTTAGTCTGACACAAAATTACTGATTGCTACAGTGGAATTAAAAATATTACAAATCACAATACTAAAATATGAAATTAGAAATAATTGAAACTAAAATATAAAAATTAAAACAACCCAATATGAAATATATATGTATATATTGAGTTTTAAATGTATGTAATAACTACAGATACAGTGGAAACGGTGTGTGATCGATTATGCAAACGTGAACAGCGCCCTACGGCACGATGGACAATAGGTTTGAAGAAAAGGTTTGCGGCGGATGTGGCTGGGATTGTTGGCGCACCTTGCGGGAGTCCTTCTTTCAGCAGTGGACGGCAATAGGTACTATTACTATATACTATAACAACTACAGATAGCACTTATTATATTTCGTATAGACTGTAAACAATGCAAGTGTATGTAGTAGTACTTACAAGTGTATGTAGTAGTAATCTACAAGTATAGTACTCCCCTAATACCTTGCTACAACGGTAGTTTAAACAACTCTGATTTTTTTTATGAAAGAGTGTGCAAACTAGCAGATGTATCGCTTGATGGTAAACGATTACCGCCGCCCATGGATACCTGCAACACCAGAGGCGTTACGAGTGCTTTGCCGACCCTAGGGGGATAGGGGAGTGGTTGGGGTCTGGCTTTCCGGCATCCTCACTCACTCGGTGAAACACAATCAAGCGCTATTTCACACTGGTTTTCTGTAAGGCCGTGGTATCACTCCGGTCGAGCTGAGCCCATTTGTGCCGATGCGTGGCTCTCCCACGCAGACATAACAATGAAACACTTGATTATTAAAGTTTAATGAAATATGTACTGTATCAAAACAAAAGTAATTATAGTCCTAAAGTATAGCATAGTCTCTGTGACAAATGGCTACGAAACTGACGAAGTCACTTTGAAGAAGCGATTTAATTTTAAATTACTTATATTTTTATACTTAACATGCCAGTTTCATCACAATTGAAGTGCAAAACGTCATAAATTTAAAAACATTCATTAGACGTCGCATTTAAGTTTTAAAATGACACTATTGACAACTGTCACAGAGATCAAGCTATATTTTAAGGACTATAGAAGATGTGTGTAGCGTCGTCGTATCAATTTATGTTAGCCTCACAAAACAAAGACTTTGTAAACACATCTGTAAACTTTTGAACGTCTGTATTACTTTCATGGAAGTAGTCGCTCTCATCAGAATCGTCTATACGTTAATCCTAGTTGCGTTAGACAACGCCCGGACTCCGGTAATTGTTGAGCTTTCCGATTCTTATTCGATTTTCGTACAATAATCTTTTAAATACTCTCACTTCGTAAACCTAATATTTTGAGTAAGAAATAAGATTGTCGCCAACGCGAACATGTGCATTACATATGATAATCTCAGATAAACACGCTCGTATCGCAAAAAAGCTTATAATGCGTTGTACTATATGCGAATAGACAGTACTGTAAAAATAAACGACGCTGAGAGTAATTTTTTTTCGATTTGTATTCGTTTTGACGCAATGTAGAATGTAGAATTGATATACAAAAGAGTATAATTTAGAGCAGTGATTACAATTTTTTAATTACTAGCTGTGCCCCGCGGTTGTTGTTGTACCTTTAGAACAATAA
Organism: Hyphantria cunea; assembly: GCA_003709505.1. Classification (NCBI taxonomy): domain Eukaryota; kingdom Metazoa; phylum Arthropoda; class Insecta; order Lepidoptera; family Erebidae; genus Hyphantria; species Hyphantria cunea. Next base: position 268,738 of record PKRV01000385.1, read on the forward strand.
CTGGGATAACAGCGCGTGGCGAAGTCTACAATAAAAGTATCCTAAGTTACTTCTTATATTATCAGCTTTCTGCCAGTGAAAGTCCAATCAAAATTAGTCCAGCCGTTCCAGAGATTATCCGAAACAAACAGACAGACATAAAATTAAAGGGAGTGTTTTTGATGTAAGCACCGTAAATAGTTTCATATGCATTTAGTGGAAAACCGTTAGTCTGAAATTACAAACACACTGCAATTTTATTTGAAACAACAACCCATAATGTCCCACTGCTGGGCTCGGGTCTCCTCTCAGGAGAGGGTTAAGGCCATACATACAAATTTTATTTGTTTGTATCATACCTATAATGTCTCACTGCTGGGCTCGGGTATCCTCTCAGGAGAGGTCCCCACGTTGTCCAAGTGCTGGTTGGGGACTGGCAAGACAACGTTGTGGCTACGTAATCTTGCCGTAAATTAATTATATTTGTTTAGATTACATTATTTATATGATTCACATTATATATGTTTACTATAACTTCTCGTTTTTAAAAGGTATTAAATGTGATTATGTGAAATTTTTAGGGTACCTCAATATAAAAAACGAAGCCCTTATAGGATCACGCATGGACAACGTGCATTTTGGAACAAATTCAGTTTATGCATAATAGGGATATTGAATAATGATACATTAAGCAATCTTTAACTTTGAAATTAACACGAACAGCTAATAGTTACCTTAAAAGAAGTCGAATTTATTATATTGACCTGCGATGGTACATTAGTCAATTACAGGCCCATTTTATTGCCAACTAAATACGCACAAAAACTGTGAATAATGGCTGAGATAAGGCTCATAAATCATTTCTCATCACCAGGCGGTCCCCAGTAGCTATAAATAACCGCAAAGAAAGTATACACTAAACCCTGTGTAAAGAGAAATTAGAATATCACACACTTTGATAAACCCTTATAACATTGTGTCACAAATTAAATTATTTAAATAACAAAAAATCGAAAAAAAAGGGTTTAAAAGGGACCAAACGTAAACTCCCTGCATAGAAACGTTTAAATGTGTAAAATAAATTGGTTTCAATTTGACTGGTATAAATTACAATGTGTAAATATTTTTTATGGTATTGGGGGTAAATGAACAGACGTATCGCCTGATGGTAAGCGATCACTGCGACCCTTAGACACCCGCACCACCAGAGGCATTTTACTTTAAATTATTATTACCTTAAATTACAATGTGTCAATTCTTGGCTATACTTAATTATATTAAATTGAATAGAGTAATATTATAGAATAGAATAGAATGCATGACCCGGGTATATATGATACCCGGGTCGGACTAAAAGATTCTATGATCTGCAAGTATGATATTTTTGTTTCGGAGCTTGGGTCTTCTCTATGTATGATGTGTACGTATTTACAAAAAAAGGACAATATATGCAATAATATCAGTTATCTTACACCCACATTACAAGCTCAGCTTAGTTTGAGACTAGATGGCACTGTGTTAGATGACTGAAAATATTTGCTTATTATATATTTTAGGTTATAGAATCAAAAAGCTAAACTAAGTTCTCTATTGCCAAAATACATTATGAGATACTCGCACAGAGAACATTTTTCAGATCTCTACGTTGCAAAATTTCTTTATGTATAAAAAGAGTTTTATGCATAAAGAAACTTTGCAAGACCTGTCCACCCAACTTTGTAGAGACCTGTCTGTAAAATACCTACAGTAATTGTTCTATAAAAATACAAAATATTTTATTGCTTCATTAGTTTAGGAGCTTCTCTTAAAATAGTAGTGCCTATGTTGGGAAGCTCCGCTCTTCCGTAGTATATCAATGTAAACTAATCCCATTATAAAATATAGAATAATAAAAAAGAAAGAAAAGAACAAAGAAGGTATCACTTTCCAACTTTTATTAGTCAGGACTTAGGAGCCGTTGAACGGAAGCACTGTAATATTTAACCAGTAAATTAATAAATAACCAGTGATAGAGAATAGTGACGCAAATAAACAACAAACATGTACTTATTTGTCTCGTTCATCATATGAACTAATATCTCTGAATGTCGCAAAGTCCATTATATTAAACTGTCATCTCTTTCATATACGGAGTGATAAGAAATGCCTCGTTCTATTTACGATTTTAATGATTCGACTAAGCTATAAACTCATAATAGATATTTTTATTTACCTACAGAACAAAAGACACCAACATTGTGTATATAGAAATACTTATGACATTGGTTTTCAAGACTTTGTTTGCATACATCTTCAAGAAAATAGTCAAAGTCCTCTTGACATTTTCTTGAATACCATGACAAAGAAACTTAGATGGAACGTGACATAAGATATAATGAGTTTTTGCTTTTTTTTAATGTGTAGTTTTATTATAATTCATATCTAGCTGTCTACTGTGTTAACATTAACCCATAGATTTACGGACAAGTCAACCTTTGACTAATATAATACCGATTCGATAATATTTGATTGCCTCGCTGGCGTAGTGGTAGCGTATGCAACTACTGTGCTTGAGGTGTCGGGTTCGATTCGCGGGTCGGACCAAATGTTTGTTGATCTACAAATATTTTTTCGGAGTTTGAGTGTTTTCTATGCATAATATGTATGTTTTTAAAATACAAAAAAAAATATTTATATCACCTGTCTAGTATCCAGAACACAAGCTCTGTTTAGCTTTTGACGAGATGGCGTTGTGTGTTAGATGCCGAAATATTTATTTTATTTATTCCCAAACTATGAATATAGAACATACAGAGTCACAATTACTTAACCAAACTGTATGGAACTTTATTTTTAATGAGTAACCACATTACGAAAGCAAAATTGATTATTCGTGTTATTTTTTTATGTAAGTAATAACATAAATTTAATAAGATAAATAAGCATGAGTTAGAATAGTAACTATCCTATTATATTGTTTTCGTAATATTTCACTTAATACAATTTGATTTCTTCAGTATTTTGTTTTTAGTCAACGAAATGTGAAATTTTTCCGCTTCAAATAAACCGCGTGGGGATGCTGCAACCTACAAAATACGAATAACCATTCTGTCTGTATTGTAAACGAAATCTTTCAAAGCAATCCACAGCGTAATAAAACTGAAGCTAACCTCAAATCATGTAATAATAAAAATATGTCCCACCCACTCTTAGAATTGACTAAAAATTTTAGACGAGGTCGATAAATCATTAATAATTCTTATCTACTGACTCCACTGATGTTGACTCTGCAGTCATTAAATAACAAATACTATTAGAAAAAAACATAAATCGATTGCAGGAACTGGACCAATTTGAAATGAGACCACACGGCAAGCACCAGCTTTTAAATAAAATAGAATCATAAAAATTGGTTTACCCAGTCGAAAGTTTTTGAGGTAACAAACATAAAAAAAAATCCAGTCTAATTGAGAACCTCCTTCTTTTTTGCAATCGGTTAAAAGTAAGCTTTGTGCTATTGCTTTTTATATTTAATTTTAAGCCAATAAAACTTATAGATAGATAGATAGATAGATAATACTTTATTTGTACACCAAGGTTTACACACAATATACAATTCTATAAATTATAAAAAAAAAGATAAAAATGAAAATGTGATGTACAAAGGGCGGCCTTATTACTCATTGCAATTTCTTCCAGGCCACCTTTGGATGGATTCATTCAAAGCTGGTGCAGGGTATTTAAGAATGAGAAGAAAAAAAAAACAAAAGTTTTTACGTATATAACAAAAAAAAACAAATTATATTACAAACTTAATAAATAATGATATGAAATAATAAAACATAGGCAAACTTATCCATTTATTTTNCAATTCTATAAATTATAAAAAAAAAGATAAAAATGAAAATGTGATGTACAAAGGGCGGCCTTATTACTCATTGCAATTTCTTCCAGGCCACCTTTGGATGGATTCATTCAAAGCTGGTGCAGGGTATTTAAGAATGAGAAGAAAAAAAAAACAAAAGTTTTTACGTATATAACAAAAAAAAACAAATTATATTACAAACTTAATAAATAATGATATGAAATAATAAAACATAGGCAAACTTATCCATTTATTTTCCTCTAGATATTCTGGAGCCTACAATAGAGATATAAAATATTGAACTAAGTCAGGCTCACTTTCTTAGAATTGTATGTGTTGAAAAAACTTACGCAATGAGGCATGATTACTCAGTATAAAACATTCATGTAGGGATATTTTGATATTAAGTAGTAAACCAAGTCACGTCATATATAATTACTAGCTGACCCACGCAACCTCGTTTACGTCTACCATTACCAGCAGCATGATAATTTTCTACTATTTCTATAAATATTCTTCATTGGTGCTCCGCTGCTATTGGTCTTAGCGTGGTGGTATAAAGCCTATATAACTCTTTCAATATTATATAGTCTTCCTCGATAAATGGGATATCTATCACTGAAATAATTTTTAAAATAGGAACGGTTGTTCCTGAGATACTTGGTAAGATAAAAGTCTTGGTACAATTTAACTGAATGCAATTTTCTTTTAAGAAAAAAGTCCTAGTAAACTATCAGTGTCATAACTATTTATAACAAGATATTTTCAAGAGTTATCAAAAATACATACCGTTAATCATACACCAGGTATTTATATTTATTATTTATACTAAATATCAATTGCACACTAATAACCTTCTTAGTTTTACGATCGACGGGTAAAACAGATGCAACCTCAAATGTTTATGAAACGCCAAATCCGTATGATTCATAAAATGTTCCTGTTACGTAATAATCATGTATCAATAATATATAATTACTACCCAATAACTCTGATCAATAACATATATATTTATAAACTTAATAATTATTTATAGACGCAATTTTTCAAAATTAAAAATGTAAGATATTTAGTGATGCATTTTAAAAGTAATCAACATACATACTTTAACTTTGCTCATTAATTTGTATTCTACTTTCTTTGCCCATATTTTCCCCATTCCACTTAACTGGTATTGTACGTTTGGTTTCATACCTACACAAATTAAGAAAACTCATATAACTTAAGTAATTTGAATAACGCTCTGAAATGAAAACCTAATTGTTTTTGTTTTTCTTTAACTTATTCTTTCTTCTTACTCTTTGTACACAATAAATATTGACGGTTTGTTAGTTTTTAGTCCAATACCTAAAAAAATAATTCAAACCAATAGTACATTCTCTACCTGCCTGAGATCAAGTATTGCGAGTATCAAAATATAATTTGTTGTTAAATTATAATTGTTGTTATTCAGTTTATTTTTTCAGTTTACATATTCGTTTTTAATAAATTTTAAAACTTTGCAACTATTAAAAGAAATGGAGATTAATCTTTATTTTGACTTTTAATTCGAAGACAACTTTTCACCTGAACAGTTTAAGAGAGGTGATACGTTTAAAACTGTAAAATATATAATGCTAACGACATTTGTTATTCAGTATACCAGAATACGGCTTTTAGGCTACACCTCAAACCGTATTCTAAATAAATGTTCACATAAACACAACAATTAAAAAAACATATGTTTTCCTTATTTCACTTAATTTAAGTCGATTCCACGTGATGTACACGCACGTGATTAGAAGAAAAGTTAAGTGGTGTCAGTTGCATGCTGACAATGACGACAGTCGATGTTGTATACAGTATATTTAAGTACCATTTCTTCAATACTTCCAATTTATATAACTAATCAAAGATATACAAAAATACCTTGTGTAAATAAGTCTTGAAATTAAAAATAAAAACTTGTTTGCATTCTGAAAAATATATAAAATCGTACGGTAAGTCTAAAGTCATCTAAGTAGTGCAAACTGATTAACATTTTAGAGTTCTATTATAGCGATCTGTGTACGTAATGTTATATTAACGGTAGATATTATCTTCTTTCTTTGAATATTTAGGATAATTTTATAATAAATATGAACAGTACTACGAAAACCAGTTTCATTGAAGCTGCTAGCTCCAGCCCTCCTACAATAGACGCGGTTATGGATTAATACAACTGTAACTTCAAATCCAAATTCCTTTTGTTAAAGAGTGGATATGTAAAATTTAAAGACAGGTTTCTTACTGCTGTAAACACTTTAGGTTTTTTTTAAAATAGATTAACTACACTCTGTTTCAAATATTTTAATAACAAATGGCAATTATGTAGTAAAACATTACAACACCTGATTCTATTGGCCATTATTTTTAAGACATTTTTAATAGTAAAGATAAGAATTTACGATCAGCTGACGTCAATAACTGTCACGTAATTTGTAGTTAGCATTCTGAAGAATAATTAACTAAACTTTGTTCAAACTATAAAATATTTTTTAATACTAAATTTAAGTTGTTATAAAAATGATTTAACATATTATTTTCTGAAAGCTGATGAATACCTTATTATATTTGAGCTGAAAATGTCATTTCACTAAGAGCATTAATAATTTAAATAAGTACGTCTGTTTTGGCCGTCCAAATTTTCTGTTTTTTATTATGTTGAATATAAATTAATATATAATTATAGAACTGATTGCGCATTGTTAAGGAAACAAAGAATGTATGACGTTGCTGCAGTATTTGCACATAACACATGCCACACTACAGCTATTGACAAAAGTGACTGAAATCTGTACCAAAAGCCGTAACTAAGATAATAAAGTAAAAAATATGATATTATGTTTCTCTGATTATATCTCTATTCTCATTTTCAGTCGCAAAGCGGGAGCACGCGCGATTAGACGCCCGCACACTTGGCACACGCGTATCTTATCAATTATTTTCGTTACGAAGTTTAAAACTTTTACTGGTTCGTTTATGTTGTTATATATTGCAGTTCAGTTGAATATTAAATTAGGATATTAATTCTATAGACATAGGTAAGTCTCACTATTGTATTGGTTTCTTAGCTTTTCTATTTGTGATTCTTCGAGTGTTTCTAGAGTGTACTGACATTCTTGTCGTACTAAAATTAGGGAACTTTTCGAAAATAGATGCACCAATGTAAGACGGACCTTTGATTTATTGTGTTTATCTGTTTACACCGGCTACGAAAATATGAAAGCACGTGCGCCAATTGTATTTTTAGCCTGCACATTCTGACATTATCAATGCACTCATTCATTCATTCATTTATTCTTTATTGTACACATTGAAAATACAAGTATGAACAAAATACAAGGAAGTGTCATGTACAAAAGGCGTGCTTAACTCAACATTGAGTTTTCTGCCAGCAAACCCTGAGTGAACAGAGGATAGTGCAAAATGTAAGGACATAGTTATGCGTATTTAAAAGAAACGAATATAATAACAAATTAAAAAGATAATAATAGTGATTTATAGACATTGATTTTATAACTACAGTTGAATACCTTATGCATATTAGTAAACACATACGATATTCATTCGCAAATACATACATACATACATACACATATACATACATATACATATATACACATACATACATATACATACACACATACATATATACAAATACATATGATAAAATAACGATCCGGTTATTGTAGGGACAGATAATAATCCCTAGTTCGCCTCTTGAACATACTCAGAGAAGGACTGG
>PKRV01000385.1:278281-375398 GCA_003709505.1 Hyphantria cunea
GTTAGGATTGAAAGAAGATAGAATGTCAGGATAGTGAGCGTGTACACTTTGGGCATTGATGTGCACTATATTGAGAAAGTTCTGAAAAGAGCCAAGTTTATCAAAAAGTTGTTTGTTTAAATTAGTGGACTCCACCTCACCATCACTAAGCGCACTGGCGTAGTCATCTTCCGAAGCACTAGAAGTTGAATAAGCTAAGAAACCGTCATTATTACAACTAGACATAAATAAATAATATATATAAACAAACTAAAACGCACTCCGTCGAAAACCACGTTACAATCTTTTTTTTTGTGTGACAAGAAGTCAAGCGTATGTATTGTGGTTTCAATGGCGGTTATACCTGTTAAATTTCGAATTCCTCGTACATTATAGTACTGATAATATTTGCAAATTTTAATACTTGTTTGAAATGAATTAATTAATACACATATGATATTACATTCCTTTTGTTTGATAAAATATAAGTGATGTTTACAAAATTGATAACGAAAAATATTGTGTCAATACAAATTGTAGATGTGAACGTGCAAATAAAATTCGTGTCTTGTACTGCGCCTTATAGTTTGCAATGAGTATTTATTTGTAATAATTTTCCATTAGTAAATAAGTACTTGTATTCAATTCTTTGTTTACATACTTAATACTGCAGTAGGTTTTTAGTTATTCCGTGACACAAACAAAGGCCGGTTTATGTACTTGCGTTCCAATTCATAGCAGTAATTTGACACATTTATCTACTATTGTTGTTTGTCGCGAGTGTTGGTTACTTATTAGGAGTTATCATTCTTTATGTAAGTAGGTGCTGAAACTACCTAACGAGGTACAACGATGTACCTGTTACATAAGAAAACCTCTTTAGATCTCACTTTGAATGTCTCTGTAATTTAAGACAACCCTTTTGCTCTGTCATCTTAATCTACTATCTACACTCTATCTCAGTCCACAGCTGGACATGGCCTTTCCTATTGCACTCCACTTGGTTTGCTCTGAATACGACAGTGAATGAACTCTCATTGTTTTGACTGCCTCTGTGGCGCAGTGGTAGCGAATGCGACTGCTGTGCAAGAGGTCTCGGTTCGATTCCTGAGTCGGACCAAATAGTGTTTTCTATGTATATAATATGTATGTATTTACAGAATAAAAGTATATAAGTATTAATATCAGTTGTCTAGTAACCCATAGTACAAGCTCAGCTTAGTTTGGGACTAGATGGCGTTGTGTGTTAAAATGTCTGAACATATTTATATTTTAATTACTTATCTAGAATGTATTAATTAAGATTTTAAAGTTATTTCAAAATTATTTTAAATAATAATCTAGAAAAAGAGTACTTAATATCTAAAATGGTCGCTTTGTCTTGTTTCGGCTACTTAGTCATCTCATTGTAATACTAAAGTAATGCCAAATTTTGTTGTGTATTCTATTTTAAATATAAAATTTGCCCTTCTGTGAAAATAATAAACAATGAATATATTGAAATTTTCAAAACAAAAACAAACAAACAACGAACTATCGCCTGCGGTATTCCCGAACCAATACGGCCTTCAAACCTTCAAGGGAAGATCGTACTTTCTTGGATGGCAATGCACTTGTGACGCCTTTGGTGTTGCGGGTGTCCATGGGCAGCGGTAATTGCTTACCATCAGGCGATGCGTCTGCTCGTTTATCCCCTAAACAATAAAAAATGCCTTTAATTATTTAATACGAAGAAAAGGACAGAATGAATGTATTCAATGGTTATTTATCGTGAAACTATTATTCGTCATATCGTGAAATTATTATTCACATCTCATCACTTCAACAGCCTTTAACAGTCCACTGATGGACATAAGTAAAGATCTATGTCCATCAGTATACACCTGGTAACAAACCTTAGAAAGGAGATTTTTTTATCACCCTTAAAATCTAAAAATAATTGAGATCTTCTCAGCAAACTTTTCTATTTAATATGTAAGACGGTACCGAGTTTACACTATTTGCGTAATTCACTATGAAATTCTACGCTGGGCACCGCAAGTTACATCTTATTTGCATCGAAAGGGTTCTGAAGCGGTCTTACCGGCTGCCTAGTACCTACTTTATTTGTTCGAGGATTCCAATGTTTATTTTTTTAAATAGAAAGAGCAAACAATCCTTTTCAAATCCTTAGATTTACAAATGTACATATTAAATTTTATATAATGTTCTTCACAGATTTTTTTTACATAAGCAAATGACGTAATTACAGAACAACACACTTTAAACAATGTTAAAAAAAAATTAATACAGTTAAACATATGACTTGACCAAATCTTTGTATGAGCTACAAATATTTGTTTCGGAGTTTGGGTGATTATTATGTTTAATATGTATATATTGAGAAAAAAAGTATGTATGTATTTATATCACTTGTCTGGTACCCATAACACAAGCTCTGCTTAGTTTGGTACTGTATGGCGTTGTGTGTTAGATGTCTGTAATAATAATAATTACTATTAAATATCAATAAAATTTAATTAATTTATCTTTGAATATTTTAAATGCATACCGTGTTCCAGAAATCTTTTCCACAAGAGGTAAAAAGTAGATGTCCTAGACTAAAATCTCTCTTCATTAAATTATTTGGCTTTGTTGTTATGTTAAATGAGTATAGTGACTACCACTCTTGGATTCTGCTTATGCTTTCCATCAGGCAGAGTCATTTGGGCAGGGGCAAACATAAAATATGAAAATAAAATAAACTTCCTGCAAGTATATTGCACAATACGAAATTAATGCCACAGGCAAAACCAGTCAAAACTTTGGGTGTTTCACAACTGTGTGTGATAGTGATATGTGATAGTGACTATCATCATCATCAGCCTACTGCAGTCCACTGTTGGCAAAATGAATGTATAAATTAATATTTTTTTATTCGTGTTTTGGCACAGTTGTACCGTTAATCCCATCATACATAGAAATACATAGAGCATTTTTAAATAGCTAGTAACTGCAATAACTAGCTACCGCTGTTATAAAAGAAATAGTTAGAACAGAAAAAATGTATACTTAATTAAACCTTTGCATGAACCTTCAATCACGGATCTTACCAGCGAAAATTTTTAAGTCAAGAAGTAAGTATTACAAGTCACGGATAATTTTAAGTTAAGATGTATTAGATACGATTATAAGCAAGCTTCACAATCATTGTAAGAATTCTAGCATTCTGATACTTCTTCTAATCCTCGTTTTAAATAGTTATGTAACTAGATGTGGATTCACGACTGAGTGACACCACGTCAGATAAGTTGTTAAATAAAATGAGATATTAAATATTATCTTTACTATAGACTAGGTTTTCCCCAAAGCTCTTCCGCGTTTAGGCTGCGGTCATGACACGAAATAAACTGTACTATTAACTACACTGTAAACTAAAAAAAAAACGACTATATGGTTCTAATATTGTTTAATTAAGAAGGAACTCTTCGGCTTCTTGATATTAGTGCGAATAGGAAAAATATAAATAACAGTTAACATTTATATGTATAGTATATTATAGTTATAGTATATATAGTATGATTATAATGAAATATTAATTCCTTGACCTAATTTCTAACACATGTACTAATTTTCTTGAATAAAAACAATCTGGTAGTAGTTTTTTAATGCAAAAATATAAAGATAAAAAGAGAATAAAACACTATTAGCGAAGTGTATCAAATTAAGCCTTTTTATTTATTGAAAAACTTGTGTTATTTCTATAAAAAAAATCTAATCTTTTGCAGCTCTCAACGTCATGTTGCTAATTAAAATTAAAAAAGAGTTTGATGTTTCGATTAATCATACAAGTTTCCTAAATATGACCTAGTATAAATAAACAAAATTATATTTTTCGTGTCTGTCAAACTGACTTATGGGCTGTCAATATAAAAATGAACTCATGAAACATTGCTCCTTCTACTAAGAATCCTTGTCATTACGCAACACTACTGAGTTGAAGTATCTTAAATTATTTATAATTTAATTTAATTAATTTAGCAAATTATTATTTTAATTACTAGCCTTATTGATGTATAATACTGATATAACCTGAAATAATTTACTTTTCATTTTTCCTCAAGGAATATTTTATAGTGCATTAAACAGTCGTGACGTAGGCAATTGAAATAATCACCCGTTGTTTCGATGACAATTAGTACTAACTGTATTTTTCATTGAATAGACATTGAAGAATAAATTACATATGTACGTATATTTTAACCTCCGTGTTTGTGACTTGTTATAATGCGTGATTGATAACTGTGGCTACGAACGCCTTTTATTTATTTCTATATACCATACTTTGAAACTTTTAGTTTGAGTATATTGGCGTAAATAGATTGAAAATGTACGCAATGTTAATACTATGTTATTACTAGCTTATTCTCCGAGGCCCGGCAGTTTAATATACATTGTGATTCCGCTCTCGTGCATTTTGGTTATCACGTTATAGAGTAGCATATATGCTTTCTCAAGAATCAAAGGATGTCCCTGTCAAATTTTATTAAGATTGGTTGAGCGGTTTACCCGTGAATGTGTAACAGACAGAGAGACAAAGTAACTTTGAGAGAACTTAGCATGAATTTGGATTATGTTGGTACGTCTACAAATTCGTTTACAGTAAACTGGTAGACGTATTGAATGCAAACCTAGAGACTTACATGGCTTTAATAGTATTTGTACGTATGGCCTTAACCCTCTCCTGAGAGGAGACCCGAGCCTAGCAGTTGGTTGTTGGTTGATTGATAGTATTTGATGATCTTTAAGTATCTATATATTTTCTACTAAAATAAATCAAGTACACGCTTTATTTGTGAAATCCTGTTTCTTCCTTCCTGGCTCATAATTTTATATCATGTTTACATCAAATATTATAGGAAAAACGAAATGCGCTAGAGAAGCTTCTATCTATATCAAATCATTTTTAACCCTCTTCAAAGAGGAATTCGACTGTATTTTTTTATATTTGTTACCTCAGAAATTTCGACTGGGTATGATTTTTTCGAATGCATGATTATTTTCCCATGTCCCATTTTAATATAATCCTATTCTTGAAGTAGGTTTTGTGTAATTTGTTTTATTATGAGTTCATTACACCATTACATATTCACAACAGTTTTTAGGATTAGTCTGTGAGTTTGTGCATGCAAATCTGAGAATAGGCGGTAAACTTCACTTAACATTTGGTACTTATATTATTTCAATCGGTTGACAAATAAAAATGTTAGATCTGTCATAATGAGCTCGGAATTCAAAGAACCGGCTACAGGCGAGTGAAGCCGCAGGCAAGAGCTAGTTATGATGATTTATTTACATTTCTAAATTAATTATTAATAGTGACAAAGACAGTTGCACTAATTGCAGATGCCTCTATCCTTTTACCTACTCTATAATTGCTTACTACAGAGAGCTTAGGTATCTACTACTAATACCTATCATTTGTAAAATATTATTAGAGTGATGTCATTTCATTAATTTATATTTTTATTAAGCTAGTCCAATATTTTATTCTCACTTAATCAAGTTTATTTTAGATAATATGCAATGTGTTGATTCAAATTTATATATATTATTTTTGTTTGAAATTTATTATTTTTAGAAGATTCCCGCTCAATAAGAAAGAAGAATAATAATAATGATAACAATCTATGTGGTAACAGATTAAGAATACCGAGTGTCTCCCCCTCCACCCATCCCATGGGTGTCATAAGAGGCTTAGTCGCCTCTTATGACACAAACGCAACAAATTGGGCAGGACAACATAATTTTTACGATAAACTAGACTTTAAAAATACCAGTCAGCGTGATATAGTAGGCCAAAAGAAACCTCCTTTCTATATCATTCACATAGGGATAGGGACACTTAGGGACATAGGTATGTCCAGCAGTGTGCTATTAAAGGTGATGATAACAAACAATATAATACTGACTTTCAACTAAGTAACCCATCACAATTTAACACACATCATATTGGTCGACAGACAGGGACATATAATACCCATAATATATATTTTATTTAATACTCCTATATTTCAAATTATTTTTATCATCTTTATGATAACAATAAGCCAATATAAGCTAAACTGCCTATATTCCTTGACTAGCAAATATGATAGTCTTAGATTAGCAGATAGACTAATTCACATGTATATCCGTTTTCAAATAAAACGGTGATAAGCAAACGGTAAATGCCAATCTAATCTAGAATATGGCATAATTTACGTTTATCTGATATTGTAAACTTGGCTACTTAGTAACACACAAGTTGTATTGTGGTTATCTTTTGGATTAACATTCGATTTCAATGTTTATTGCATAACTTTATGATGTAAGTTTAGGGATGACATAAATGGTCGCAATAATAGTTAATTTTATATTTAACTCAATAATTATTATCTCTTTATTGTACACCAGATTAATTATATCGATAACTTGAAAGTAAGGAAGTCTATGTGGCAGATTGCCATTAACAGGCAACCACGGAATGTAAAGAAAAAATTAAAATTAAAAGTTTAGTTATCAATAGTTTTGGAACATCAATGGCAAACATAACATTGCGTTGTTTTTCCTATAATAAGGTCATAGGAAGAACAAGGACAATATAAATACACTAAGTTTCTTTCCTAAAAGTATATTGCGAATAACATTTATGAAAGTAATCAATTATACTTTATAGATAATACAGTTGATTGATTGATTATAAATTGAATTATTGTGTAGGTTGGCAAGTTTTATCTGATGATTACCTTTTTCAGGTTTTTGTGATGCTAGTCTGAAGTTTTCCTAATATTTTACTTGTCGCAAGAGACAAATTAAAACACTTCTAAAGAATTTGTAGAGAAAATAATGTAGTACGGGTATTTTCAGAGGATAATATTATTACAAGATGCACTGAAAACAAAAGTTGCAGACAAATATTTAAACTGGTTCCAATTGTTATTCATACCCCTTTGAGGATACTATAAGGCGAAACCGCTCAGGTGTAAACATAAATAAAAAAAATAGCGGAATAAAAACAAGTGAATTTAATTCTAGAATGGTTCCAATTGTTTTGAAACTTAAAGCGAAGTACCGTGTAAAAACCCTAGAATAAAGACCGATTGTAACCTTGACTAATATTTGTTTAAGACTGTATAAATTGTCTTTATTAGTAATAAAGAAAATTTATGTATTATAGCAAATTAATAGCAGTAATACATGAAAACAAATTAATAACAAGACTTGACTATATCTTAAAAAATATGTAAAACCAAGCCCCTTGTCACTCATTAGGCGATAACATTGAAATAATGTAAACTAGAATAATCTTTATTGCGGACATGTTATTCCAAATCATATTTGTAAATAGCTAATTAGGCGGTAAGATCAAGACGTATTGTCATCGTACTCGTGGTCTAAAACCGACCACACACATGTGTATCACGTGGACCGTGCTTACGTAGGAACCCAATTGTATTAAACGTAGTGGCTTTCGATATAGTCGACTTATATCAATAAAAAATTGTAATTACTTTTAAAACCAAAACGGCATTTTAATATACATATAAATTAAATTGNAGTCACTTTACAGTAATGAATAGCAGTTGCAGTTCCGATATACTGTTACACTTAAGACACTGACAAAAGGAATCTATGCTAAGGCCCTGTTTCACCGATTACAGATAAATTCCGGATAGCTGCTCTGACAGATGGTTCGACGCAATTTATATGAAGGGTACGTTAAAACCTTCGTAACTGAACACCATCCGAAACTTATCTTTAACCGGTAAAACAAAGCCATCCTATTATAAAATTCGAAACTGTTGTTATAGTCGATCGGATAGTACAGTGACACAAGCTTACCACAAGGTTGTATAAGATGTGCTCTCAAGACGATTGTGGATCAGAAACAAAACATCACGACATGCCTATACTTTTATCATTATGCTTATTACACTATGTAACCTAAAAACACCAGACCTTGTTGGAAATAAATAATATATTAATGAATAACATATCATTTAACATGTTTAAGACTTTTAGAAGGATTATACAAGTGCAGTCACTTTTTGAAGCCGTACAATGCTAAATGAATGCTTTACGGATTTTTGCTCTGTACTAGGCAAAGACAAAAGGAAGCCTATGGTCGGGTTATAGGTATGACTCTTTTTCTCATAGAAACACTTTTATTGGCTTCACTTGAAACGTTATATATATAGTTCTTACATTATATAAACAAATCTGGTCAATTTTAACCTACTTACACTTATCGCACACAAATTAAACTTTGAATGTTAATTTTGTATTGATAAGAATACTTATATTTGGTATCTTGAGTGCTAAAGTGTGCTAACAAATTCAATATTTTTGTTACCGACTGATTAGATCTTTTAGTCTTTGAGTTTAGTTTCCTTTTTTTGTGTTGGGAAACACCAACTAAGTGAGATAGCTTTAATTTTATAGTGGTTTCATGTGGGTACTTTATGGTTAAGCCTGATTTAGTGCAACTGGAGTGGCTTTATAGATATTTAAATCTCAAAATTTTATCTAAAACAGATTCTAGATGAAGACGTTTTTAACGGAATTCCTTGACGTGTTGTTTTCCTATCAGGCAGTTGTAGACACTTAGACACTATTAGGCAAGAGGCACTTTTCGTACTACGAGTTAGAAATAACGTTGATTTAAAAAATACTTAATTAAAAAAAATCATATCATTTGTCTTTCAAACAGGCAAAACCTAGCGAAACCAATGTACACAGTAGTGTATTTAATCACCGAATATTGATTTGGATATTTAATATCTTGCTTTAGTAGATCATATCACTTTATTAAGTACGTAAAGCTAAAACAATGTACACCAACTCATATAGTGTTATCTTATCCAGCGACGATTCAATGAGCCAATATCAGTTATCTATGTGACATAGATTCGTTCTTTTCTCATAAACAGTATTTGTATTATTGAATAAACACTATTATAACAGAATTTTGTTTAGTTGACGGAGTTATCCCTTTGGATCACCAGCTCCTTGGGAATGCAGAAACAGGAGTAAGTAATGTTTCCTCTAAAAATCATCTCAACGGCCAAACTCAGTTACCTTAAGTTGGGGAGCACCCAGACCATTTGATTTCTACCCTCCTGGATGATCAATGTTGTGATTGCTAGAACTTATCCTGGGAGAAACTGTAAAATTTCCTCTGCCTGGCTAATGCCAATCATATAACGCAAGCAAGCATTAGCTTGCTATCACAAAATGTTCTTAAAGATTTTGTGTAAAAAGTTTTGCAACTTAGATTAAGTACTAAATTAGTGTTGAATTAAAGTTATAAGAGAAAATAATCAGCAGACGTTGGAGGGCTTATTGTGTGATATAAGTTGAGTTTCTTAGAATATTTTAGATATATTCTCGAAATTACTTTATGAACTCTTAAAGTATTATATATTCAATTATTGAAGTTCGTACTCCTTATGTATCTTTTAAATCAACCTTTATTTGGAGTCAATATCTTCGAATAACCTTCAAGAATTATCTTAAGTCAATAATTATCTTGCTACTTGTTTTATACTGTCTGATAAATAAACAATTATTTTTTTAATGCAACATGTACTTTTACATATGGTACATATAATCTTAAAGTTCGAAAAGCCTATGCTCAAAAAATGACCTTGTTGTGTAACAAAATACATTATAACTATAAATTTTCTGCTCCATTATAAATATTCAGTGATAAATAAGTAGGTATTTATTATGTTGTGATAAAAACTGCAATGTAAATCACAAAATTTGTCATACAATAAAAATGTTAATATAAATTTTACTACTTACCTTTATCCATCACCTCGATAAATCAGGGGATTATAAAATGAGTACTTTCAGAAATGTATACCTCACTAATTGATAAAGAAGAATCAATCAATATTTAGTTACGTCCAGGACACATGGAAGAAACATAAACCAAAATTATTTTTAATTGACGCATTTTAGTTAGTTTTGTATTACTATTTTACTACTACATGTGTACATATTGTTCCACAAATTTTCTACAAAATTCGAATTAGTCGCTTTCTTCACGGTAAACTGGCTTCAGACAAAGCATACACAGGGTAATTTCATTGCTTAATGGCCTCAAGGGAGGAAGAGGTCAATCTAAGTGTGCGGGCAACCGTCACATTGTGGTACAACCTATAACAATTCTCAAGGGTTCACCAGAAGCCAACTTGGAAAGCTGTTCCAAAATATTTATTGAACTTGATATTTCCAGTAGTAAAAACAAAAGCCTTTGACGCTTCGCATTACTGAGTAAACATTTTACTATTAACCTATCTAAATATACGAATAACGAAAAACTAGTTAACAATTATAATAATGATGTAAAAGACAACTTACATGTGGACGTCCACACTCAGAGATTTTTTTTCTTTTTTTTAAAAAACGCCATCTTATCCCATGCTAAGCAGAACTTGTGTTATAGGTACTACACAACTGATGTAAATACATATTTACTTTATTTTTGTAAAAACAAACATACTGTATATAAAATATACCCGAACAAATATTTACAGATCATACAAATATTTGGTCTGACCCAGGAATCGAACCCGAGACCTCAAGCAGTTGCATGTGCTACCACTACGCTACCGAGGCAGTCTATGTTAAGTGTCTGCAATTAATTTACCCAAACACCAAGCTTTTATTACTGTTGCATAACTGTGTTTACATTTCTTGTTTCAGATGACAAACTGGGCCGCTTTGAATTCCAACATGACATAAAACGCAATTGAAGATGAATTTTGACGACAGATAGGCAATCATCGCAATAATTTTCTACTTCTTCTTCCGCAAGATTGGCTTCCTTGCTCTAAAATAATAATAAAAAAAACATTTTATAATAAGCAATATATTATACATTTAGTACCTGTATATGAGATAAAAAGTACACGAATAAATCACTGACATATCTTAGCGACAATATATAACAAAAAACGTACAACATATTTTTAATGTTAAAGTAAGTTTAGAGCAATGATATTTCTGAAATTTTAGAATTCATATCAAAGAAATTGCCTTAGTCACACCAAAGTATCGTGCCAAAGACAGTAATTTACAAAGTTAAATTCGACAATGTCTCATGACGTAGTGAAGAATGGGAAAAATGGGAGTGGTGCCCAAAAGTCGGAAAGCTCACGGGAGGGTTCAGAGAGCCCCGCTCCTCCACCAGACGGAGGGTGGGGATGGATGGTGGTCTTCGCCTCTTTTATGATCCACATTGTCAGTAAGTACCGATGGCACTTAATTTCTATTATATAGGATTTCTATGCAACACTTAAACACATCAAGTGTTTTCCTTTCTACAGTAATATTAAAGCAAAATTGTGATTTATGTCTATTTAAAAATGACCTATGTAAATAATGCCGAACTATTAACAGAAAAATTGAATATTAAATTCATACCAAAATGTTCTCGGTGTAGCTATGACAAGACAAATCCCTGAATTATGAATGGAGTTTTGGGTCAAAGTTTACCGATGCTCATTTTCACTAGAAAGTCATTATCAACTGCTAAGCAATTAACCTTTATAAACGAGCTTTCTTTGACATTATATATGGTTAAACAGGATTACGGACAATCAATAAATTTTATAAAAGGAATTCAGAAGAACGATGATGAATGAATCAGATAAATTAATTGCTAGTCTTGTGTGTGTACTTGTCGTAACAAGTTTAATATTTCATTTGACATAAGATTTGAGGGTCAAGTTTTGAAAAGGCAAGCATCAAATATAAAAAAAAACAATTAGGACAAGTGATGATTAATTATACAATCAAAAACATCATCAAACCATCATTTTGTAACCATCTCCGGTTTCTGCTTGCTAAATTACTAATATCAAATACACATAAGTATTCTATCAGTCAATCAAGATGTTGGCTCTGCTCTGCTCAAGCATAATTTGAAACTAATTGGCGTTATGTCAGATATTCAAAATAATTATTTATTTATAAACAATATAATTAAAATCGAGAAAATCGTGCAATTAGACTACAAGCATAATCTACGTACTGATTTTTTCTTCGACTAGTATTTTTTTTCATCAGGAAAAAATAGGTATTTTTTAGATACTGCCATACTATGAAATCCTTGTTTTCAATAAATAGTTAGCAAATACAAAGTTCATTAAGAATACGTATAAATAAGAGTCATAATTAAGATAGAAAAACTTTAAAGTTTAACAGTCAGCTCATTGACTGGTAATCTTTTCATCAGAGGTTATTGGAATATAATAATATTACCACTCACAGTCATTATAATATATATTTATTGGATACTATAGTTTGTGATTGAGCTCATCATTGGTTTGGGGCGACGCCAACTCGGTCAAGTTTAGTACCACGACCGTGTAGTTGTATTTATTTATTGCTTACATGCAGCCATTTGAAATTTAATAGTGAATTATTACTATTATTCATATACTTTTATTACCCCTTAACACCACATCATACAGATATAATATTATATATTAGCAAATGATAACGTGATGGTTATAATTATTATTCCTAATTATTTTCATTTACATAACCTAATTCACTTTATTCCATAGTATGGTGATATTTATTCGTAACTGTTTGAACGATTTAATTTAGTTCTTTTCTGGAAGAAATTTATCCAAAGAATATATATTTAATGAATATAAGTTTGTTTTTCAGCAAGCTAGATACCGTATCTTTAACGTGGGAGAGCCATGCTTCGGCATGAATGGGCCGGCTCGACCGGAGTGATGCCATGGCCTCACAGAAAACCGGTGAGAAATAGCGCTTGAGTTATGTTTCACCGAGTGAGTGAGGATACCAGAGGCCCAACCCCTATCCAAAACTCCACCATGGGGGAGGTGTCCCCCATCCCATTCCCCATCCCCCAAAGGCCGGTAACGCATTTGTAACACCTCTGTGTTGCGGGTGTCCATGAGCGGCGATAATCGCTAACTATCAAGCGATACGTCTGATCGTTTGCCCACTATTCCTAAAAAAATATCAATTTCCCGAAATAAAACCTTTATAGATTTTGTATCGCCCTAGTAACAACCATTGGCGATTAGAATGAGAACCGTTTATCAGGTATAATAACGTTTGCTGTTTTCATTAATAACAAGAAAGCAAAATTTATCCTTGTGCTATGCGATAAAACCTTAAGCTATATAAAATAATAAAACTTATTACCAACAACCAAACTACCGAATTATAAACCGTTACAGGCTTAGACATCCATTTCATGAGATTGAGAAGAGATTGTTCCCACAAGTACCTCTCTGTTTAATTGTTAATATTTTTATGATCTCAAAATATTTCTTTCGAAGTTTGAGTGTTTTATATGTATAATAAGCATTTATTTACCTTAAACTATATATATCAGTTATCTAATACCCACAGTACAAGCCATACTTAGTTGGAGACTAGATGGCATTGTGTAATGTACCTATGTTTTACCTATTGTATATTATATTTTTCTACTGAGAAAAATATTCTCTGTAGGTACTGCACGCGTCCCCTCTACGCTACAAACAAATAATAAATACAAAGATTGTATCAACAAATGTTCAGTATAATTCAAACAGTACTAATACATTGTATTTACCAAACATTCTGATAACATCTACTGTGATTAAATAGCAAATATTGAACAACTCTGTGTCCTGAATCACGCGGACAATTACACGTAAACACCTGTCACCGGGACTGGAAATACAAATAAAGTCACACGACTAAAATAAAATAAAACTAAAGATATACCTCTAAACAATAAAAAATATATAAAAAATTTGACCGTACCGCACATAAATACTGCTATGAAGCAAATGTCCCAAAGGTAAGAAAAAAGTCATGCAATTATTTCATAGAAAACAGACAAGGAATCTCTAGTTACTATTATTTAATGTGTATCACATCAATGTTTTTCAAAATTTTGAGAACGAACGTGCATTCGGCGTTTATATTTTGTGTAAGTAGATGACCTCACTTCACTTTCATTTTAATATTATTGCATTAGCGATAGTTTGCGTAATTACCACTCACCTTGAAAAATAGTAATATCGCCGATAGTGGAAAATTGTCAATACTTTTAAGGTGATATTTTATCTTTTGCACAAGAAATATTGATAACTTGTAATTATTTCATTTATGTCATTACAATTAGTATTTTACGACTTTCAAACTACGGTTTAAGAGGCAAAGTATGAAACATATGAAACGCTCTTTGGCGTCCATAGTGTACTCTTGCAGAGCAGGTAAAACGTTGGCGCGATGTGTTCTGCGCGAGCCATCTTGATCTGGTAACGGTTTTACTTTCTTACCAAAAAAACCTGGGTCTTCTGCAATAGTGTTACTTATGACAGCACACCCTGTGATTTTAATCGATTTTGAAATACTAGTTCGCTATGCTGACGAACCATTGGGGTTTCCACACGAAAAAACTTTATCTATACGATGAAATCATACAATGAAATTAATATAATCGGTAGTATCGTAATTTTAATTAATAAAATCGATACTATCTATTGCTAGCATTTCCTAATTTTGTCCACTACTACTATCTATATTTTTGATTATGTTATCGAAGTTAAAAATTTCGATAGGACTACATGTAGCTCGCTATTATAGCTTGACTAATTTCCAAGGACTCGACATTATCAGAATAGTATTAAAGACTATCACTATCGCAACAACACTATTGCATTTGTCGAGCTTTGTGCATACTGTCCAGAAAGACAGTATGTACATCTAAAAACAATTTTTTTTAGTAAATTTGAACGATCTTGCTTTAATCTTAGTGGTCTAGAAACTGTTTAAAGGTGACTGAATGTTTATATAAATAAATAAATATGTTCAGACATTTTAACACACAACGCCATCTAGTCCCAAACTAAGCAGAACTTGTACTATGGGTACTAGACAACTGATAACTGTAGATAAATACATATATACTTTTTTTGTAAATACATACATATTATACATAGAAAACAGCCAAACTCCGAAACAAATAGAAGAATATATATAGAAGAATACAGCCAATATAATTTGATTTCTTACATAATATATATTTGTCTATGTATAAAATATTACCGTGTTGCAGCATAATGCGGGATAAAATTATATTTAAAACATTAGCATGTTATACAATCTATAAAAGATAAATAAAGTCAATTAAAAACCAACTTACATTTTGAGGGATTCGAAAACCTTTTAGGAAATAACGAGTTCAAGAAGTAGTAATATAGTAAAATAAATAATAAAAAATAGTCTTAAACTTTAGGCATTATACAAATTTTAGGGATAACCCTAAGATATTTGAAAGTTGATGAAAAGATGAACTACCAACTACGATAATCAGACTTATTCATTATCTCTAAATCTTTTGCTATCTTTAATGACAAAGAGACCATGAAATATTATAATCTCAATCATGTAACTGCTCAGAATGCTTAAACAAATTTATCATTTCATTAGTTAAATGTTGTGATTTAAGTAGTTTTCCCTTCCGGGAATTGGATGTTATAAAAACGGATTCGTCCACCACTTGTTATATTTCAGTTCACTTTCAGTAATTATTAAGATGTCAAAGTTGAAATTGTTATTGTAGTTGTTGAGATAAACAGGAAAAATGTTTTTCCTACCATTTCATTCTACCAAGAATACTTGAAAGGGAAAACTCAAGAAACTTCAATGAAAGATAGAAATAAATTTCTAAAATCGAAAAATTACCCGTTACCTATAAAACCTCATCCCAAATCCAACAACGGCAAAATTCTGCCAATTGATATTATTACAACATGACGTAATGAGTAAAGACATAATATTCAAATAAATTAGATATAAGATAGTAGAATAACACTTTATTTGTCTTTAATACATAATGCACTTGTATCTACTGGTCCTTGGCATATAAGCATTAAATTTATGATGTTTTAATACTGAGATTTTCTTATCAATATGTGCAATAACAGCTTGGCTTTTCACGTAATGTTTCATTTAAACAAAATTATCACGTGTCTGTTTATCATCTTTTATCAAACCACGTGCATGTTGCCGCTTCTTTGACACAGCATTGTGTATAAGACTCTTCTGTTGATAATATTACTGTACTTAGAGAACAACACAAACGTATAAGATCAGAATGTCATTCAGGGGAAAAGAAGAGATAGAGAAAAAATGATTTTTTAAGCCTTTAATACCAAATCAAAAATATGTCAAAAACAAACAGGTATTGTTTTAGAAAAGTGTAGTATCTAGACAACACAGCTGTAATATGTACATCTATCTATCATGTCCTACTATGCTTGTCATAATGACAAGAAATGACAGCTCCACCTCTCGAGGCAATAGAAAAAATAAATGGCGAAATATCCGGATATATGAATTTTTAACTGTTATAAGATTTTAACGGACACGCTTAGAAATTAAGAGACACATTACCTTATTTCTGCGATCTACACTGTAAGACAATAATAATGTATTATAAGATTAGCCGAACCGAATGAAAACGTGTGTCTTTCAGGCCATGTTGGCCCATCAAACTATTGGGGTGGGCACCAGAGTACACATTTGACCCATATATAACAAAAATCAAAATTTTATGTAACAACCTGTATAAAGGCCATGTGTACTAAATAACTATCATTCAACGTAAATGGCGTTCTTATCAAGTTATGTAGATAATTAGATTTGTGGCATTTGTTTATCAAACAAATGGTGGTTTACTCAGTAACTATTATCATTCACGCTTGTTCTGACTTTCAATTAGTTACCTTCATTCTATCATATTGTATGTTAAGGCCTGACTTAAATTCCATATGACGTTTATATATTAAATATACCTTGTCCTTGCAAGAATATTAATCCATCTTTTTATATATCAGAGTATAAACTTTAATAAAGGCTGATTGATATTACTCAGGGTTAAAATTTTAGGAAAATGAAATGAAATTATCATAACATTATGTGTAATCTGTAATTTAAAAAAGAAAAATGTATTGTTTAAGGTAATGAATTTTATTATTATTACTTGGCCAGTTTTTTTAATAGTGGTTGATATAGTTGTACAAAACTGTGTATTATTCTTATTGCCATAAATAATTAAAGACCCCGAATAAGGAGAATGTTACGCTCAAAATAATAGGTGACACAGATCCTAATAGCTGTCATTCTTGCCAACGAGTATTGCGTGACGAGGAAGCAGTCGTTCGACGTCACATCCTTCCGCACAATAATTTGACTTATCAGGATAAATGAGGCTCTCTTTTATCCATTTAGATCTGGATTTTTGCGATTTCTGCCGGAATATGCCGAACTCAGACATGATTGACTCTATAGCTATATATACTTTGGCTAAAACCAATGATACGAAACTGATTTTGTGATTATTGGCTTGTGTTGCTGATTCATAATTGGAGTATCTTTTACTCTCATATAACTTTAATTATATTAATAAGATGTTTTAATTCATTAATATTTTATCTTTTCCTCTTTTAATTTGTATCTTGTTCAGCTCCTCCTTCGATGCCGCCTTTATCTCGTCAATCGTGGCGTAGCGTCATCTTTTCATGCGCCTCTTCAGTTTTGGGAACAAGAAAAAGTCACGGAACAAGAAAAAGTCGCGGACAGATTCCAACATCTCATTAGCAACGTTCATGCGATGCTGTTTTTAATCGAAATCGAGCAATTTTGGTACGAATTTTGCGGCGACCCGTCTCATGGCCAAATTATCGATTAAAATCGAATGGCATGAGCCAATCAATATGCCTAGGACCTTGGCAATTTCTCTAACAGTGATTCAACGATTGGCCAATGCCATTTTCTTCACTTCATCAATTTTTTCGTCAGTTGTTGAAGTGCTCGGGCGTCCGGCACGCTCTTTGCCGTTCACATCTTCTCGGACTTCTGAAAACATTTTGTACCACCGATAAATGTTGCTTTTGTCCAAAGTAGCTTCTCGATACATTCGGAATGCATCCGCGCACTTAATTTCGTTTTTCACACAAAATTTGATACAAATTATTTGTTCCATTTTTTTGAATAGGTAAAAATCAGTAGCAAAGCAGATGTCAACAATTAACTGAACATTTAAAATGGCCGAACTTGTCAGCATAAGTGAGAAACATATGTACCAACATAAAGCCACAAAAAATCGAAATTGAAATATACGGAACCCGCGAAAATTCAAAATTCGCGATACTTTTTGAGCACACCTCGTACACTACTGAAGTCTTTTGATCAGTCTAGTAGCTAAAGGTTATAAATAGAAATCTTATGTGGTGAAAAAATAGTACCTTTTAATACAATAAACACATATAATCTCGATAAACACGTATGAATTGACGAAGTCCTGGAATCAGAAAATGGCACTAATTGATTCATAAGCCATTATAGTCCATTGCAGATTATTTAAAAATACTGTATTACCATAAACTACGTAACAAACTTCATTCAAAAGGATTACCTATGATTTTCGGACTTCATCGCATTTTTGGAGTTTATGGATGATTTAATTTCGAGTTGCAAGCGCTGGCACTAAAATAAGTGTTGTGATTTTATGTATTCTGTGCAAAGAACAATGCTCGTATACAAAATCCCATTTAACTTAAATTGAGCCTTCAATGGTTTTGGCAATATAAATTAGGAGTGAATTACCCAAGAGATGGCTTTTGATCATAAAATCTAAACTTGCGGTTCTTAAATTCATTATACGACTATACAAAGCAGACAATTATGTACTTTATTTGTAAGTTCTATTGTCTGTGGAAAGTACTGTAAAGTCCTTTATTCGTATCAGACTTTGTACTTCATTGTCTTTATCAACAAGTACTAATTCAATACTGCTGTTTTTATTTGGTACAATGAGCTAACTTTATTTTTCAATTACGTATTTACCTCTGAGACATCAAGTTGGTAAACAATGTAATTTGACATCCTAAATTTTTTATTGTGAAGTTTTAAATATGTTGCTAATAATAGTCGATGAAACGTGAACATATATATATTTTGAAAAATACTAGAAAATGTATCAGAAAGAGGTATCCTTTGGGCATACTGATCCTGTTACTGGGCACGTCGTTATTTTACTATTAGGCTCTCCTTAATTCATACAGCAACGGAATGAGGTGATGCAGTTGAGAACCAAGGTCATTAACGTAGCCCAAAGGATTGGTAAGCTGAAGTGGCAGTGGGCTGGCCGTATTAACCGCAGAACTGATTACCGTTGGGGTAAACGAGTTCTTAAGTGGAGACCGCGTCTCGGCAAACGTAGTGTGGGACGTCCACAGGCCAGGTGGAGTGATGATCTGTGCAAAACGGCTGACAGGAGCTGGATGTGAGAAGCCGAAAATCGAACCGAGTAACGTGAAATTGGAGAGGCCTATTTCCAATAGTCGACTGAGATAGGCTGATGATGATGACGGGATACATTGTTATCAGGGTTTACTTTTGTCGAACTGTATTGCAAAACATGTAATTTATCCCTTGTTTCGTTTGGATTATTCAAGCGGTTCCGCATCGGCGCTTCTTACGATAAACTTTTTCTCTTGTACTTATTTGACAGAATCGACCAGACTTGTAGCTACTATTGAAAGATTTACTTACGTTTAATATGCAGGTCTTCCCTACGTTAGTGGGATTAAATAACAGTCATAACTTCAATAATTAAAGACACGAGTGTAGTTAAGTTTAAAGATAAAGGTGGGTAAGAAGGGAATGCAATGGAAAAAAATCCATCTATTTACAGATGGATTTAAGAGTATTGGATACATGGTGAGATGAAAGGTGCGGGGAGGTCAAAATATATAAATCTTTTTTTTTCTATGTGTGTAGCTATCCATAAGATGTTTAACGAAATATCACTGCGAAAACAAACGATAGTTTCGAAACGAAATCTTTCCCAGTGAAACAAAGTATATTTCAACGTAATCGTTTTAGTGTTTTAGACAAAAAAGAGTTCTGTTTCAAACATTAAATGCAAGTAACGTCTTATTCTTAATTTTTATTAATATAATTATTTATTCTTAATTTTTAATCACTAAGACAAATACATAATCTAATAAACATAGATGAGAAACTTTAATTCTAATTTAACAGAATGATTTGAAAAGATCTATTGATCTATTAGTATTTTAAGAACATCACTATCAAACGATTTAATATGTTGAAAGTTATATTAAACTTCGCAAATTATAGTGATATTATTATATTGGAGCAGTGCGATTTTCCACATATTTAGTCAAAGCTAAACTTTAAGGCAAATTGAGAAAGTTTGAAACCACACACCTTTTCATGTATGAACATGAAGCTTATATTTAAATTTTCTAAGGCTACATACCTATAGCCGTTTTGATTTAAAAACCAAAGTAGCCCTTATTGGACGAAAGTTTTAAATCTTGTAAACAATTTTTTTTTCAGTACAGTGGCAGGTATAAGATATGAAACACAAGTACTATGAGTCACCCCCTTACCCTTACTTTGTCTTTTGCAATTCTTTTTAAGATTAACGAGCTAACAAAATAGGGGCTTCATAACTTTTCTTCCGTAGTTCTGTCTAATCACAAGTTACAAATTAATTTATCGATGTAAGCAAGAACTATTCGTTCTTGAGATTTCTAAGATATCAAATAACATTCGTGCTTTTTACGAAGATGATTGTAATTCTACAAATGTAATCATACCCAATGTGTTAAATATAACAATAGCTTATGAAAAAAGTTAAGAGCGCATATTTTTATGAGTCTTACCGTACTAAGTACGTTATTTAGGCATTGTCATGACTTCAGTCCCCAACCCGCACTTGACCAGCGTGGGGACGCATGGCCTTAACCCTCTTCTGTGAGGAGACCCGAGCCCAGCAGTGGGACTATGGTTTGTTGATGATGACTTCAGTAGTTCCTACATGTGTTGCATATTTCTTCCGTTTTTAAAGTAATGCACAACGATGTCTACTATCCTTATACAGTAGTATTGTTATTTAAAACAGACAATTTGTTTTGTATGAATGTATGGTTCCAACGAAGCGTCATATTGGGACAAAGTGACCTCTTTGTTGACCTATCAGTGTTATCGATGAACATTGGCCGACGACCCCAGTTTCATAATATTTATCCACACTATTATATATATACATTATTAACAATGCTATTATTTATTACACATTATTATTTAATAAAATTATTCACATTCGGAAATGTATCACGGGAAGTGATGACGCATTTTTTTATGACTCAAGAATCTAATTTGCGCATATAGATTTGTCTCTTTATCCAACTACAGTGAAGCTAAAAGAGGGGTTATATTTTTGCCAGTCTATTTATGTTAATATTTCCACCGTAGTGCTTAAGTTACTGAAGTGATTTTAATGAATAAGGTGTTAATAAATTCGGAGCAATCATCTTAGTGGCATTGACTATATATATTTTATCAAAAGTTTTTACGTTTTTGTCCTTTTCATTCATGGTAGCAAATACAACAAAGAAAAGTTTTTAAAACTTTACAGATTTATTTTTTTAAACGTATGCCCTATAATAGAATGAATAGAATATTCAACTTCCTACAACCAACCGAGGGGCAGCGGCTCGTCAGGCATGACACGTTTCCTGATCCTCTTGATCTAGAAAAACGCCAGTAAATATCGTGCGGGCAACTTAAAAAGACAATAATTGTTTTACTGTGCTCACACTCGTGTAATATATCGAATAGAGACATTGTTCCTGCTTAGTTCTTGCAGCTTTGTTCTCTAACTATAAAGTTTTTAAAATACCTAACATTGTTTTCAGCAAAGTTGCCGCTTCACAGCTCCATTAACTAAATCACATAGATTTCTCAGATCAATCCGATCCAGACCAACTAACATGCCAATGCATCTAAATTGCACAACAAATTAAAGACTTTAAGTTTACATATTTGATAATGTTCCTTTGTGTTTTTGTATTATAAGAATAAAAATTTAATTTTAATTATTTTTTAAGAATACGTTGTACAAAGTCTGACATTTCTTTGTCAGTAATTTTTTCTTGATATCTTATTTCATACATATTCTTTTAAGATACTCCGGGCAAATATTTGTCAGCCCATTAGATGACGAGAAAGAGACTTTCTTGTTGTTGCTCTTCATTACAGGCTAACATAAAACTCTGCTCAATTGTAAACATTGTTCTCCAATTACATTTAATTAGCTTTTGTCTGCGCCTCCGCCCGTGTAAGTAGCCTCCCTTCCTCAAAAATTAAATTGAATAAAATTTGGTATCTCTCTCTACCAAATTTATATTGAAATCGGTGTAGCGGTTTATCCATGAAAGCCTAACAAACAGACATAAAAAAGTTACTTTTGAATTTGTAATAATAGTAATAATAGAGTTAATACTGTAATCGATCATTTTTTAAAATACAAAAATGATATTTGTGATCTAATACACACTCCATTATTAATAGTTATATAGTAAATTTTATCAGATTCGTCGCACGATTTTGTTTTATCTTATTTACTATATAATAATTTAGTTTGTTATTTCTGCAATTCCGGTTTTTTTATGTGGCAATTTGTATCAACATGATAAGATAATAATTGAACAAATATTTACGACCATTTGTGGCTTCAGTTTTTTTAGATAATTAAATTGTAACAAAAATCTCTGAATGCCCTCAAATATACTGACAGGCTTCGCCCTTTAACCTCGTGTAAAAACTGATTCAGGTAAAAACCTGGTAAACGAGTAGACGACCCCAAATTATCTTAGGAATAATATAAGATAGAAAGATGAGAAGGTTGAACTAGTTGTCAGAATATTTGAGGACACTGCCTTCCCAATAACAATTGTTGTATATCTTTTAGACTGGCGGTTTAACGTGTTCTCCGAGGTATAGGCATAAAATACCGCCAAACTACCACACTCCGGGCTGTTATTAAGAATTTATTTGAAGAAAACCCAACAACTGGTCAACTCGACTAACAAGGCAGTTTTACAAACTCTAATTGTAGTGTAGGGACTCAGGTCACTTATTTGTGTATTTTGTAAGGTATTTTGTCAATATAATATAATGTAATATTTAAAATTACCTTAAAAATCTAATTGACATAAATTACTCATAACAAACATTGTTAAGGGCGAGACGGCGCTATCCTGGTATTGCGCTCGCGCAAACACGCCGTGCAACGACCCGTTCGCAAGAGGACGGGCAGTACTGTCCAGGTCCTAACTCGATCATAACTTATATCTCGGCCCGCTTATATATCAATAGTGTCCTTACATGAGTATATCTTCCGTCATAATACTGTACTCCTTCTACATCACAGTGTAATATTTGTGTATGAGTAATTTCTTTATTAAATTTTCTTTCCTACTCTTCTGTACTGTGGACTATTTATTTCTTTATACCTACATATTCATATTACTACAGTAGCAAATATCTATATTTTATTATAATGTACTGAGTAAAAAGTAACTTATTACAATCATTTTAATGCATATTTTTTATTAACCTGGTAAATATGTTTAATAATAATATCTGGTGATATACTTCGTTGACATACATCGTTGTTTAACGTATTCTACTCGTGTCTGTTTTCGGATTAATTTTATCTATCTAGACTTTAAACTGTGACGCTTCTAAGTATAGATAGTGTAGTTAGTATTAACATTAGATTAGTTGGTAACACTTTTCGTATTATACAAAATTTTGATCATAAAAACGTCTAGACGTGTTAATCGTGGTTCGTCATTTACGATTTTAATCTATTTAATCGTTTTTTATAATTTTATTTATGATTATTCAATTGTATTACAAATGCTAAGAAGCATGTTTTACTAGTTTAATAAGTAATTTAAAGGTGAGTCAAAGCAAAATCCTTTAACAATACTGTTTGGATGGAATGTATTATTATAACCCTCTTTCATAAAAAAAACCGACATTTATTTATAAATTATTTAAGCATGAAGTTAAAATGATATATCTTTATCGGTCAGATACATATATTTTTATGTTCGTTTTTATGTCAAACATGATAAGAGTCATAATATCAACATAAAATTACGTCTATAAATCGGATGACAATACAAATCTATATACACATTCGAAACTGTGGACGGAAATCTACCACATGTTACTTATATCTTTTTTCTCACTTATCATTTTTATTTGAATGTTAAGAAGAAAGTAGGTATTTTTATTAATTAGTCTATTATTATATAAATCATTACTTTTATTGTATTTTATAAGTACGTGTATTAATACTTTACCAACAAGCCCATTATAGAATAAACAAATTATACCGATTCACAGTTTTGGTCTGACCTTTAAATCAATATGTTTGATTTAAAGGTCAGACCAAAACTCATCATGCTTAAATTTAAATGCCAAAAACATCACTCTTTTGTTTACAATATCTGTTTTAATACACAGTAAAGATGTATTAAAGTCAAATTGATACGATGTTGGGTTTTTGATAAGATCAAGTGAAAACCCCCGTGAAGTTGAATGACGTCATAATTTTCTACTAAAATAACACCCAATTGTCTGCTATTTTTACATAGCCCGCAAGCATAATCTTATTTCGTGACCTTATAAGAATAATTTGAGCGAAAGGAGAAATACCTACGCAGCCTAAAGGCATCAGTGTTAATCCGGGTCCAAGCTGGGCATATATTATATCGCGAAATCAAGGTCAAGGTTACATTTAGACGACACTCCCATTGTATTGAATATGTTCAGGATAGATACTAGTGCAGCATTGCGGATTTCACTGCGGTATTTTTATGTATTCGCTATTTTAAGCTTTTTACGAGTTCGTAATAAGAGATAATTCTATTCAAAGATGGACTAAAATCTGAAGAGTTTCTACTCGATTTTCACTGGTATCTTATGCAAATAACAACATGTAATAATATCTACTATCCTGACTGTTTATTTTTACTTACTAATAATTTTAGCACACATGTTAGGAGTATTACT
Source organism: Hyphantria cunea (assembly GCA_003709505.1). Taxonomy (NCBI): domain Eukaryota; kingdom Metazoa; phylum Arthropoda; class Insecta; order Lepidoptera; family Erebidae; genus Hyphantria; species Hyphantria cunea. Next base: position 303,239 of record PKRV01000385.1, read on the forward strand.
ACTACAGCTTATTTACAAAAAAATAAACTCTTTAGCTACTTCCACTGAAATAAATGTTTGATTTGTTTGTAACGATTAAAATAAGATACAGCGCGATTTCGATTTCTTTATATATCTGTAACGGATTTTTCATTTTTCGTTGAGGCAACAAGGGTAAACACCCTAGTCAGAATCTGACGCCCAATCCAGGCGATCCTTTTACTTCAAAGACAGCGACACAAATATCTAGAAGCTCTCCTAAAATGTTATTTCCTTAATTTCTTCCCCCTCTGTCCATGGAACTGCTCGACGCTTTCGTCTATTACTCCTGCAAATCAGATATACATAATATGTAGGTGCCGAGAGAAATAGTGAACTAAAATTTTACCTTCAATACCTTCTAATTTCAACGAGATTTTCCCAACCATCTTCCCTAAGATCAGGCTAAAAACTACAAAAACCCTGTATCAAGTCACTCACTACAATAATCAAACCAGAAGTTATGAATTATTTCAATACACCTGTACATACAATCGTGTATAAACAGCCAGAATTAAATTAAACGATATGTATTCGCACTCGATGTGCCGGTTGACATTATTTACATGTCGTTGATCTCATTCCGTAATTGACCACAAATTCAAACAATGTTAAATTAGAATTATTACAATGTCGAGGTATATTTTAACACTACGCCTGATATAACATCTGTTGCCATGATTATTATAGCCTGTTAGATAAATATGCTAAAGACAAATTGACATCAACTGGCTAAGATGTTAACAGAATAATTATTTTGACTGCCTCGGTGGTGCAGTGGTAGCGTACGCGACTGCTGTCCTTGAGGTCTCGAGTTAGAATCCTGGGTTGGACCAAATTTTTGTATGATCTGCAAATATTTGTTTTGGAGTGAGGTGTTTTCTATGTATAATATTTATGTATTTACAAAGACAAAAAGTATATATGTATTCATATCAGTTGTCTAGTACTCATAATATAAGCTGTGCTAAGTTTGGGACTAGATGGCGTTGTGTGTTAGATGTCCGAAAATATTTATTTATTTATTTAGTATGACGTACTTTTATTGATAAACTATTCATTTGCATAGTCTGTAAACAAAGAAAAGATATTGTTAATAGACACGTGATTTCTTGATTGATTTTGACGTCATCATAAATCTCGGTATGTAGTTCATCCTAGTTTTTTAAAGTATATTCTATACCTTACTCTTTAGACAGAGACTCTTTAGCAGGGTAGAGGTCATTTTGCCAGGGCCATACCTAAAAAGACATTCTTTGCCCTTAGTAGTACTACTATTAATTGTTTTACATCATTCATATTTTCGAATGACCTTGAATTTGAATAACCTTATTAAATTTGTAGTATAACAAATTGGAGTAATAATGACTAATTAATTAATTATGTTCACATGTAATTGTATTAGTTGTCTAGTACCCATAACACAAGCTCTCTTTAGCTTGGGACTAGATGGCATTGTGTATAAATTATCTGATATATTTCTTTTTTATTTATTAAATGAAAAATAGCGTAGTAACTTTGAAAGCTCTACTTACCTCAACGAGAGAAAGAGAAGTAATGAACACATTTGACGTGACACATATTTGTAAACAGGCTTTTATAAGTGAATTAGAAATAAGTAACTATTAATGATATAAAAAAATAACCCAGTATTTTACACAAACCAGAAATAAAGTCCGCAATCTTCTAAGGGAGATCAATGAAGCCCGTATTAGGATCGTAATAACCTGTCAATGACCCACTTAATTCCGATCCGTACGATAACTGACATTTAAATGTTAAGTTCTTTTAAACCATGGCTTACATTGCCTATTTATCATACCGAAAAGAAAAACTATAATTCACGTCGATATTAAAAAAAGCTTTTACAAATCTATATTACTTTTGAGCTTGTATTTCAGATATTCCACATTTTTTGAATTGAATTGCAATAATAATAAACATGTGCAAATTATCTATTCAATCGTTAAGATGTTTTTAAAAGAATGTAAAGAAATAATACTTATATAAATAAAATTGTGGGTGAATTGTGGCCTTCACATCAATGCTCTTGTTTATTTATTGTTGAAAGAGACATAGAAAGTAAAAAATATAACGTACTCCCATTGTAGACTATTTCGTTTACCTGAATTGATCATTATTGATCTACTTGTGTTACTTGAGGTTTAAGCAGCGAAGCGATTAAGCGAAGAAATAAAAATTTAATATAGACGTAGGACGAAAACCTTTTTAAAGAAAACATCATTCGCAACAAATTTTTGATACATATTCGTAAATGCGTACAGGAAAACTCTCAGTTAAGCTGGTTATTTCTTTTCTAATTTCTTCTACTATCTACAGAGCCAGCTTATAGTCACAAATAATTGAATAGCAGTTATAGTGTCACTGAAAATGCATGGGATTCATTAAAAGCACGGTACATAATTCAACGTAATCAGATTTTTCATTCGCTTTATCTGTTTATAGAGGTAAAAACCAATAAGTATAATATAGTAAAAAAGTGTTATACTCAAATGCTTTGGAGGTATTATTGCCTCTGTTTCTAAAAAAGAATCAAAAGCACAATATTTTACATAAAACGTTAAAATTCAACCCCAAATTCATTCGCTGTAACAGAAATCCTAAGCTCTGGGCGTTCGACTATTTCGTGACAATATTAAATAACTGTGATAACATCGAATGAAGAAATGAAGTCACGCAAAATTTATGCAAATTTGTTGAATTATGTGACCCAATTGGGGTTCGTTTTCAGTTGAGGGTTCTCCGAAAGGACCAAGTTAAGAATTTTGGAGGGCGTACTGTATTGATTAATAAGTCTCTAGTTTCTACTAGACTCCTTTTCACTACTATTCTGAAACCATTTTTTCCTTTACAGCCCCTTAACCTATATTATGTGAGAGAACCGAGAGAGATTTACATGTTTGTGCACCTAATGAAATTTTACGTCTTGTTACGTCTCAGATAATTACAATACATTGATCTAAATATACTCGTAAGGTGTTAATCTATAGGGATTTGCACAATTAAAAAAGCACTTTAATCTTATATGTATGCCGAGAGTAAACAAAAAGTTTATGTCCCAACCATTCACCACCAAAAGTCATTCGTTCCACATATCTAAACCAACTTGACATACATATACGTACATACAAAACACATTTATTTATCATGAAAGCAGTTTCCGTGTTGGTAAGTCTCCGGAAAGAGAGATCCATATTTCTTAATGTCAAAAACTTATGACAAGCAACTATGACAAATACTAACAGAGGATTCACGAACTCTAGAAACGGCATCCATTTATAATAAAATGAAGGTTTTGCAAATTCATTCGATTATCATAAGATATTATTATAATTATTGTGATTATTCGTTGTCATGGTACATGTTTTTCGTGCCAATCTGAAATATCTTTCCAATCTATCCGTCAGGAATTTAGAACTATTGCAGAAAACATAGATCACTATTCATTACGAGTTGCTCGAGCTTAGAAGTTCTTCCACAAAGTATTTTATGAGGACGAAACTTCTTGATAGCACCTCAGCTGGTCTTACAAAAGTCGATCAACCACATAAAAACGTTAAATATGCCACTATGAGCTTTTCTTTTGTTTATATACCGTTATTGGAAATATTTCAGACGATTTTGACGATATTCTGTTTTCAATTAACTCGGGGCAGGGAATAGGTACGGACTATTCCAACTTTTTCATTTAAATATTTATATTATAGTAGGGACAGAGTGTTGTATGAAGATAACATAAAATCTACTTCTAGTTATTATCTAGTACGTTTATTAACTAATAGTTAGTTGTCGAATAGCAATATAAATAATGCTGATAACAGTAGAGTAACAGTTCTTTTCAGATTTTTATTTGTAAGCTCATATTATTTTTACAGAACTAACCTTGAAAACCTGGAACAGATCCAAATATCTTAGATGTCTAAGATATTTGGATCTTCAAAGAGGCATTCAAGAGTCCCTAAAATGTAGTAGAAAAATGTACTAGACAGACATCGATCATTCTTTTCATAAGTCATCCCTGAAGGCATTTCCATAATCTCGTATATTTATGTATTTTATATGATTCACAGCAAAAAAAGGTATAAGTGAAATATCTGATTCTTATTTTCTCGTGTAACTTTTAATGTAGAAATGTAGTCGTATCTTGTAAAAATATAGAATGAATGCTAGTTGCATCTGTAGGTACCACATTTTATATATATATTTAAGATCCCCAATAATTTGGGGTTTCATCAAATTCAATCTGAATGCTTCATCTGAATGCTTCCAATCACGTCGGGGCACCACTGTGGAGGTACGGATCACATATTCCTCCAACACAAAGGGAGGATCCTCCGACCAGACGAGGTGATCATGCCTGGCAGGCCACCGCCCCACCGTTAGTGTTGGGAAGTTGTATATATGTTAATTGGCGCGAGAACTTCTACTGCGCGATGCAGTATTGGTAGCTTCTTCGTGCACTAAGTTACTCCGTAGTTCAGTGTACCTTCGATTGATGGCGTTGTCATATATTTATGTTGACGCTGTATGTGGAAGTCGCCACAGTTCATTTCCAAAAATGTTAGATTTATTAAATTCTGACTTATGGCAAAATTGCTTGAAGCTGCCCTTCAATTTGTTGATAGTACCTGTCAACATGCTGAGGAATTTTTCTGGTCGAAGAGAAGTTTTTTGGTAACTAGTTAGGTTCTGGTCTCGTTCTATTTTTTGTTTAGTTTGTTTATGGAATAGGGGTTAAACGAATAGACAAATCGCCTAAGGCTAAGCGATTACCGCCACCCATAGACACCAACAACACCAGAGGCGTCACCGAGGAGAGGGATGGGGGACACCTTTTATATAAATTGCCTATAGACCCCAATAAATTCAGATATAATACCAGTACATTCAAATAGGAATCTGCTATTAGATTAAGTAATAATTATTTACTTAAATGTATAATTAATGTTTTGAATACACGACACAGCTTTCAACATCACAACGAAAATTTTCCACTCCTGAAAATCTCCTACTTAACAATAACAGTGTTATTGTTAAGTAGTTCTTCTGTTTTACATATATCTAATAAAATGTGGTTTCCTGCATGGGTTTTTATTTTGTTCTAAAAACACTCTTCTGCCCAAAGTATAAAAATATTATAGTATTTAAAAATAAAGTATCTGAGAGATTCGAAGTTTAACCGGAAACTTAATAGGAAGCTATAATTGCAGCAGCAAATACAAGAAAACCCATTTCCTAGGTTTATCACAAGGCACTATCGAGGAGATTAACAGTTAAGTTAAAGTTTAAATATCCCAGTTAATACCAATTTGAAAACTCAAAAACTTATCACTTCTAACATCAATCTATTGGAAATAAATTATGATATCTTATCGCCCAATTTACCAGAAAATATAATTTAAGTAATATCTCACAACACCTACAACTTGCCATTAAATACACAGAGGTCTCAATACTGGCAACTTCTAAGTAAATCCACATGAAAATAATACATATAATTTATCGTAATGACCCCATAATAATTGTTTATATGCTTAGTATACACTTAAGCTTCTGGAGTACGAATTATAGCGACAATTAATATTAGTATTGTACTGATTTATTTTGAAAGTTTGCTTAGCATTTCTGCCAGTTATACAATTGAAAATTATTTTATATATATGTTCGTTCACAGTTTTTTAAGGGTTCTTTTAATGTCCAAACTTTTGTGATACATTATTTAAGTTTGAAAAATGTTATCATCTCATAAGATGCTATATAAGATAGTATCTTTTTTTATTATAAAGATATAGCACCTTTGTATATCTATCAACGCTTCTTTAAAGCCATAGTTTTTAACGCTAAATGGATGGTTCAGACTACAAAAGTAACTGCTACGGCTCATATACAATATAGTCATTTAAATATAATGCTAAAATATATATATATAATATATATAAATAACAATATTTCGGACATCTAACACACAACGCCATCTAGTCCCAAACTGAGCAGAGCTTGTATTATGGGTACTAGACAACTGATATGAATACATAAATACTTTTTTTTTGTAAATACATACATATTATACATAGAAAACACCCAAACTCCGAAACAACCAGTTGGTCCAACCCAGGATTCGAACCCGAGACCTCATGGACAGCAGTCGCGTACGCTACCACTGCGCCACCGAGGCAGTCCGGCAGTATATATATATATATATATATATATATATTTATATTACTTTTCTACTAAAAAAGTCTGTATTCGTCTGGAAACTTAAGAAAGGTACATGGGTCAATAGTTTAGGATACTCATTTATAATAAATTATAATAATTACTATTTGGCATAAAAAGTACTTTGGGGATGTTTCATATAGCTTGTAATAACTACTGTGTTCACTATTCGTAAATTGTTTCTGTTATCATGGCCAAGATATTTCTTTTTTGTACACTTGTATAGGAGGGGAAGTTTCTTTGACGTCCCGTCGCCACTGGCACTATTGTCAGCGAAGTCTTTTGTTTAGAGTGGTCGCATTCTCCTGTTTCATACCACCTCATCGATATTGTTCTCACACGACTATCATGTTAACCTACTTTATACAATACTATAACACAACACAGTAATAGCATGCGAAGTAGGAACTAGCACGTGGAATTCCTGCGTATTTGACGATCATTGTATATCGTTACATTTCATTTTTATTTGATTACATTACGCGGTAGGATCGGTAATAGTATTATAGATTTAGTTCTGTATTGAATCAGTTTGGGAATTAATATTATGGCGTCTATATAGTCACGTATGGGTGAACTTATAGTTACATATTCCTAGGTTCGTGATACATAACAGCTTTCATTGATTGAAATAAGTATAATGAGAATTGCTTATTTGATTTTAATATTTAATAAAAATATTAAATTTTAGGAATGGCTACACCAGGTTTTTTCTTGAGATCTCAGTGTCGTAAAGTAATTATTTATATTCTTCTCTGTACTGCTGGTAAAATTGCAAAAATATATAATTGGATTAGATGATAATAGTGCCTTACAGGTATAAACTAAAAAAAAATATTTTCACCGTAAAATGTCATGCTATGAACCAACTATTATCGTAAATGTGAAAATAGTTTAGTTTGTCTAATATACTTTTACGGCTAAACTACTGAACCATTTTAACATAACGGCATGAGGATATTTTGATTCACAAGAAGGATATAGGCTACTTTTTACCGCAAAAACTGACTTGCACTCAGTCTGAGTAGCTGACAACAGCTAGTATTGAATAAATCAGCTACAATAATAACATCAGACTACATGTTAAATAAAACCAATGCCTAATCGTATTGATAATTGAACCTGCGTCTCTGTCCCTCAAATAAGAAATGATATCATTAACAGCATCATTGTCCGTCGACAGTGCAATAACGACGCAAATATTTTTTCTTTCAGCTGATGGCATGACGTATTCATTCGGCGTGTTCTATGCAGAGTTCCTGACCTATTTTAATGAGGGCAAAGGGAAGACCGCTTGGATTATCTCCATCCTTGTTGGAGTCACACTTAGTTCAGGTATTTATTTTTCTATTATGGTATCGTAGATATAGATGACTTCTGCATAACCGAACAGTTTAAGAACATCATGTATTATATCTTTATTATAGCTGTCATAAGTTGACTGGTTAGTGATTATGCATAAACTGTTTACAATTCAATTCAAATGAATCATATTCTGATGATAACACCATATGGCCGCGGTGAATAACGCCACATCCATGTATAAAATGAGATAACATTGAAATTAAATATATATAATATGCTGTATTACATATACTTATATATATAAGAGTATTCATCATAGAACGTGTTTTTGACTATATTTCAAGTGAATGTAGTATGTCATATATTTACTCACCTGTGAAATGTTCAGTACAATATTTATAGGATTGTATCTTTTGATAACGTAAACAAAACACTTGTTTTCCACCCCATAGTTCATTATCGCGAGAGGATTGTCTATCTATTGGGTAGTCACTACATACAGGTTCATGAATTTTTAGTACTGTACATTTGTAGAAAGAAACATCCTAAGTCGTCAAAATTTGTCGATCGATTGTCGAGGGCAACGCAAGTCCTCAGTATTTTTTTTCTTTCGATTATATCTCTGATTCATAGTGTAATACAGTAGAGATTATATAAATTGAATAGAGACATGTTTGATATTCATAGTTTCACAAATTGATGAAATTACTCCTGAGGTTTAGATAATCATGGGTACACGCCCTATATATCACGAAATTATTTGCACGTGTCCTGATGCGAGTTTAACATTTTTTACCCATCACAAAATAGTAAACAACGCCGCTAAAGAAATTTTCATTTCAAAAATGTATCAATATAATATACGATTTTCATAAAACACAGTAGAGTCACTCTAGCAGGCTAATACATAAAAAAATTGAATTCCAAGTGCCACGACTCCATTTATCTCGTGGAAGCTGTGGAGGTGACTAAAGGAGGACAATTACGCAAGGCTACAACGCTACATACATAAAACAAAACTTGAGACAAACCCTGTACCTAATTGGACCTGCGTGGTATTGTAGACTAAAGCCTCCTTTCTAAAGAATGGTCTAGAAAATTTGCCTAACCCATGAATTATAATAAGCAAAATTGAGATTTATCATTTTTCATCGTTAATCGTTAAAATAATTATTTCAGGTCCTATATCAAGTTCTTTTGTAAACCGATGGGGTTGTCGTGCAGTGACTGTGGCAGGCGCCGTGCTATCATCAGCCTGTGTTGTTATTTCGGCATTTGCTGGCAACGTTCTAACACTTATTTTTACCATCGGTATCGGAGCCGGCTTTGGCTTTGGGCTCATATACCTTCCTGCCATAGTCAGTGTGACTGTTTGGTTCGAACGCTACAGAAGTCTTGCTACAGGTAATTTTAAGATCTGTGTGATAATTAGTATACGATAAATAGTAAAATAAGTACTTTAGAAACATAATCACATTAGCCCTTAAATGTACTGCCAACGAGATTGCGGACATCAGCCATAATGTTTATATTAAAAACCAATTAAGAAATCCATTACAACAAAGTTTTATACTCCTTTCAGGTATTGCAGTATGTGGATCAGGACTTGGAACATTTTTATTTGCTCCAATCACAGCAGCTTTAATAGACTATTATGGCTGGCGCGGTGCCATGGCCATTATCGGTGCCTTCGTACTCAACTGTGTCCCACTAGGGCTAATATTCCTACCAGTACCTGAATTACCACGAACCCCAGCTTCTGAGCCTATGTTACCCATACAAAATAAGTCTCCACTAAAAAGATCTCAGAGCACAGAACATGTGATAAGAGTGAATGGGAAAGTTGAAGAAAACGATATGGCAAGATTGACTCTCTCCCAGCCTGCATTAAATAAGACGCAGCAAAATGAACACAAGCAATCACGTTCACGTCATGGTAGTGGTATCATGCACAAACCAGATATATTATATCAAGGCAGTATGCAAAGTCTTGCTAAATTTAGATCGTCCACACACATACCTGAAAGATCTCAAGAACAAAAAGTTGAATTGGAAGAAAGATGTAGTTGGCTGCCTTGCTCATCAGAATTTAAGTCAGCGCTGTCGCAGATGCTTGATTTATCACTTCTTACAGACCCTATTTTTATTTTATTTGCTATATCAAACTTTTTAACTAGTATAGGCTTTTATATACCATATGTATACATAGTACCGATGAGCGAGAGACTTGGAATTGAAAACCCACCATATTTGATTTCAATTATTGGTGCTGCGAATTTGGTTGGCAGAATAATTCTTGGCTATATTAGTGATAAGCCATGGGTTAACAGATTACTGGCTTATAATGTGTGCCTTACTATCGCTGGCTTTAGTGAGTATAGATCACACACTATAAAGTTTGCTCTGACTTTACACACTAATGTATATTAAAGAATGTATTTGTTTTAAAGTATTACAAATAACAATTAAAAAATTATATAGACAATAATATTTTTGTTACTTTTCTAATCCACCGGCTTTAAACAATTCTATAAAATATTTTGCAGACTGGTTACTTATTAGCATAATACTTTTTCAGGTACAGCATTAGCTATGGCCTGCTGGGAATTCTGGGGTCTCGCTTTGTACGCTACCACTTATGGCTTCACGATAGGTGCATATGTGGGGCTGACGTCAGTCGTACTTGTCGACTTATTAGGTCTTGAGAAATTGACCAATGCATTCGGTCTTCTCTTACTTTTCCAGGGAATCGCTTCTCTTATAGGACCACCTTTTGCAGGTATTACTTACTACGTATTATTTACTTCGGCAATAAATTTATTTTGGAAATCATCTAATCCTATATTTGCAGGATGGTTGTTCGACACGTTCCAATCGTACGCATCAGGTTTCTACGTCGCTGGTGCTACGATAGCACTGAGTGGACTGATTTTGTTCTTTATTCCCGTGATCGAGAGGCGAAACAAGAGGCGATGTTATGAGGAAACTCCAATGGCAGAGATATAGCAGGATGAATTCAGAGGGCTACGGAACGATTACCCAGTCATTGTTCTGAATAGCCCTTCCACACCGTCCTATCGGAGCTCTAGCGAGGACACCTACAGCAACAGGGTATACAAAACTACAATAATAGATGAGAATAATATTTTTTATGATTATGATGAAGATATCTGTGACTTTGTAAATATCGATGTGATGAATGAATGCGACAAATGTTAGAAGACGTGTTGAACTACTGAAGTCATTCCAATGTGTTGTGAGAGTGCGTGAAATATACTTACTTAGATAAAATAAAATAAAAGGTGCAATGTAAATTTTAATTTCCATCGTTATAACTAATTGTTTTAAATCTATAATAACATAAAGTGCCGATGATTACGCATTTCCTATGAACTACAACAAATTGATAAAACTAGTTTTAAGTACATAATATTTGTATTGTATGTATATTATTATATATTCGACTAGGTATATATTGGACCTTACAATATTGCTTTAATTGACCCGTTGGTATTACTAAGCAGCAGCTAGAATTTTCCTATAATTCCTCATACCAAGTTTTGCATGATTGCATAGCCTTACTAAAATATAGCTTTATTATTTACTATTTATATAATATCATAAATGTTAGATGCAAACAAAACACCATTTTTTTATTTGAAACTAAAAATAATAATCTTAGAGTTTAAAATTTATTGTTATCATTTTTTTACTTTTGTTATAAAATATTATGCCGTATTGTTATAGGTTAGTCCTATCTACCTATACCTATCTATATTCAAGTACCTTATACATCCACAACTATAAAACAAATAAGGAAAAATTAACGACTATAAGCATATCAAGGTGGCTCATAAAAACATGTACCCAACACTAACTAATAAATATCGTACAGATTGTAAAGTCCCCTGAAAATTAACATCAAATATATGATATATTTACGTTCTCACTTAGAAAAATCGCATTAAATAATAACACTAGTTACACCTACTTTTATGCGTATATTTAATATGCCATAGTAGTAAAAAACTTAACCATACATTGAAGTTTCCTGTAAACATCTATTGTTACAATTTATTATATAAAAGGCAATGTATAGTTTTTGCAGTTATGAACGCAATAGACTCGTGACATGTACTCGTAAACAGTACACAATTTATTTGACTGCCTCGGTTTCGAAATCTGGGTCGGACCAAATGTTTGTATGATCTGCAAATATTTATTTCGGAGTTTTGGTGTTTTCTATGTATAACATGTATGTATTTACAAAAAAAAAGTATTTATGTATTAATATCAGTTATCTAGTACCCATAATACAAGCTCTGCTTAGTTTGGGACTAGATGGCGTTGTGTGTTAGATGTCCGAAATATTTATTATTATTATTATTTATTATTATTTTAGCCGATCAAATATGTATCTATCCATGCGATTAGTTGTTGAAAGGAAAAATCGATGAATTCCCTTATTACTTTATACTGTAAACTTACTGATATATGTTAATATAAGAAACCAATAATTTATATACACAAATAAAACTAAAAAATATTAAGCCTAGTTTAAGTTTTATACAAATTAATTAACGATCGAAATTGTTGTTTACGCATTGAAAATACAATTTTAAATCTTCAAACTGCGATGACACCAACAGCAATTTGTTTTTAAATATCTGACTCAATCTAAAACATAAAATGTATAAAAGCATGAGATAGTATCTACATCAAAACACTTATGAAGACCTTTACGTAGATAACCAAATATTTGAATTGCGATATATGTAGTGTAATTTGTTGTAATTTAATTTTATAGTAAGTATACACTGTATATCTTGGACAATGTAATATCTAATATCTTAAATAATGAATGACTTATCTTTATTTTTTCGTTCTAAAAAATTGCAAACTGTCGAAGTTATAACAGTTTTACAGTATGAGTTCTGTTAAAACAGTATGAGATTCATAGACGTGTTATGATTTCGTATCATATAGTACTTGGCCGTAAAGATGACACCAATTTATGATATAGATCTAATATTTATATTCTTTCAACCAGATTGAGAACTTTGGTATTGCAATTTCGCAACTAATACTATAATACGCTATGCTGAAAACAAAATTGCCTGTTAATATAAAATATGAAGCACAGTCTGCTACAGCTATATGTCGNATTATTATTATTTATTATTATTTTAGCCGATCAAATATGTATCTATCCATGCGATTAGTTGTTGAAAGGAAAAATCGATGAATTCCCTTAATATAAGAAACCAATAATTTATATACACAAATAAAACTAAAAAATATTAAGCCTAGTTTAAGGTCTTTATACAAATTAATTAACGATCGAAATTGTTGTTTACACATTGAAAATACAATTTTAAATCTTCAAACTGTGATGACACTAACAGCAATTTGTTTTTAAATATCTGACTCAATCTAAAAACATAAAATGTATAAAAGCATGAGATAGTATCTACATCAAAACACTTATGGAGACCTTTACGTAGATAACCAAATATTTGAAGTGCGATATATGTAGTATAATTTGTTGTAATTTAATTTTATTGTAAGTATACACTGTATATGTTGGACAATGTAATATCTAATATCTTAAATAATGAATGACTTATCTTTATTTTTTCGTTCTAGAAAATTGCAAACTGTCGAAGTTATAACAGTTTTACAGTATGAGTTCTGTTAAAACAGTATGAGATTCATAGACGTGTTATGATTTCGTATCATATAGTACTTGGCCGTAAGGATGACACCAATTTATGATATAGATCTAATATTTATATTCTTTCAACCAGATTGAGAACTTTGGTATTGCAATTTCGCAACTAATACTATAATACGCTATGCTGAAAACAAAATTGCCTGTTAATATAAAATATGAAGCACAGTCTGCTACAGCTACCTGTGTGTAGCAAAAGCCCAATGTCTCCACTATTCAACTTCGAAGTGATTAAAATAAAATAGTATTCTGTGTAAGAAAGATAACTGCAATATGTCGCCAGTAGGGAGAAGTGATAAACCTACCTGGTCAAGTTTCTTTTAAACGGGATCATTCAATGCTGATTCAACGGAGTGTGCGTATTTTTACTCTTTAAAAGGCCTTACAGTGGACCAATCGTCAGTAGGATATGACGACATCCAAGTACCTAGTCAAGGCATTTTGTGCTTTATATAAATTAAGTAACATTAAATTCTTTCTTTAAATTGTATACTGTCTATCCTACTATGTACGTAGGATATCGTGGACAAATTATTGTACAGTACTTGCTTTCATTTCCTATTGAGCATTAGGCATAAATTTCTTCTTCAGTAGAAGTAAGTACAAGTGGTAAACTTTACACTGAGTGGCTTATATTGGCATGGTCACCCAATTTTATGCGTTCATTTTCGTCGATTATTTCGTTTACGCATAATATAATGTTAACTTGGACTGAATTAGGTAATCATGTATCATAGAATGGGACGGACTGCGCTGATATTCTTCGTACAAAACTTTTTTCTTTTTATTAAATTGTTGGCATTCTTGTAATCGTATTTAATACGGTTTTGTACATTATCTAATGTTAATGTTATATTTAATATATATAAATATTTAAAATTATAATATGTTTAAGCTGAAATAACTTATTGTTTTACTCACGTCTACCCCCAATACTGTTAAACATTATATATACATATATACGTTACCGTGAGATTATCAAGACCGTTGGATTGTAATCTATCTCGGGAGATTGTAAACTGTAGCACACCGTTCTCCATTTAGCGTATATTTTTTTTTTGATAATTTATCGAAGTAAAATCGCCAAATAGTGATATGGTACGCGACAGATTGGTGAACGGCATAGTATGTCCTGCGCCGCCATATTCGTTTGTTGCCGATTGTAAAGTATTTTTTTTATTGTAAATAGATTTTATATGTATGTGTATTTTCATATGTATATATCGAAGTAAAATTGTTAAATCACAAGCTGTACATTATAAACTGACAAAAAATAGTACGTTAAATTGCAAGCAGTATGTCACAATTGACAATCTTTCCACAGCTTACAATCTCGCAAGGTTGATTATAATCTAACGGTATTTCCGGATACATCTTTTTTTTTTTATATATATATTTAAGCTGCCAAAATGACTCTGCCCTGCCTGATGGAAAGCATGAGCAAAATCCAAGAGTGGTGGTCACCATCCTCAATGCGAAAAATGCAGCATGGTGACCCACACTATGGCGGCCTGGGGGGAAGGGGGATGATGAGGGGGATAGGGGACGTTGGATTGGGGTATGGGCCTCCGGTATCCTCACTCACTCGATGAAACACAGCGTAAGCGCTGTTTCACACCGGTTTTCTGTGAGGCCGTGGTATCACTCCGGTCGAGCCGGCCCATTCATGCCGAAGCGTGGCTCTCCCACGGTAAAGTTCTCTACTAGCTGCAGATAGTCCGAAATCCTCGAGTTTCAGGATTTTTTTTTGTGGCGTGAGTTTTTGATTAACTCGAGTCCGACATAACATTCAGTGGGTAGTGTCCGGAGCATTTCCGCACTGACAAAAAAATGAGGAAACTTTGAACCCGGTATCCTCACTCATAAGAAAAGTAATAAAAGAGTTGCTTAAAACTGATTTTAAGGAAGCTTTTCTGTGAAACCCTAAATAAACAAAGTATAATAAAACGGTTCTGTTTTACATAAATAAATAAATAAATAAAATAAATAAATGTTCAGACATTGTTAAGTTGTGCGACATACCTAGGTACATAGTTTATATACTCAGTTCAGGAAACATAATATTAACAAGCATTTGACAATTTCACAAGCTTTAAGTTTAACCAACTGATTCCTTCACTATCGATCATCAAGTTGGATCATAGTACAATTACTATAAACAAATGAAAATCAAGACATTATATCATAATATTTAATCTAAATTCTAAACTTTCAAACATATTTATTTAAAAGAAACCCAAGATATTTCACACTAAATAAAAGCGTTAATGTTCTTAGAAGAATGAAGTTAATCTTTCTTAATATCGGTAGTTTCGACTAGGGCGATTTCAGGAGCTTGCAGGTTGAACAATTTGTACCGCACGCGATCGTCGACAAGAAATAGTGCCATAGCAGTGAGAGCAGGCGCTACCTGTAACCGCAAACTATATTTAAGTAACAGAAGACACAAGTATGAAATAGTTCTAGACTTCATACTTTAAAAAAAATTACACCTTACAAAAGACAGATCATAAGAGACTAAAAATTTTGACTATCCAGAAGGTTGATTGAACCATTTCAAAAAATACAAACCAGACAGGCACTATGTTACCTTATTGTGTATTTTTAAATAATCCTCATCATAGACCTTCCCTAAGGCAAACCATAGAACGCGGTCTAGACAATACTACGAAATATTTGAAATACATACTAAAAATTTGTTTAAAAACATTGGCTGATTAAATAAAACTCTAGATATTTCTTTATTTCCTAAGATCTAAGAATTGAGAACTTGAAGATTTCTATCCAGCAGTATTCTGTTAACAGTCTGTTGAAGGTAATGATGAATATATTTTGAAACATACAAAGAGATGCCTTATACAATTTTCTCCTTAATTAACACAGTAATATAACAAACTAAATATTATGGTGATCAGAAATGAAACACGGAAAATTAACGTTCCGTTGTCGTTTCAACTTCTACAATAACGCAGTTATAGATACAAAAGTAATTTAGCGCCTGTGTGTGGATTATCACTTTTACGATCTGTAATTGTACAATAAATAATAACTACTCATATGTTGCCTAGGACGTGCCAATTCGGAAAGAACCGTAACAGTTTATCTACAGCTGGTATTTCGTAGATATTAAATTATATATTACGTTATCACAAACAAACAATAACTGACTACACAATGACTACACGGTTGGCCTAGTCGTTTCAGTGGTCGCCACACCGCTTCCTACTGCGCCAAGTGTTGTGGGTTCAAATCCTACATGGGACAACACTTTGTGTGATCCATTAATTGTTGTTCTAAGTCTGAGTGTACTTTGTGTCCGTTTCATGTATGTTTGTAAAGATCCCCGTGACACAGGAATGTATTTTCATAAAGAGGGAGTTGTCTTAAAAAAAAAAAGATGTTAGTTTACAAAAGTTATTGAGAAACTAAATCAAATAATATTTTTATGTTTTAAGAATATTGCCTACCTGCCTCATTTGATAGTTCTACGTTAATATTTAGTATTGATAGTACCATTGTTTTTTACAACTTTAAATTAACTATTATTGATTGAATTTCTTAATATTAGTAGTGAAGTTTTATATACTTAAATACAAAATGTAGGGAGGAACTCATTTAAGATGATAACTTGACACACATGAAGCGAGATCAAAAACGTTATTTTCACTCATAACCGATCAGTTGTACGCCAACATCGGAGGGCCTAATGTGAGGTGATCATTTTCAATCTTCACCGATAGAAGATCGAGTTGTCGTAGAACGAACTCACGCTAGGCCCCCTTAAAACTATTGAAACGAGATTAAAAATTGATTTTAACATACCCAGTGTATCCACATCGCCCAAGTCACATAAAATACTGTTGTCATAGGCAACAAGTCATCAAAAATTAGTTGCGCAATTATGACTCTCATTCTAATCAACGCAATGGGAGCCCAACAAAAAAGATTTACAACAGTTATCACTGTCACGCTCTGAAACAATTAAAAATATGAGCAACATAATCCATACTAATTATGTATAATTGTGTCTGTCTATATGTTAGGGTTTAACAGCTAAACGGCTGCACTGATTTCAATGAAATTTGGCATGGAGTTACTTTGGTCCTTTAGTCAGGACTTAAACTACACTTTACCACGAACATCGACATTTACGCGGGCGGTCGGGCGGGATATAAAACTAGCATACTCTACAGTTCTCCATGATATAATTAAAATTTACCTCCTGGACAAGCGGTAAAAAAATAGATAGCAGTGCCTAAGTTGTAATATCTATAAAACTTTTAGGCGCAGATCACTGCTAAGATCTTTTTCTTATAATTTACTGATACTGGAATTTTAATATCATTAGATTGATTTATTTTTTAAAGTTAAAACTCCTAGGATTGTGCGCGGAACGCAATATTGTTTTATAATGGTACAATAAAGTCATTAAGACTTTATTGTACCATTATAAAACAATTTCATTAAGTTATTGGTGCAATGTTGTTATTGTTTTTGCCTTTCCTGTAGCTTCGAAAGTGTCTAGGTTGTCTCCCTATGAAAAGCCATGCTGTCAAACTCAAATATTCTCAGAAAAAAATTGTAGATTCTTACCCAAGTGAAATTTAGATGATGCTTCATTGTAGAAGGAAATTTGTTCTCTAATACTCTGGCCCATACAAGCATTAATGCCCTAAAAATAAAGCGTTATAATTAGTTTTGTTGATTGATAAATCTTTATTCATTTTCGGGAAAAGAAAAGCAGCCAGGCAAAGGTAATTGTAAAAAAATATTAACAGTAATGGAGGAACGGGTCCCATGTCCCTCCAACACAAAGGGAGGTTCTTCGACTAGGCGAAGTGATCATGCGTAGCGGACCACTGCCCCATGGGTGTATGTATATTAATCGGCGCGAGAACTTCTATTGCGCGATGCAGGATTGGAAGCTTTACTCTTTTTTTTTTTGTTACTCTGTAGTTCAGTATCGGTATCTGCGGTAGATAGCGTTGTCATATGTTTTGTTACCGCTGTATGTGGAAGCCGCCACACAGTTTAGAAAAATTATTAATTTCAAGTTTTATAAATTTAATCATACATATAATTGTTGCTTAATATTGCGGCAAAAGACATGCAAAATAGTGCAAACTTAATAACTTATTACGAACGCTTTCTTACAATTTGAATCTATTTTGAATACGAACTTGAAACTCGTTTATATTCTGCTAGAGTCTGTATACACATCTACTTGGATCAATTTGAACAACGCAAATTGGATTCAGTGTATAGCTCAGTTTATCTACGTAATATTTGCAAAATAACAAGTACTTAGGAATATAAATTTACGTGATACTAATAACTTCGCTTTCATGAATTCGTTTAATGCTACTCATGCATGATTCCATGCGCAGCTTTAATCACTTTCCATCGGATAACTCATCCGCTCGTTTGCCCACTTTTTTATAAAAAAAAATAGGCTCATAAAGTTGTTAACGAAAGATACATAATAGGAAAAAGTTCTGTAAGGGGTTCGGCTACATTTTGCTTAAGAGTCCATAGTCTAATTCTCTTCTTTTTTACTTTTTCAAGTTTAGTATTTCTTTAAAGTAATTACCCACTACTAAGCTAAAATGACTTCACTAAGAAAGCTTTTAATAACTCAAAAAACAAATACATATATACTAATAAGTTAAGGTAGAGTAGGGTAGGTAACCGTGGAAGAGCGGCGGCGATAATCCCTTACCATCAGACCATACGTCTGCTCACTTGCCCCCTATTCCATAAAAAAGAAAAAAGATAGGTACATACATTACTCCAGTAGGCTTGATACTACGAAGAATATAAATGGCAATAACAATATATTTTTGCCAAGTATTGGGCAGGATGACGTCAAAAGTGCATGATGTGCATTGAAAGTCGTAGCCGTAGCGCCCAACTCCAAATAGTGGTGGTACAGAGTACAAACAAGCAAAAAATAGGCACAGATTGATATATAAGTTGTAATGGCTCTGTTTCACTTGCCAACCTACAAAGAACATTATAGTATAGTAAAATTCATACATGCATCGCAATAAAGGAGAAAAGTGCATCATTTTTCAGATCTTCTTTATGTTTAATTTAAATTACAAAACGAGCTACAAAATGTTTTGCGCGATGTGTTAGAGAACTACGAAAAAAATACAAGATAGTTTATTTTGAAACAGAAAATGATAATTTGTAAGCACAAATAAATAAAATTGAATTGTGTGTTTGTAATCTCAAACTAACAGCTGGTCACTAAACACATATCCAAGGATATACGGTACTGACTTCAAAAATAATTTGTTTTGTCTGTCTGTCTGTCTGTTTATTCTGGCTAATCTCTGAAGCGGCTGGACCGATTTTGACAAATCTTCTTTATAACATATGATCCAAGAAGTGACTTATACGTTTTTTTTGTGTAATAACGGCTTGCGGCCCTACCCGTGATTGTTGTTGTAAAAGAACAATAAAAAACATAAGGCGGCGCATAAATTGACAACCCACTTCTTCTTCTTTTGATGATATGGCAATCAGCCGGATTAGCTATTTCTGCCAATGTCAAGTATTTCAAGTCTTCAATTCTAAGTCTTCGAGTCTTCAAGTCTTCGTCGTGATGGAATTAATAATAAAATATATAAAAAATGTGCATGACATGAAATGGGGACCAAAAAACGATGACCGACAACCCACTTACCATTAGTGGCATATTTTGCAGAAACATATCTTTCAATACATACATGCGTTAGACATTCGACTTCAAACACTGCCAAAAATGTCTCCAAGAAACCATAGAGTTCACATGAGTATGTTTGAAATGCATGGTCACTGAAAGCGTGATACAAATCGTAATGTAAAAAATATAAGTTGAGTTTGACGAAACAAAGTATTTAAATAATAAATCGCTAGATAAATCTCTAACGTATTTAGACAAACAGTGAGAGTCATTGCTTTGTCAGGTTGAACATATGAAATAAATGCCAATACAATAAAAATAAATAAAGTGAATATTAAGGCATAGTATTGGAGAACTTAAAAGACGTTCAAGGTGATCAAGTAGAGGGCAAACCTATTTCTTATTATTTGATGTAATATGTTATTAAAAATAACTATAAGAAGTATGCCCAACATTTTCCAAAAATTAAAATTAAAACATTTATCGTACGCTAAAACTTCTGCGTAAACCAATAGCCATGAAGACAATGGTATTAAAAAAATATTGATAAATAAGGACATTTGTGCATAAATACACTCAAAACTCACGTTTCAATATTCCTGAGGAAGGACAAATGTAACATCAATGGCACAGCCCGTCTGATGCAAGCAACTGCGGTAAAATTAGCTAAATTGCGATAACTTCTATCGAACTGAAGACTAGTAAACAAAAGAGTCTCTGACAACCAAGCACTGCATATGACAGACAGTGATCCTGAAAAATTACAAAATGTATTACAGTTACTGTAATACTGAATTAACGAGGTGTTAAACAGGTAATCTAAGTCTATTCAGTATGAACATGCTTATTACAAAACTTGTAACTACCAAACTTTCATACATATGTGCAGAGAAAATTTTGTGAGTATACGTTTATATTTATGATAAATTGCTATCTGATTTAGATAGAGTTATGCAAAAAGCAGCCATGTTGCTAGTTCGAATTCTAAAGAAAATAGTCATGTCATACTAGAAGCAACATAGTTTTTTTTCTCCACTCATTCTCACAAGAATTGACGTGGGATTCATCTATACAGGTTTCACTAATTCTTCACGTATCTTTGTATCATTCTTGTAATTTATGAATACGACTTGAGCTCATAATAAGTAATTTAAAATATTTTACCTGTTAACAAGAAACCATCTTGCAGGAGACTTCTTTCCTCATCATTGAATACTTCGTCCCAAACACAATATTCACTGATATTTTTCTTGTAACTGGCTAACTCCATGTTAGTTTTTACAATATTTGAAATAGAATGATAAAAAGTAATTAAGAATATAACTTTTCTTTTAGGACGTGCTTATAGTGCAGGGTGTGCAGTGCACAGAGACGCAACAGTGTAAGGGGCGCCGACCGAGGCAATTTTAATGAATCTGCGCGCTTACTAAAGCTCGCTGCGCTTACTAAAGGGCGTTAGAGTAATGATTGCACACGGGTGTTTTACGGACTAGAAATGCTTCTGGATGTGCGTACGTTGTACTTGTTAGAAAATGTGTGACCACTCACACCTGAACATCATATAACAAACCAGAAGTTCAGGTTGCGTCTTAAGTCTTGAACAATACATGTCCGGTTATGCTCTGCTTCCCTCATTGTTTGACTCTATAGAACTAGCTAGAATAATAATTGTGTAGGTATGCCCTACACTACATACCTACTGTTTGAAAAGATGAAAATAATTTAGTAAGTTTTTTAATTAGATTTACCAAATTAACTTTTAATAATTTAACCATCATGATTATACATTTTGATTGTGTTCTCAGTATGATGAACTACTGGTCATTTACAAAGCGGGCCAACAGAAGGCCTTCGCCACAATTCAAAAGGTAGTAAGTTTTAATACATAACTTAGTTTTTGGGATTAACAATAGATAGTTCCCTTAACATGCATATAGAGAATCGCTACTTAAAATTAAACCAACAATCATACGCCTTGTACAGTCAGGTAATAATCATCATTAAAAATCAAAATTAGCTTAACAACTCAATCTGAACAATATAGTGTCAAAATAATTGACATGTCTTTTATTTCAAATAGTTTTTTGTAGAAAATAAATAAAGAGATATCGATTCGAGAATATAGATTCTAAATATTTGATGAGAAAAGAAGTATAAATGCAGGTATTTTAATGAAATGAAATCATTTGAATTTGCTTTGAAATGAAACCTCTTTTGAGAACAATCACCGTAATGCTCTTTTTTTTTTGAACAATAAATTGCCTGTTTACATAATTTCAATATAATACGTGCAATTATATGCATCTAATTATTAAAACTAGGCCTGTAACATATCAAAATAATAAAATAACATTCAACATATTATTAATGCGTCACCACAGACTACTGATATATGAAACTTCTTTGATATGAAACTAATCAAACTAATCTGCGTCTAAATTACTTAGAAAATGCTTCCATTTTATAGCTAAAACGAAAATATGAGTATACTTTTCACTGATTTCAACAATTTATACTTTAGTAGTACATTTTTATTATTGACATATTTGTAAAAAAAATGAAACAAAAATCGTAAAAACCTACCGATTTTGGACTTCAGTTGATGGTACTTGAGGGAAAGCTAATATATTGCTAAAACTTAATATTTTATACGTCATCTTTGGTGCATGTTACTGAACGGCGTAGGGTGCGATAAGTTTAAATGTCATATTACGTTTTTATTAGTTTAGACGTTTTAGCTACTTTTGAAATTGTGTTGTTCAGCTAATTTTAAACTTCTAAAATTCTTTCAATTCGGGCGCAAAGCTAAATACGCTTATTAACGTATTTTTTGGAACATTAAAACGATCAGCTACTTTCAAGTTTGACTGTACATGCTTACAAAAAAAGTGAGCGAAACTGCAGTGCTCACTGCATGCTATGTTTTGAGATGTATATATTATGTTTTGAGAATATACCGTCTAAAAAGATTGCCTTTAAAACGCAGAGAAAACGTATGCGAGCCATATGTAAACTACAACCAACCCATACGTATAAACCCTATTTTTAAGCGGCTTAAAATAATGCCTGTGCCATCTTCAAATATTGATTGAAAATGATTGAACATTATAAAAATGAACGTTGGAACCAAAAAATCTGTTGTCTTGTCCATAAAACTGTCCTAATAGTATATTTTACACATGGCCAATATTTTTCTATATTTATAATTTTAAAGTAATTGTTGCAACCACTCAATATTAATTATATTTATTATTAATCTTCTTTATAACACGAAATATAATATTATTAGAACTACAAAAGTGAAATTTAATTTCATTAAATTATTAATCTTCTCTTTGACAAGAACAATAATTATTACAGCTTGAATTTCACTTAATTGTAAAAACATTTATTTATTATACTTTTAATTAGTTTTTTTTTAAATAACTAAAATTAATTTAAAGTAACACTAAAAATAATTATTTTTATTCGTATTTCCTTCCTATATATTTTTTTATGAATATAATAATCATAATTAATTTAATAATTTAATTATCTAATGGCTAAATAATGAAAGAATTTAATATCTGTAATAAGGGAATTTCATCAAAGTTACTATTGCATGCTGGAAAGCAGAATGTGGCGTTTTAGACCCAACACAAACGAAAATGTAACCGACTACCCATATTCAAAATAAATGAAGTTTGAAGTAACATTATCTAAACCTATTGAGTAAAATTCCTTCGTATTTCTAGGATCTGTCGTAACGCTTGGCACGTTCTGGTTGGAGAAGAGCATAATGTTTTCGCATGCGTCCAAGTAGTGCAGCACGCAGTCTTTCGTCACCAGCAATAAAACACAGCACAGGAAGACTTGTTGCAGCCTAAAATTTATGTTAATATTAAATAAAAATCTAATAAGACCTATTAATAGGACATGTATTTTTTAAATATATTTGACATCTTACACACAACGCTATCTAGTCCTAAGTTAAGCAGAGCTTGTGTTATGGGTAACATATTATACATAGAAAACACCCAAACTCTGAAACTAACGTTTGCAGTTTATACAAAAATTTAGTCCGCACCGAGAATCGAACCCGAGACCTCAAGCTCAGCAGTCGCTACATACACGTACTACGTACACTACCACTGTGCTACGGAGGCAGTCTCAGAGGCAGACATTTGTGTTTAACACAGTGCAGGTAAAGATATTAGGATAGACCTTCGGGATAAACAATAATTCAATTAGTTTGATTTAATCAACCCATAAACACGATACAAGACAATAAGTTCACTCCTTGCATTATTACTATTATTAATAACTTGTTCCAATTTAGCATGTGTTAACTGGATAATTTTCTATAATTAATTCCCAAACTAGAACCAAGAAAAAGTTTTAGCTTGAATAAATTCCATCATTATAGCATATTAATAATTTTATGTGCATAAAAGATAGACTTGAAAAATCTAGGCAGAACTACGTAAGTAAGTAGTTTTATGAAATTTATTTAGCCGGGACATCTTGTAAAGTTTTAGCTTCCTAGCTTACTTAAACTACAATTTAAATAACAGCTTTAAATACAGCCTCCATCGTAGTCAAGTTAATAAGAACACAGACATTACACATTACAGAGAAAAGCCTTTACTAAAATATATAAAAATTGGCAGCTTATTATAATGCATTTCAAGTGACTCATAGTATTAAAAAAAATGAATAGCTATTTTATAATCAAATTGTCATCTTTTAGACAATACCAGAACTTTGCAGCACACAACAAACGTATATTCGTGCTATATAAAAGATCTATGAAAAGAAAATAATAATTATCTTACCTCCGATGCTATAGGTGCTATCAACGCTAAAGCAGGTGGCACGTGAGTTCTGTAGCCATACACAAGTAACGGCAACCACTGATATCCCACTAAAATACCAGCAGGAATCCATAGAGCCAATGTAGCCACACATAACGCATGCAGACTCTGCAATTAAGATTAAATCAAATTACAAACCTTCTGGACAAAGGCTTCTCCAATTGCACGTCACTTAGTTCTCAAAGTTTCTAAATTATAATCACTATAAATTAATAGGATTATACCTTTTTTTTTAAATAGTAAGAATTCTAAAAGCCAGTTTCATCATCTTCTGATAATGTCCCTGATAAATAATTCTAAACTTATCTACTATAGATTTCGGTTTCCCTAGTCTTGGATAGAGATAAATATGTCAGGTAACCATATATATATCCTCGACCTTGAATTGTTAAATAGTGTTCTATGACATTACATTTATTTGAAATACTAAGCCACGTAATTTATTTTATTTATTTAACTTGTTGGACTTATTGTACAAAAGGCGGACTTAACGCCATTCTCTCCTAGTCTTAGTCCCTAGGTGATGTAGAAATAAGATGCGGTAGGTGCAAAGATAGATTTTTGTTTGGTAATTTTTTTTTTATATTATTGAACTTACATCAAATAAAATCAATTAACATAGAATATAAAATACTAATACATAAATGAATATATATATAAAATACATATAATTATACTATATACCAGGGTTGTGACTGTATTGACAACTCCACTCATTCTTAAGAACTTCACATACTTTTACGATCACTTGGCATTTGATTGAATTTACCAATAAACCGAACCTCGCTGACCAGTTCTTTATGGAGTCTAAGTCCCTGTTGACTTTGTCGATTCGATAAAGTATCTTCAATCCTTGATTGGGTATATACTTGCAAGTCGTCAGCGTACAGGTGATACGCACACTGAAGGTTAATATGTTGGGTTACGAGATTAAAGAATATTGAGAATAATAAGGGAGATAATATACTGCCTTAAGGGAGGCCAGTGAGAAAATCACACCAAATTGACGATAACTCATCAAAGTGAACACACTGTTGTCGTCCCGGAAGATAGGAGGAGAACCATTCCACAGCTTCTGAGGAGATCATAAGATAGGAAAGGATAGCCAGACGTCATGACAAACGGTATTGAAGTCATTGTAGAAGTTCATTAAAGCCAGCACTGTGATTTGGCGTCCTCCAAACCCTCCCAAATGTCACTAGTAAATTTGAAAAGGGCGATGGTTGTGCTGTGACCGGGTCTGAACTCCGATTATAAGGGACTGAGAAGATTCTGCTGATAAGCAAACTGGAAGAGTTGCCTATGAAGCAGACCTCAACCACTTTCGAAAGGAAAGTAAGTATAGAAATTGGTCGAAAGTGTTCAGGGAGAAAGGGGTTAGTATTTTTGGGTAAAGGTATGATGAAAGCCTTACGCGAGACAGAGGGAAAGATTCCAGAATCGAGTGAAAAGTCTATGATATGAGATATTGCAGGAAGAATATGATCTATGATGGTTACGATCATACGACAACTGATACTGTCACATTCCATCGCGTTGGAGCGAATGGATAGGATGATATCTTCGATATCCTCAAAAGTTAGTAATGAAAAGTCAAAAGATTCAATCTCAGGAGGGGGTAGGCTAGCTATATAACTCAAGGTTTTACTCTTGGTTTCATGATGCATCTGAGGTTTTTTTGAAAAATTACGATTTATCTAAACCAATTATCATCTTAAGCTGAGGGCGGAGGCTGTTGTTTGCCCATGCCTATAGTCCCAAGGAACTTCCACATACTGGAAGCTGAAGAGAAGTCAATATTTATTATTATGGATTATATGTATATATATTTATTTATTACTTCTGATTTGCAAGCATTCATAAGCGGCTGTAATAATCTTCAATCTGGTGACCCAATTCGTTTAAACTCTAATCATCATCGTAAAAAATAATGATTTATCTAGCACAATATTTCAAAGTTTTCTTCACCTTTAATTTCTACTCATACTTTCCTAATGGATGTTGAAAATAATAATAAAAATTTGTTTTTTTAATATGTTTCACTTTATACCTTAAATTATTTTTTATAATATAATATAAAATGATTGAGATTATTCAATTGATTTCGCTTTTCTAGTAACTCGAAATAGTTACTAAATGTGTTAATTATGCGAAGATGGTATTTTAAATTATCAGTACTTTTGCGAGAAACTTTTTATAGGTATGCCTGCTTTTTATTACATTTTTAATACCTGAGTTAGCCGTGTCTGCTCCCTTTGTGTTTCGCCTTTGTAAAATATTCTTTCCAAACGAACTGCTTTGCCCATGTAATAAAATCTGCCAACAATAGCAATAATCTATCATTAAAAACGTAAATATAAATTTCTTTTCTGATAAATCACATGATGGTTATAGATGTTATAGCTTTAAGCTGTCCTAAGTCTACTATGATTAAGAAAAAAACAAAGTATTACTTACATAGCTATAACAGGTATCACTCCACACAGGATAAAATAGGGTATACTGAATCCTATGTGTTTAGCTCCAGAAGATTGTGATGGCCAGAGAAACGTGCATGCTGTGCCAGTTGCATCACAAGAATACTTTCCGTATCCAAATAACGGAGGAGTTGCAAATATTATCGAGTTCAACCAACTTACGCCAATCAATGCCCAATAGAACCGCAAATAAAGCGATCTTTCTGTAATACAAAATAAAAGTGAAAATTACTCAATTTAGAGAACTAAGTATATATGCAGGCTAAATATTTTCTTTCAATATTATTCCTGAAAAATTGAGGCCAACTCACAGTGAAAGTAACCACTCTCTTTATTAAATAATAAATGGGGCCATTCTAGTGACGTACTGCTAAATTGAAAACTAACTACATTAAATATGTGTACGAACCCCGTCTGTAGAATCTTGCTAGTAAATAACGCTCCAATATAGCTCCAAATAGAGCAGTCATTTGAAAGACACCGAAGAATTGATTTAAGAATGCAAAAAGCTGGCAGCACGCTGGACCAAAGAGCCATCTGAAATGTTTTTAAAATAGGAATAGGTAGCTTTTTCTTTTTTTATACATTATCACGTTAGTCAGTTTTAAAGCGTTACATTTAAATCACTTTAAACAATTTAGAAAGAAGTAGATAGTGACTTAAACACTATTTACAGGTAGTAGAGCCACACTGATTACTACACGTTACATTTAAATCACTTTAAACAATTTAGAAAGAAGTAGATAGTGACTTAAACACTATTTACAGGTAGTAGAGCCACACTGATTACTACACGAAAAGGCCGGCTCGACCACTGCGGTACCACCCTTTCACAAAAGAACAACCTAAATAATAGTGTTAGTGCCGTTGCGATGCAAAAGCATCTCAATAGGCTGCCATAGTCTGAGTCACCATGCTGCATTGTTGCATTGTCTGTACTCGTAATAAGCATGGTGACCACCACTCTTGGATTCTGATTCTTTTCCATTATAGTAGGGTCACTTGCAGGATTATACATAAAAAAATGTTAAAGTACAATTAAGCCAAGATTACTTACAGCAGTGGATCAATAATACATAGAAAATATCCAGATTTTATAAACTGTGAAATAAAATTAATATCTAATTCAAATCTGACATACTGAACAAGAAAGAATTCTGTATATTGAGTATTTTTTTTATTTCAATAATTATAATTTTTCATGGATCATAAAAAATAGGAACCATCCATTTAATTTCTTACCATAAAAACATCTTACAAAAAAGTCTCAAGAACACTTGGTATACCTTTTTGCTATAGCTGAAGATCCTGCAAATGGAAATCCCACAAGATTTCGCCCGAGTGACGCTGTGCATAGATTAAGTACCAATATGTGACTCCTGAATATGAGTAGGTGACTGTGAATGAATGTGGCAAAAAGCCAACCGTTGAGCAGCACCCCGAACACTCCTATTGAATTATATCAGCACATTAACAAGTATGTAAACACTAAAAGTTGTAAAATCNATAAAATCAAATTAATGTCTTCACACACACTATATTAATCTCAAGTAATCTAGCGCTGTATAATTATTTAACAAAAGAAACACTAACCGAATATAAAAAGACACGATCCCAGAAGCACTTTGTAAGAACCGTCAAAATAATACCAAGGACATTCATCTTGAAGATCGTCAAAGAAATTTTGCATATCGAACGACTAAGGTCAATAAATCACTTGATATTCGGCACCAAGAGGAAAGTTTACTAGATGATAGTTATTTATACTGCGCATTTAGAAATTTTTGATAAACCGACAAGCGTCCACGTATTACAAGTGGTTACAGAGACTGGTCAGGTTGTCGAACTGACGAGAAGGTACTTGCTTTTACAAAAGGAGTGTATCTTGTTACAATCCCTGTCGCCACTTTGTACGCGACATCGAGGGCGTGAACATGCTGTATGTCCTGCAACACTGACCGAGCCGAACTAAAAAATGAGACTACATAATATTATTCACAAACTGAAGTTATTAGATTATACTGCATTACTTTCTTACAAATAAGATAGGTGAGTTTTCTCAAAGGCTAAAAGATACTCGAAGCAATGGTAGATTCGACAAATCGAAATGTAATGGTACAGTCTCGCGCTAAAATATTGCTATAAAAGATCAGACAGCGTGCTTTAACTACACTATCTAATTTAACTGTAACTACAGCATGTGCTTTTTGGATTCTATAACATTAGACAGCAAATACTTCACTGTCCACAATAGTCATAATAAGGTCCCTTGGCTTTCTTACAGTCGTATGAGTTGAGGGTCACCCTTGTAAGAAGGTTGGCTACCACTGGTTTCGAAAGAGACTAGCTACTGATGTAGCCTTATGGATACAGTAAAAAGTGTTCATATAGTAAGAGCAAGCTCTAAAACTGATCAGTTTTTGCTACCAAACTGTAACTCCCTTTCTTCTATTGCTTACAATATTTCTAGAATTCTAGACCTGGTAAGAGACCCACTTGTATACAAAAAATTCTAATAGGTTCAAATCTGACTTTCAACTTCACTACAATCCCTAGGAACAATTTTCATTAAATTCGATTGTAAGAAAAATAAATAATAGGTGAAATTCTTAAAAGCCAAAATTTTGTTTATCCAACGATAGGGGTGTCAGTGGCAGTCAATATCAGAATACAAAACTAAAAAACAGCGGTCAATAAAATGAAGATTATTACTTTTCTCGTGGTACAATAATTTTGCCCTATCAAATATTGAAGTGTGGGATACAGGGAAAATCCTTGTTTACATACAGAAATACTCAACCACAATACTAACAGATAAGCAAATATTTTATGGTCTCTGAATGTAACTATATTTAAAGCCCACAATTTATTGTTATATGTTTAACTCTACGTTGAATGAAATCATCGTGAAAATAATATTTTTGTCTAAATCCAAAACGATATAATATTTAGATTTTAACATCTACTAAAAGTTCAATATATAATGGACAATATTTATGTTCTTCTAACTAGTTCTCGCAATGTAAGAAAAATACGGCAGCGCAAATATTTTAGTATATTTAACCTGTACACCGTAGCTGCTCATATATTTACTTCACGCTGATTTAAAAATAGTTATCTGGACTCAACCTATATTTATATCATTAGTGGTTATTTAAATATTTCCCAGATGTCACAGTTTCATTTTTCACACCACCCGTGGGCTCAGGTAACTGCTGTATTCGCATATTGTACACCGCGATAGCGAACTTTGAACAGGTACCTGTACAATTTGTACGTAAATTACCTGATAGTGTATAGGTACATTGTTGAGTTGGCAACGCTTTTGAATAATACGTCACGAACGTGTGCTAGTCTCCACACCGGTGGCGTACCTCGATCGGATTCGGTTAATTGCGGAGAAGATCGCTTACGATTTGGCGATGTAATACATAACCGATCGTCGCCTGGCTGTTATCAAACTAGCTGATTTGTATATTCACATTGAGCGCGCAGTGCAGTGCCGTCATCGGCCGGGTCGCGGCAGGATGTTGTCGTTGGAGCAATTGTCGCAAATGGTAAAGGAACACCTCGGCCTGTGCAATTTTTACGACGATATACACTATTCGTATAAATGGACTATCACGGAATCACCGCTAGGTGGCCGAGGCCTTGTTGCTACTGAAGATATTAGTGCTGGAGAAGTGATATTTGTTGATCATCCTCTGATTTACGGCCCGCGTGCCAGTTCCTGTATAGATCGAGGCTGTTCTGTTTGTGGCAAGTTATATCGTGATACTTTTTTCAAATGTTTTAAATGTGCCTTACCATTGTGTTCAGAAAATTGTCAGAATACTGACATACATTACAAAGACTGTGGTGTCATTTCTCGCTGGCAGAACAAAACATCCATTGAAGATATCGACGACTCGATTGTATCGCGTGCACTGACACCAATAAGATCGCTTTTATTAAACGAGGATGATCGGATGTTAATGACTTCACTTCAAGCTCACATTTTTCCTCAACATAGTGTTGAAATTAACCACTTAAAAGAATTCTTCGATATACCAGAGGATGAAGAACAGCTCATGGTTATGGCTTGCTGTGCGCTTGATACTAATGCGTTTCAAATTGCAACTTCGTATGGGAGCAAACAAACGAGTTACCGTGGTTTGTATCCTGTCTCGGGATTGATGAATCATTGTTGTATATCAAATACGAGGCACAAATTCAACGCTAACCTTCAAATGACAGTAACAGCTGTTAAACCTATCAGAGCAGGAACAGAAATAGTATCATGTTATACAGGACTTCTATGGGGTACGCCAGCACGTCGTACGCACCTTTATAAAACAAAGCATTTTCTTTGCAAATGTGTCCGTTGTGCAGATCCCACTGAACGTGGCACGTTACTTGGTGCTCTTAAGTGCTTTGCGACAGAGTGCCCAGGCTATTTACTACCCATCGAACCATTAAATTCATCGACTGCCTGGCGATGTTTGGAGTGTGATATGCGGGTTCCGATCAAAAATATTTGTGCTGTACAAGGTGCTTTAGGAAGTCTGATGGGAACATTAGACTTTGAAAACGTGGAGCAACTAGAATATTTTTTAACTCAACGTATAATAAAATTCATTCCGAAGACAAACCAAATTGTGGTTGATCTCCAGTGTCGACTGATTTGGGCGTTTGGAGAAGTTGAAGGATACCGCTGGCAAGGTGAGTATTATTGGTTCTAATTTTAACTATGAGTAAAACAGTAGAAGATAGATATAATGGAGATATAGTAAATACAGAGAAGTATCACAGTTTCCTTTTTAGAAAGGTATACTTATACTAACAGATGTAGATAAGTAAAGATGACTAGATCACTCTTTAATGTAAAATGTATTTCGTTTAGTCACTAGATTTTTAAATTTATACACCTGTTAGTGCGGCAAAATATTTCATCTCGTCATAGTAAATATTATAACTAATTCGTTTTGGTATCAAGGATTGACGTCAGTGCTTCTCGATTATGCACTCAACGGTATCGATAAAAGCTGTGTTTGGTTAAAAATTAAACATTCTGAATGTTCATCACTATCGTGTAATAATCAAAACACGTAATGAAGTATATCAAGTAATAGATAACTTTGTAACTTCATAAGTCAAGTCGACGTTTGTATATTTTGTTTATGTTTTCGCATAACTTTTTTCAGAGTTACCCTAATTTAGTCATTCCTATGTAAGTTTGGAAGAACAAATACCCTAAGGGTGGGAAAAAGGGGTAATTTATTGTTTAATCACATACTTTAATGCTGAGTTGTGTATTAATAATAAATATAAACTATAAAAAACATTCAATATATTAGTTAGTTACTATATAATAGATAATACCTAAAGTAAGGTAGGTTGCTTTTTTAAAAGTAATCAAAAATTAAGCATGTAGTTTATCGCCACAAAAAAAACCGACGCGCCGACCCAAAACTACGCAGGTATACTTACATTAGTTTAAGAACTTAGTTACTAAGGTTAAATAAAAAATATTTATTATTTTTGGATTTTCAGATTTTTCGGCAGTTTAATTTTTTTGTTAAATCTTTTTATTTATTCCACATTTTGATCACCGCACATGATTTTATTTTAATTAGTGTAATGCAATAACATAGCCTCTCGAATGCTCCCGGTAACTGGCACTACACTATGCGTTTAACATCGGATACTTTAAAGTGGCCTCAAATTATTGGCAATATTAGGACTTTTTGCTACACTTTTGCCTCGTCTGTAAGTGATGTGATCTCGATATTTCAGTAGTAGCTATATCTTTAACGCGTAGGTAATAAGGTAAAGTAGCATTGTATTTTCTGACAAAATCAGAAAAGAAAATGTGTGAGTTTATAGTAATTACCAGCTACACCCGACGGTGTTGCCCGTAGTTGGTGTTGTAAAAGTACAACAACAACCGCAACTTGTCGAAAATCCCGTCAAAATTAATCCATGGGTTTCATGGCGGAACAAATAAATAGACATACAAAAATTAATATATAGAATTTTGATATAAGGAACATGTGATCATATGCATTTTCTATGCATGAGCCTGGCAAATTGACTCTACTCTGCCGGATAAAAAACATGAGCAGAATCCAAGAGTGGTTGTCACCATACACAATACAACAATGCAGCATACCGTGGGAGAGCCACGCTTCGGCATGAATGGGCCGGCTCGACCGGAGTGATACCACGGCCTCACAGAAAACCGGTGTGAAACAGCGCTTACGCTGTGTTTCATCGAATGAGTGAGGATACCGGAGGCCCATACCCCAATCCAACGCCCCCTATCTCCCTCACCATCCCCCTTTCCCTCCCCATCCCCAAAGGCCAGCAACGCACTTGTGACACCTCTGGTGTTACGGGTGTCCATGGGCGGTGGTAATCGCTTACCATCAGGTGATACGTCTGCTCGTTTGCCACTAAAACAATTAAAAAAAAAATAGTGGCCCACACCATGGCGGTCTATCCAGATGCTTTGGCATCATTGGGCCTATGGTCTTGCACTCATCAACGAAACACGATAGCATAAATGCTGTCATTTTAGGTTGGTCTTCTATGCGAGGGTAGTACCACCTCGTTCAAGCGTGGCTCTACAACCTTAAAATGCATTTTTTGAATAGTTGTTAATTGCAGTTGAAATCACTCACAGACACTTTCATTTTATTTATTTGTATTTGTACTCCTGTATGTATAGATCTCACATGGTTAAATATACATATGTGGTAGTACCCACTGTTTAAGTATGAATCCCGCATTAAACTTATTACCGTCGGATTTTTCGCTACTAAAATTTTACTTTGCTTTTCTGGTAGATTTGTTAAGGCTACCATTCTTTAGTAAAAACCCCATTGTCTTTCGTTCTCTAACCGTAACTAACTTAGCCATATGACTATTAGAATCACGTAGTAAGAAAATAATCACAGATATAGTCAATTGTTTCACATCACATTAATAGATGCTACTCTCCTCTCGCGTCTCTCCATGTTTACTACAGTCACATTATTCAGACGAATTAGTCTGTCAGCTATCTTAGTCAGTTTTTATGACACCCAGGAGCATCTTTACCCATAGGGTGTGCGGTGCACACGGGCGCAGCAGTATTAGGCACTTTTTACGCTTACTGAAAGGCGCTACACTTACTGAAAGGCGCTACGCTTACTAAAGGGCGCTAGAGTAATGACACACTCAGGATCACTAGGTTTGGTGACACTCCATGTTTTTTAATTATTACCATATGTCACATATGAATATAGTACATAAATACAGCTACTGTTTAAAACGAGCGCCAACTCGAAACGATAAATACTCGTATTATAATTAAATTATACATACACAGCATAATGCTACATAACTGCAACGATTACGAGTTTTAAAAACAATATTGTACATATACATCTAAATACAGATCATATGTGTGTATATAGTTTTCCTTAACCACACAATCACATTGTTGATAATTCCATACAATATGGCGAACATGAAACCATAACTGTCGCTGCGTCTATAAACGCGTCACTTCCTTTAGTCAACTCAACATTGAATGAGCTATAAACGGCGGCATAACTCACGTGGCCACCTATTCATATTGTGTTTATTTACGTATGAGAGTTACGAAACAGACACTTAAGGTCAAGTTCGATCTGGAAAGTATTGGAGTAAGTAAATAATTTATGCCTACCTACATAAATATGCAACAGAAATTACGAATTGCTATTATGATGCCCTGTGGGGTGAAAACAATATCGAACCAAGTGGCGTGTAATCGGAGACGCCTATGTCCAGCTGTGGACTGCGATATGCTGATGATGATGATTATGTAGGGCGAAAAAGTAATTTCAACAAAACAAAAACTGTAATTCCAATACAAATCTTCCGAGTCTAGTAATCTCGATATTGAACATAGGTTTTTCCTATTGCATGTCAAAT
This sequence comes from Hyphantria cunea, assembly GCA_003709505.1. Lineage (NCBI taxonomy): Eukaryota > Metazoa > Arthropoda > Insecta > Lepidoptera > Erebidae > Hyphantria > Hyphantria cunea. Next base: position 338,471 of record PKRV01000385.1, read on the forward strand.
CGATCAATTTTTTACTACTCAAAAATTGTTACTCCACCTGGCCTGTGGATTGGTGATGCTTCAGTCCGGCAGTGGATTGTGGTATGCTGATGATGATGATAAATTGGCAAGGACTGTTGCCTTCATTTTGTATAACTGTTTTGCGTGTAAAGTAACCTTGACGTTTTTAACTTGACACGTTTACAAGGCTATTTATTACAATACGGCTAAAAATAAATACCGGTTGTGATCTATTTAGTAGTGATGTTTGTATAATATTGCATAGCTTCTGTATCTTGACGATTTATCACTACTCAGATGAAAAGTATTATAGTTTGGAAAAACCATTTTGCTTTACAGTTCATACTGTTGAGTAATTGAACCTCATTCAAACTATCACTTGGTTCTTTTCTACAATCATCAAATATTAAAAAAAAACAAAGTTTTGATTCAAAAATTTGAAGATATTGACTTTAGTGAGAAGAACCATATTTTAGGGAAAATTAAAAATGATGATAAATACCATTAAACGGCATGAGAATCACTCAATCATGTATCTCAGCAAACAATTAGATTACTATAAAGTGTTTGCATGTAATTTATAGTTAATATTTTAACTTATCCCCAGATTTAATTTGAAATAGGTTATAAAAAACAGTTTGAATTTACTTTAAAAGAGTATTCGTTCTTTTTCTAACGTTTCCATCTTGACATGTTTTTTTTTTTATGTATGAACTTACCAATATGACTCTACTCTCCCTGATGGAAAACATGAGCAAAGTCCAAGAATTGTGGTCACCATACAGATTGGAAATGCAGACAATGCAACAATGCAGCACGGTGACCCAAACCTAAAGGGCCTACTGAGTTACTTCAGCATCATTAGGCATCTGGTCTAGCTCTCACCAACGAAAAATGACAGCACGAACGTCATTTTAGGTAAGTTTTCTGTAAAAGGGTAGTATAGCCCCCGAGCTTGCTGCCGACTCGTTCGTACTGAACCTTTACTACCTACTTTACTTACTCACGCGAAAGTATTGGATTAATCTCTTCCTAGCCTTTTTTATTCCCAAGTTTTGGGGTCGGCTACTAGTTCAACCGGTTTTACCTGAATATCAGTTTTCACACGGAGTAACTGGCATCGGACCTCCGCTCCTCTAAGAGTAAACTGAATTCGAAGGTTGAATCAGTTATCAGTATATTTGAGGGCACTGACTTCCCAATAACGATTGCCATAGATGTTCATGACAACCGGGACCAACGGCTTAACGTGCTCTCCGAGGCACGGTCGGGAAACATCACCATATTCCATACTCCGGGCTGCTATTAAGAATTTCTTGTAAGATAAACCCAACAACAGTCCTACTTGGGATTCGAACCCGAGACCCCTTGTTCTGGAGTCGCTTACGCTAACCACTAGACCAACGAGGCAATAAATATCGGATCAATCATATTTTAAAAAAAATTATATCTAGGTTTAACTGAGATAGACCAAGATCAAACGTTCAAATGACCAAATTGACCGAGAGAATCGCCGGGAAATAAAAAAAAACAACTTCGTTGCGCTCCATTTTTGCACAGCATCGATTCCTTACTACTTCAATACCTCATCTCATCCATTATTCCGCAACTAACTACAATAATTATGTGAAAAGGGAGAAAAATTGAGGGTTGCTACCCTCTCTACTTCACCTGTACTCAGTTGGACAGCTTACAAGTGACAGCATAGTGCTTGTTAATTTCTTTAATTAATTAGTAAATAAATAAATAAATATTTCGGACATCTAACACACAACCTTATCTAATCCCAAACTAAGCAGAGCTTGTATTATGGGTAGTAGATAACTGATATAAATACATATATATACCTTTTTTTGTATATACATATATATAATTCATAGAAAACACCCAAACTCCGAAACAAATATTTGCAGATCAAACAAACATTTGGATCGGGAATCGAACCTGAGACCTCAAGCTCAGCAGTCGCATACGCTACCACTGCGCTTCCGAGACAGTATTGGAGGCATTGTAGTAATGAATTAATTACTTCAATGTCTTAGTCGATACTAAAAAATGTTTTAAAATACTCAAACTACTACGGCATGCTGCTACTTTATATGTCATTCTCAAACTTCACGCACGTGCTTACCTATATAAAATTCATATTTAGACCGTGAATCAATCAGATAGTGTAGATATCCTGAGATAAGTTTTGTGTTGCGTAAAACTGCGAAGCGAAATAGAGAGATAATTTCCGCAGGCACTGTGATTTTCATAGTGTCGGTGAACTATATTTGTTCTTGAATAAAAATCAGTTAATAGTTGGTAAATTTTATAAAATATATGTTATTCCAAAGATGATTGCACTAAAATTCTGATTAAACTGTTTACATTACAGGGAGTTCCCTGTAATGTAAACACATAGTATTAATATTATGGTACAATACTTTCATTGGATGCGTTCGAATCCGATATTTTAATAATAATACGGAACAGAGCGGATATCAGATAATTCCTCTTTACGTTGGGTTGCATTGCCTTACGATAAATTAATAATTCTGTTAATTTATCTATTCAGTTGTGAAAAACATTAGCATTTACTTTTGGAATCAATTTCGGACAAACGGACAAAAACACAGCCTGATATTATTTTTAAAATTGAAAGACATGAAAACCTAAATAATGAATTCCTTTTTTAATCTATTACAAACTAACGGACAAAAATACTGCATGATATTAATTTCAAAATCGAAAAACATCAGAATATGTATAATAAATTCCTTTTAAATAAACAACGTTTACGCCCTGTTCTCTAGATACATCCTATTAACTATATATAACATTACGTAATCTGATGTTCTCCTAGCCAATTACGGCCACAGCGCCCAGTCCCAACAGAGACCAGCCAACTACGCAGGAGATATTATAGTGCACAAGTATGTGCGCAAACACAGGTGCACTCTCTTTTCCTTCTCTCTCATAATCGAATGGGACGGTTAACCGACACGATCTGGGAGAGATCAGGCGCAGGACCGACATCTTTACGGGCTCTCCGAGGCACCGGGGTTCAGACCCCAACTTCCAAACCTTGAGCTGTTATTTAGTATTTATATGATCAGAAAATCCAATAACACTATTGGACATTGAACATTTGAAACCGAGACCAACGAGGCAAACTACCTGATATACCATAAAAATGACCGAACAGTTCCTTTTTAAAATTTTACAGGAGTTACAAGGATTCTAAGGATAACCCGTAAATAAAAATGTATCGATGTATTTAAAAGTTATGGTTTAGTTTAGTGAATGCGAGACCGGAAGTCCAATGATGCAGAAATGTCTCAAAAGGCCGCTAAAGTGTGGGTCACCATCCTGCAGTGTTGCATTATTTGCATTCGCAATGAGAATGGTGAGCACCACTTTTGGATTCAACTCATGCTTTCCATCAGGCAAAGTAGAGTTACTTTGTCAGGGTCATACTTAAAAAGTGCTGTAGAACTATAAATAAAAATTGCATGAATACAAATTAATTATCTAAACATATTTTTGTCAAAGAATTGAGAGTAGATCATGTTTCCACTTTGCCGCCATTGTGTCGGTACTTCACGTGTTTGTAGAATGGTCAGGTGCAATAAGAATATTAACCAAGCGTAGCACGACCTTGTGTAAACATCCGGATCTAGAATATCTTAGCGTTGATGTGAGCAGTGTGTAAAATTAACCAACTATTCTAGACAGATAGGTTGTTTGTAAGCCAACATGTAAGATAGTACAGACATTTATTCACATACACACTTCGAACGCTTGTAGGCAGCAGTAAAACATACGGTGCTGTTGATAAAATTAAAACAAAATTAAGCAAAGAAAACAAAAAGTAAAAAATGTATAGAAGGTTATAAACCATATGAGGAACAAAAGAAATATTATAAACCAGATGAGGACGTTAGCACGGCCTGTGTCCCTATGTAAAGTCTTTAACGTAATAGAAAAAGCGCTCAAGGTTCTGTTATTATTTAGAACCAATTCAAATTCTAGAAGGAGACATGTTAACTACATTTATAGAAAAATGACGATCAAAAGTTGTTAAATTACCTTTGAATGTGTACGAATGTTGCATTGGAATTTGTTTCTTGACTAAATACGGGTAAAAATGGTACCAGTTACGTTATTACGTGTCTAAAATAGATTGCTGTCTTAGGTAGATTTTTAGATCAATTACGAAGAAAACTAAATACAGTTCGATCTCCTTTTTGCGTCTTTCGAGTGCGCTCAAAATAGTTTTTGCTGTTTACGCTAATAAACATTAAATTAAACTCAAACTCAAATTGCTTGGCTCGTGGCAAAGGAATGAGACCAAATGGTATGTCTTTGATACTTGAACGAGTTGTGGGACTTTGATATGCGTTCAAAGTGCATCGACAAACTTGTATATTCGAATGTTTCTAGCACTAGCTTTCTTCTGTAGAAGTTATTCTAAAATAGAGCTAGTATTTTAACTCACATAATCGGTTTGAGAAATGACAAAACTCCTAATCTCAGTTATCGTGACTGGAATAGAGTGACGTGTGCGTGGTATTCTTGACGAGGTATTATAACTCACTAGCTTTTGCCAGCGGCTTCGCATGCGCAGAAGTAGATATTTTCATCTCCTATTTTACCCCCTTATAGGTGGCATTTCTAAAATTCCTTTCTAAGTAATCACTTACGTTATGGAAAGAACCCACAGGCAAAATTTCAGGGTTCTACGTGCAGCGGTTTGGGCTGTGCATTAATCTCTGGGTATCTTAGTCAGTCACCTTCTTCTTTATATATATAAGTGGTAAAGCTGCTACTCTTCAGACAATATTACTGAAAAATGTTTCTTCTTTTGTATTTGGTACCTTAATAAGTTACGATCGCCCATGTTTATCCTATAAATGCATTGCAAAACGAAATGTTCCTAATGCGTAGATTTCGTTGCACTTATTTATATATACCTAATAAAAAATATTTTCATTAGTTTAGTTTTTTAGTTTTATTTATTTATTAGTTTAGATTATACTCATATTTTCCATCAGGATGAGTACTATAACTTTAGTGTAGTGGTAGTAATGAGTCTTCATATATAATAGAAAATAAAGTTGTTTAACCACTTCAATCAGAAATCAAGACTTAAGGATTACAATACTGAATCAATCGTATAATTATTTCGAATTAGAATGTCCTATAACCCATTACACTCGAAGTTGTGGCACTTGGCTGGAATAAACTTAATCCACCCACAATTTTTACAACTCATTCACACACTAACAGCGTTGCTTAAAAAGGCACGGCTTTTTTTAAGAGTAATTTCATAATTCTTTCCGAACAGATTTGCCTGCAATAAATCGCAAGTAAGAAGAAGGTCGTGGAATCTGTAAATTGTTTTGAAAGTTGAATTTATTGAAGATTATACTAGGAAATATTAATTTACATTTTTTTTACCCTCTACGCAAAAGAGGACTGTTATAAGTTTGCCGTCAATATCTGTCTGTGTGTGTGCGTGTGTCTGCCTTTGAAATCGTAGCTGTCAAAGGGATGGACTGATTTCAATGCGTTTTTTTTCATTTGAAAGCCAATTTTCTTGCAGTGTTGATAAGCTTGCGGTGTTTGGTTAATATTTACCCAGCAGTGTAAAAGTATTTGCTCTTTTCCAAAATAATGTGAGTCATTTTGTATAATTACTCGATTAAGTGCTTGAGTAGGGGTTTCTCTAAATTTTTAATTTTAGTTATTAAAAATGTCAACTCCCGTACTAGGAATATTTCTTTGAAGCAGGCACAAAAACACCCTGACTCAGAATCACAATGTTGTGTCCATGTGAGGTTTGAACCCACAGCACTCAGCTCAGTATAAAGTAGTGACGTGACTGCTTGAACCACGGCGGTATTTGTGTTGATGCTTGTTTATAGATGTATTATTATAAACCAAAGATAGTAGAGCCACGCTGATTTCAGCACGAACGGGCCGGCTTGACCAGGGCGGTATTACCCTCGCACAGAAGATCAACGTAAAATGACTGCATTCGTGCTGTCGTGTTTTGTTGGTATGACTACGAGACTGGAGGCCCAATAATGCAGAAGCATCACTAGGCCGCCATGTTGCAGGTCACCATTGCATTGTTTTCATTGGCAATGAATATCGTGACCACCACTCTTGGATTTTGCTTATGGTTTCCATCAGGCAGAGTAGAGTCATTTGATAGGCCCATACATAAACAAATACCATAATTAATTACAAAATAAACATAATAATAAGTATGAAAACTAGTACCGCTGCTTAATATATTAAACTGTCAACGATCATAGGTAAAACAAATATTGATTCATAAGGCTTACATAAAAAAAATCAGTGAAGCATCATTTAGAGTGCTCTTTAACTGTCAACATTTTTAAAATTTAAGTCAGACTTGTATTAGGGTTAAAAACCCCTCAGTGTATATTCTCTTTAAAATATTCATTTAGGCTTTTGAGGGACACGTCTGTTTATTAAATAAACAGTAGAAAATATAGCCAATTAGCGTAAGTCCACACAAATTGTCATAATGTAATTTTAATGAGAAGAAAACAATAACACGCGCAATGCCGCTTTACTTTTTATTTATTTCGTTAAAGAATACTATGTTTAGTAAAAAACTCAGAGATATAATAAACTTTAATTCTTTTGCTAATTATAATTGATACAATGTTTAAAATAAATACAGTACTTCCTCTTCATTCTAAGTGCGCAAAAATCTACACTATTCTTATTGACAGCTTGTCAAACAATCTTTTAGACCAATGGTAAACAATATATATATGTATGTTTCATGTATTACGTCACAATCAACACGTGAGCTGATTTATTATTTCCAGTGGCTATTTTCAGTTCGGGTCATGTATATCGATATTAGATTTGCGCCGTCAGTCAGACCGGCGCGCTGCAGGATCCACCATGGCTTCCATCGCATTATCGGTTCGACAGGAATACGGACAACATGGCTTATACGCCAAACCAAGAGACAACTTTATTAATAAAATATCTTGAAGACTCATCACAATCTCTATGGACAATAAAGAAATCCAATCTTGGAGGAAGGGGATTGTACGCTACGCAAACAATCCAGAAAGGAAGCCTTATTTTTACCAATAAACCACTGGTAGTAGTACCACGAGATGACAGTGTTCAACGTTTGGTTTGTTCCATATGTTACAAATTCTGTGATTCGTGCTTCACTTGTGAAAAATGTTCTTCGATTACTTGTTGTGAGAATTGTAAAATATCTCAACAACATCACTTAGAATGTGATTTTATCACAAATAACTGGAAGGCCAAATCCGAATGCGGTGAATTAAGAGATGTACTGAAGTCCGCACACATTTACATACGTTTCCTACTTTTAGTGAAACATCACAAATCCTTACTATCAATGCTACAAACTTGTACCATTAAATCCAAAGTTGAAGATATTGAGAAGTTATGTTCAGTATTTGTGATACCTGAAGACCAAATCCGATTTATGGAATTTGTTCACTCCATAATGAAATTAAACTCTTTTAGAATCGCCAACAGTCCTCAAAGTAAGAAGGCACCATTACGAGGACTATACCCATTATCATCATTCTTAAACCACAGTTGTATACCGAATACCAGGAATGTTTTTAGAGAAGATTACAGCATGTCTATATATGCTACCAAAGATATTGAAATTGGTGAAGAAATTTTGACTTGTTATACGGGACTGCTGTGGTGTACCCCTGCGAGGAGGTATCAACTTTTTAAATCAAAAGAGTTTTGGTGTAAATGTGCACGATGTGAAGATCGTACCGAATTGGGGACAACTCTATCTGCTCTGAAATGTTTTAACAAAGATTGTGTAGGTATTCTCCTACCAAAGTCCCCTTTGAATCTTAACATTGAGTGGACCTGTGACAATTGCAATTCCATATATCCAGCTTCAAAAATTTCTACAGTTCAAAGTGTTCTTGGTAGCCTAGTTGGATCTTTAGATTTGGATGATCAATTTCGACTTGAACCGCAGCTGTTAGCGAGACTAGCTAATTTTGTACCATACACGAATCATATCTTCATCGATATTCGCCTGAGACTGGCACAGAGGCTTGGATTTACTGGACTAAAATTAAATGGTATTTACTGGATACGAATAATTTATATTGTCAGTATAGTAACTAACACAAAAGCTGTATGTCAGTTAGTTATACTCGCCTAATCAGTAATTAAATGTCTATTTCTACAATTTACGAGCGCATGACCAGCTTGATTTCGACATTTCTGTTCATTTCTATAAATATCAAATATCACTAGTAGAAACACGGTTAAGGTTAGCTGCGTTCTTCTGGAGCGTCTAGTAGTATGAATGTTTACTTATTGACTTCGAGCTTGTATCCTACGCTTATATTAGTCACTCTTCATCACCCTGCGATAAGACTAACACAAGAAACAAAAATATTTAATCAGTTCTCAGTGTAAAATAAAATTATAACTTACTTTGGCCATCATAACGTCAATATTTGGATTTTATACACAAGGCCTAGGTTGTTTTTCTATAATTCATTTAAACAGCATGTTATCATTCGCTAAAGGATTTATAAGATATTGCTGCGAATCCGAAAATTTAGTTAAATGTTTTTCATAGTTTCTCTAGATAATTTCCGTTCGGTTATTGTTGCGGTATGTATGTACATACTTATAAATAAGTACGTCATGTACTTATTTATAAGTATATACATACATTACAATTACGAATGCGAAAGATAATCCGGAATGCATGGTAGAGAAAGAGATAGCTATCTGTTGAGAGTTGCATTTCAACAGTACATAGTAAATAATAGAATACAATTGTTAAAGATATGACATTCACCATTTGCATGTATGCTAATAGCTACTGATTGGTGCTAATGAGTGTTTTGTAAAAAATGTATGTAGTAAAAATAAAACAACGAAGAAAATTATTATTTACAATCACAATTGATATGAAACATACATATACATGTACGTTTCATAAAAACAGTATTTTTTTACAAATGAAGAGGGTCATATATTTTAGTTAGTCAAATCCGCCGCTATAGATCTTTCACATAAATAATAATTGATTATATTGAGTTAATTCCTGTTTGAAATCGTATTTATTTTTTTATATTAATATATCGACATGCCATGAGGGAAAGAGTGGAGTTATTTTTTTAACACGCTTTTATTAGCTTGGTTTGTGTCTATGTATCTATGTAACGGCATTTTCGAACGTGATTTCCCCACTTCAAAACGTCTGAAACACTTGAAACTTCGCACACTTATCACGTGGTCCAGACTAGTAGGAGAGGCATGTTTTAAAACATCTTTATCTTGAAACGAAAAAAGTATTTCGCTTATCATTGTAAATTATATAGTTTCTAAGATTATAAACAAATATTTTGTTATCTTACCAAAATGTAATTTACAGTGAAATGTGAAACCACCTAAATTAAGTTTAATACAAAACTAATGACAGATTTTATCACACAACAATTTTATTATGGACACAAACCAATTTTACCGTGTATGACAGGTACATTCGAAGTGTGTAGTGTATTTATCTTCCTGCTTAAAATGTACGAAACAAATAGTACTACATTTCGTGGGCATACAGTCGTATTCTTTTTTTTCCGCCTGAACCATGCTAACCCATTTTAGTTTCAATAAATCATCACTTAGCAATCTGGAAAATATCAAACAATATAAGTACACTGTCTTTTTACCAACATACATTTTAACTTTATTACTGCTAATTAACATAATCATCATATTAACCGAAAGACAAAGTCAACTGAACAGTGAAGATAATAGTAATATGAGCATATTTATATCTATGAAATAAAAAAATACAAAGTTCAATTAGACAGAGGTACAGAAAGACGCGGACGCTATGTAGTGTGTCTTTTTTTACGCGTGGAAACCCCCTCGGGCCTTCACCCCACTGGGGTTTGCGGCAGGGCGGTGTGTCGGAATCGAACCGATTAAAACCACACCGTGTGCCACTCTGCGCCTGAGACGGGAGAGATCTGGGAACCGCTTTCTTACGCCATCCGGACCCCTCCCAGCGCTTGCCCGCACTGAAGCGGGCACCGTCTGATGGTAGGCTATGTAGTGTGCCTGCTATATCCCTTCTGTTTTATTAGTCTATGACGCATGCAAGGCACCCGTTATTAGTCCTTGTCGCACTGCATTCTCTTCTTTTCTCTATTCTTTTTTGCCATGTATTTAATAATACCGAATTTCATTTAAGGATTTCGGTAAATGGAAAACAAGACTATGACATACAAATATTATGTACTTATAAATACTTACGCTTGGTATGTAACTCCTTCAGTTTTACTTAAATTAAGACCACACTTTTTATACCTTCTTAAAACACAGCTCGGCATTTTGGTAATAATATTAACACTCTACGGATGCGCTTTGACGACGTGTTTATTAGCTAACTTCTATAATACGACTAAATGAAATCACGACAATTGTCTACATTTGTCTTCAATAATTAGAGTGCGATTTCTAACTTTTTTATAAAATCATTGCTGTATTGCTGTCAACCTCTCAAAACGCAATAATATCATTCTGACATTCAAAAGGTAACGGCTAATAGCAGACATCGTGACATATTTTTCATTATTAGCTGCTAACTTTTTACCCGACTTTAAAAGAAGGAGGGTTCTGTTTTTCGAGTGTATCTATGTAATATTTCTTTGGCACACCCTAAGGCCTAAACGGCTTGTCGTATTTTAAGCGAGTGGCGTCAATAGATTCGTCTTGGTCGAGAGAGTAACACAGGTTACATCAAAAATAAGAAAAAAAAAACAAAATATAAAAAAGCCTGCAATTACTAAAGATGGAAATATTGACGCAGTCGGGGTTTTTTCTTTTAATAATTTTACTTGTTTGATTTTGACATTCGAACACTAAATGGGACTCCTTGAAAATAAATTGAAGAAGAGTTTAGAGATTTAAATTAAAATATGTTATATATTATGTATGTAATAGCTGTATTTGCTTCTTATAGTCTTTTTCTATAGTTTTTAACTATCCATATGAGCAACATCCCATTTCTGGCACTCCCTTTTATTAGCTACCTTCCCCTTTCAATATATTCCTATCTAATGTTCCTATCTAATGTCTAAATTACCTAGGAATAATGGTTGCCTGACTTATCTAGTTGACGACATTAGGCTTGCATTCTGTTACTTAACTGTGTCTAAAAATATTTAGAAAACATGCCTATGCGTATCCAGCCTGGGGATATAGGTATGATAATGTTTTAGCGTAAATTTAAGAATTCAATTTCAATATTTATGAAACGTGTTTACTGGGTAATTTCTTACAAAGTTTAAACTTCTTGAAAAACAATAATAAGCTGTAACTTGTTTAAAATGGGTATTTTATTACTACGAATCCTACACCGTCACGTAAATAAATACACAACCTCGTGGACAATTTTCTTCAATAAAGGTTATGCCACTTGTGATTAACGGACTCTATCTTAGTATTAAGNTCAAAATGTAATTTACAGTGAAATGTGAAACCACCTAAATTAAGTTTAATACAAAACTAATGACAGATTTTATCACACAACAATTTTATTATGGACACAAACCAATTTTACCGTGTATGACAGGTACATTCGAAGTGTGTAGTGTATTTATCTTCCTGCTTAAAATGTACGAAACAAATAGTACTACATTTCGTGGGCATACAGTCGTATTCTTTTTTTTCCGCCTGAACCATGCTAACCCATTTTAGTTTCAATAAATCATCACTTAGCAATCTGGAAAATATCAAACAATATAAGTACACTGTCTTTTTACCAACATACATTTTAACTTTAATACTGCTAATTAACATAATCATCATATTAACCGAAAGACAAAGTCAACTGAACAGTGGAGATAATAGTAATATGAGCATATTTATATCTATGAAATAAAAAAATACAAAGTTCAATTAGACAGAGGTACAGAAAGACGCGGACGCTATGTAGTGTGTCTTTTTTTTACGCGTGGAAACCCCCTCGGGCCTTCACCCCACTGGGGTTTGCGGCAGGGCGGTGTGTCGGAATCGAACCGATTAAAACCACACCGTGTGCCACTCTGCGCCTGAGACGGGAGAGATCTGGGAACCGCTTTCTTACGCCATCCGGACCCCTCCCAGCGCTTGCCCGCACTGAAGCGGGCACCGTCTGATGGTAGGCTATGTAGTGTGCCTGCGATATCCCTTCTGTTTGATTAGTCTATGACGCATGCAAGGCACCCGTTATTAGTCCTTGTCGCACTGCATTTACAATCAATTCTCTATTCTTTTTTGCCATATCTTTAATAATACAGAATTTCATTTAAGGATTTCGGTAAATGGAAAACAAGACTATGACATACTAATATTTTTTTTCTTTTTTTTTTGACAACTCCCGCATTAGGAATATACATTCCTGTGTCGCGGGGATCTTTACAAACTTACATGAAATGGACACAAAGTACACCCAGACTTAGAACAACATTTTATGGATCACACAAAGTGTTGTCCCATGTAGGATTTGAACCCACAACACTTGGCGCAGTAGGAAGTGGTGTGGCGACCACTGAAACTATTAAGCCAACCGTGCAGTCAATATTATGTACTTATAAATACTTACGCTTGGTATGTAACTCCTTCAGTTTTACTTAACTTAAAACCACACTTTTTATACCTTCTTAAAACACAGCTCGGCATTTTGGTAATAATATTAACACTCCACGGATGCGCTTTGACGACGTGTTTATTAGCTAACTTCTATAATACGACTAAATGAAATCACGAAAATTGTCTACATTTGTCTTCAATAATTAGAGTGCGATTTCTAACTTTTTTATAATATCTTTGCTGTCAACCTCTCAAATCGCAATAATATTAGTCTGACATTCAAAAGGTAACGGCTAATAGTAGACATCGTGATATATTTTTTATTATTAGCTGCTAACTTTTCACCCGACTTTAAAAGTATGTATTAGTTCTTGTATGTATGTAGATTAGCTTTTATATATTACTTGTTTTTGATATATTGCCAGATCTGTATGTTTTGATACATTTTTTCTTACAAAATGCACCTACATCTTGTCTTCTCTGCATCACCCGATGGTTGACTGGTAGAGAATGCCTTAGGCATTAAGTCCGCCAATGCACCTAAAGTGCATGATGTATTAAATAAATAAATAAATAAATAAATAAATAAAAGAAGGAGGGTTCTGTTTTTGAGTGTATCTATGTAATATTTCTTTGGCACACCCTAAGGCCTAAACGGCTTGTCGTATTTTATTCGAGTGGCGTCAATAGATTCGTCTTGGTCGAGAGAGTAACACAGGTTACATCAAAAATAAGAAAAAAAAAATAAAATATAAAAAAGCCTCCAATTATTAAAGATGGAAATATTGACGCAGTCGGGGTTTTTTCTTTTAATAATTTAACTTATTTGATTTTGACATTCGAACACTAAATGGGACTCCTTGAATATAAATTGAAGAAGAGATAGCAACTTCAATAATCAGTGTAATGTAAATCTGATTTAAATTAAAATATGTTATATATTATGTATGTAATAGCTGTTTTTGCATCTTATAGTCTTTTTCTATAGTTTTTAACTATCCATATGAGCAACATCCCATTTCTGGCACTCCCTTTTATTAGCTACCTTCCCCTTTCAATATATTCGCAAAAGTTCCTATCTAATGTCTAAATTACCTAGGAATAATGGTTGCCTGACTTATCTAGTTGACGACATTAGGCTTGCATTCTGTTACTTAACTGTGTCTAAAAATATTTAGAAAACATACCTATGCGTATCCAGCCTGGGGATATAGGTATGATAATGTTTTAGCGTAAATTTAAGAATTCAATTTCAATATTTATGAAACGTGTTTACTGGGTAATTTCTTACAAAGTTTAAACTTCTTGAAAAACAATAATAAGCTGTAACTTGTTTAAAATGGTTATTTTATTACTACGAATCCTACACCGTCACGTAAATAAATACACAACCTCGTGGACAATTTTCTTCAATAAAGGTTATGCCACTTGTGATTAACGGACTCTATCTTAGTATTAAGTTCCTAGGCCATCTTGCGGTCATTACTGCATCAAGGTTATAATAAGATATTCGCATTTTAAACGTTCTTTATTTAGACTACATAACGGTATAAAATGAAAATATAAATACGGTGTAATTATAAAAGACAATTACCATGTTGAAACGTGGAATAATTAAATCTATACAATTGATGTAACACAATTAAAGGAACTATGCCTCAGTTCTGTTTTGCTTACTATTAGATTCCCTTAACAGTAGAAAAAATTATTTATAAGAATACAACATATTTTAAAAAATATGTATATTTATATTGCATCGTTTATAAGATGAACGGAAATTATGATAATTAAAATTATACAGTTTCCATTTAAATTTCTTTATTCTAACAAAGTGAGAAGTGGTAAACAGAAGAAATGCTACTAATGAAATAATTTTAAATACAATCGCTAATTTGAAAGTTGTGAAATTTAATTCATTGTCGTATTCATTCCACATAAACGGAAGTTCATTACCACATTGTTTTCTATTGCTACATTTTTTATTTCAAGATATTAGTTTGTTTGTGCAAAACTGTTGCTTGCCACTAATGCCGTAGGTAATTGTTAGTTAGAAATCTGATCAAAATATAATATCAAAACATGCACGTGAAATGTACATAAGTAACTCCGATCATTTTGTTTTTGTTCAACCAGCCGCAAAACAGGCTAAGTAACTGCGTACCTAGTTTTGAAAATACTTTACTTGTTAACGGGGTTATTGTATCTTATACGTAAATAACTGGACGCCAGTGTCATGCAGCAGTAGACTAGGATAATGAAAACCCATTTCCAGTCTGACGAATATAATATTGCGTTTGCGTACGTTACGGCCGCTGCTCATTTGGAACGCGATAGCACTTTTCGACGACGCGCATCACTGTTTGGTTCAGCTACCTTTTTTTATTATATTAAATACTTAGTAAGTGTTTGGCAATAATGAAATATAGCTATATTGACCTTGTCACTACAGCCAGGGACACAACCAGTTTTCGATTATCACTTTAGTTTTTTTTTCTTGCACACCTACAGCACCTACGCCTACAGTATATCTACGTGCTGTAGGTACACAAGCAAATTTCTTTATTAAAAGTCAACTATCACCTGTTGAACATAGGGTTCCTTTTCCAATAAAAATACATTTTCTAACGCACATCTCGGTAGTTACTAACATAGCTTGATCTGTTAATTTCGAGTTCAATAGGAATATTACCCGATCCTGTATAATACTTACGAGTTTGTATTCACTGCGTCTACAACCGTTTTATGCGTATAACTTTGAGAGTTCTTGCAGAATATATAGTTAAAATTGCATAGCGAGTTCAGTACTAACTACGTGCGGCGGGTACTACGCAACAAACGAATAAAATCAGAGACAATAATGTCGTGTGGGGCAGTTGTACGATTGACCGCCGATTGAAATGGGTGCCGCCGCGAAAAACGCCCGCCCTCACGTCGCCTGCAGGTGGATCTGCCTACCTGTTCCGTTAGTTAATATCATTCATAATTTTATTTTTTTATACATAGACGATTGTGAAGTTTAGCCAAATATGCAATAACATTTTATAAGTTTTCAACCAACTGCCTCATTATTATGTACCGGTGATCAAAGTGACGTTATGTAAATTCAGAACTAACGTGATGCAGAAATATATTATAAGGTTTGACATGACAATGAGTGCCTACAAAGATGTTTCTTAGCATTCGTGTGGCAAGGGACTTTAGTCTTGGCGTTTTGCCGTTACAAAGTTCGATGAAGGTCTACATATTCTGTTCTGCCAACTATTTCTATTCCCACGCCAAGATGTATTGAAAATCAATTTGTTGTTGGGTACGAAACATTACATTACACATTAGTATTGATTTAACAAAATCAATACTAATGTAATATGATCACAACACCTCTGACAAATGATAACATGATTGATTACCTACAAGTAGGTATTTGTTGTTCATGTAGTAGAACTAATTTCAATAACAATACCTACATGATCTAGTTTTTTGGAACGTTTACTAGTTAATTATGAATAAACTTATATGTTATTAACTGTTAACTTTACGAACTAACTAGACGATTACTAACTAACTAATAATTAATTAGAGCTGACTAGACGTTTTTTCTTCGACATTAAAAGCGTTAAAAAACTCTTTTATTTTGGTCTATGCTCATTTTGTATGTACTAAGANTATTTATAAGAATACAACATATTTTAAAAAATATGTATATTTATATTGCATCGTTTATAAGATGAACGGAAATTATGATAATTAAAATTATACAGTTTCCATTTAAATTTCTTTATTCTAACAAAGTGAGAAGTGGTAAACAGAAGAAATGCTACTAATGAAATAATTTTAAATACAATCGCTAATTTGAAAGTTGTGAAATTTAATTCATTGTCGTATTCATTCCACATAAACGGAAGTTCATTACCACATTGTTTTCTATTGCTACATTTTTTATTTCAAGATATTAGTTTGTTTGTGCAAAACTGTTGCTTGCCACTAATGCCGTAGGTAATTGTTAGTTAGAAATCTGATCAAAATATCATATCAAAACATGCACGTGAAATGTACATAAGTAACTCCGATCATTTTGTTTTTGTTCAACCAGCCGCAAAACAGGCTAAGTATCTGCGTACCTAGTTTTGAAAATACTTTACTTGTTAACGGGGTTATTGTATCTTATACGTAAATAACTGGACGCCAGTGTCATGCAGCAGTAGACTAGGATAATGAAAACCCATTTCCAGTCTGACGAATATAATATTGCGTTTGCGTACGTTACGGCCGCTGCTCATTTGGAACGCGATAGCACTTTTCGACGACGCGCATCACTGTTTGGTTCAGCTACCTTTTTTTATTATATTAAATACTTAGTAAGTGTTTGGCAATAATGAAATATAGCTATATTGACCTTGTCACTACAGCCAGGGACACAACCAGTTTTCGATTATCACTTTAGTTTTTTTTTCTTGCACACCTACAGCACCTACGCCTACAGTATATCTACGTGTTGTAGGTACACAAGCAAATTTCTTTATTAAAAGTCAACTATCACCTGTTGAACATAGGGTTCCTTTTCCAATAAAAATACATTTTCTAACGCACATCTCGGTAGTTACTAACATAGCTTGATCTGTTAATTTCGAGTTCAATAGGAATATTACCCGATCCTGTATAATACTTACGAGTTTGTATTCACTGCGTCTACAACCGTTTTATGCGTATAACTTTGAGAGTTCTTGCAGAATATATAGTTAAAATTGCATAGCGAGTTCAGTACTAACTACGTGCGGCGGGTACTACGCAACAAACGAATAAAATCAGAGACAATAATGTCGTGTGGGGCAGTTGTACGATTGACCGCCGATTGAAATGGGTGCCGCCGCGAAAAACGCCCGCCCTCACGTCGCCTGCAGGTGGATCTGCCTACCTGTTCCGTTAGTTAATATCATTCATAATTTTATTTTTTTATACATAGACGATTGTGAAGTTTAGCCAAATATGCAATAACATTTTATAAGTTTTCAACCAACTGCCTCATTATTATGTACCGGTGATCAAAGTGACGTTATGTAAATTCAGAACTAACGTGATGCAGAAATATATTATAAGGTTTGACATGACAATGAGTGCCTACAAAGATGTTTCTTAGCATTCGTGTGGCAAGGGACTTTAGTCTTGGCGTTTTGCCGTTACAAAGTTCGATGAAGGTCTACATATTCTGTTCTGCCAACTATTTCTATTCCCACGCCAAGATGTATTGAAAATCAATTTGTTGTTGGGTACGAAACATTACATTACACATTAGTATTGATTTAACAAAATCAATACTAATGTAATATGATCACAACACCTCTGACAAATGATAACATGATTGATTACCTACAAGTAGGTATTTGTTGTTCATGTAGTAGAACTAATTTCAATAACAATACCTACATGATCTAGTTTTTTGGAACGTTTACTAGTTAATTATGAATAAACTTATATGTTATTAACTGTTAACTTTACGAACTAACTAGACGATTACTAACTAACTAATAATTAATTAGATTAATTAGAGCTGACTAGACGTTTTTTCTTCGATATTAAAAGCGTCAAAAAACTCATTTATTTTGGTCTATGCTCATTTTTTATGTACTAAGAAAAGTGGTTTGCAATATTTAAGCATATTAATATGCTATGAATGTGTTTCACTTTTGATACAGTTAATATCCCATACCTAAGTTCAACAAATGTTGAGGATCCCTTCATCATAATCACAACTGTTTCAAACCCATACCTCGTAGCACTTACATTCATCAGTGCTTGCAAAGTGCTAATATCTAATCAAATGTGTACCAATAACTTACCTAGACAATAGAAAGTGCCCTATAAAGTTATGTAATATCACGAGACTTGGCACAGAATACCCGTCCAACGGTATAACGTAGGTAGAACAATGTCATAATGTACTAACTTCACTGTTTCCGAACATAAACGGTAGGATTGAAATCATCAGCGGTCAGCCTATCGCTGTCCACTGCTCATCAAAGTCCTTAACCAAAAAATCGTCATGCATCCCGGTCTTGGGCAGTCCGCAATCATCGACTGCCAGATATTTCCTAAGTCTGGTTATTTATGTTTCAGTGAGTTACGATTGAATATTTAATGTTACTTTACAGAGCTGTCGGAATCCCGCCTGGCGCTGAAAGAGAGCCTGTGCCGCGGTACTCTGCGAACGTTGGCGGCGCTGGGCGTGGGCGACGCGCACCTCCGCGGCCTATTGCTATACCACCTGCACGCCGCCCTGGCAGAGCGTGCCCGCCGATCTCCAGACCTGTTTGAGGTGCTTATCTCATTATTAGACTACCTTCAATGGCAGAATTCTAATACACTGGCCTTCATTTTCATTGTCAAACAGCCTTTCATTATTTTTCTCCACTGTACATAGGCCTCTTCTAGATCTTTCTGATGTTCACCTTCTTAGGTTTTGGTCCACGTGAACCCGACGGGTTCGGATAGGGTTTGTTAGGGATATAGTTTTCCTTTTCTATGCTGTGTTGCTAACTTGCGTGATAAAAATAAAGTTATTGAAACATCGCGTTCTTAGTCGGTCACTATACAGGCAACTGGTATTATCGTTTAAAGTTAAACTAAATTGAAAGTAATAGCCGTTTAAATACATTAAACGAGGTACGAGAAAGTTTCAGTTGTGAGGTCACATTTCAATTTTAAGAGTGCAAAATTCTCTCTATATATTGCTCTCTAGAATTTGTTCATATAACACGACAAAACAACGATAGTCCTAAAGAGCGTGAATTGATACTGAAACTGCAACACCGATTTTTAAACATTAATAAAACAAAAACCGGATTTACGTCAAAGAAAAATCATTAGGAAAGAGTTTAATTTTACGAAAATTTGTACCTACTTTTCTTATTTGACCAAATCTGTTTGGCAATGCTTATATTAAAGTAACTACTTTGAAAAATAAAATATTTGAATTTTTACAAAAAAAAACTTACTTAGTTTTTTAAAAATGCTGTACGTAATGTCTTGCCTATTTCAAAAGATAAAAAAATTTAACGTTTGAAACAAATTTATTTACCTACTTTTTTAATATAAAAATATAAACGAAATATATTTACTCCGTGCCTTTTGACTGAACTATCTAGCTATATCTATACTAATATTATAAATGTGAAAGTTTGTGAGAATGTTTGTTACTCTTTCCCGCAAAAACTACTGAAGGGATTTGGATTAAACTTTACAGTAATATAGCTGATACATCAAAATAACTCATAGGCTACTATTTGCCGCGATAACCGACATATACGCGGGCGGAGCCGCGGGCATAAACTAGTATTGTATAATGTTGCTTTTTCAAAGAGTTCAGTGATATAGTAAAAACGTACTTACTAACATGGTCTATTTTACAGGAACTGAAATCTGAAATCGAGAGTACCATAGAACAAGCCTACTCTATACTCCAAGGAGATATATCTGCGCCGCCAGACCTCGAGTTAAGACGTCGTTATCTTGGACCAAGCTGTGATAAACCTCAAGAAGAAAAATTCTTTATATTAGATGTTTAAGTAATTTATAACTTGTATTTTATCATTATTTTATACATAAATGTTTAGTTGTAAGTATTGTCTAAATTTTGTAAACCATACCTATAGCAATAAAACTTAGTAAAATTTTAAATTATAAAATGTGTTTTGTATTACGGTGGTGTTTAGAAATACTCAATTCAGAATTTTTACTCTTTATAACCTAAATAAACTTATCATATATTTCATACTTTTCTATTTTAAGGTGCCACCCACCAGTGTCACAAGCCAGTGTTGGTGATTGTTTAAGCTTAACCATTAAAACTAAAAAATATTTACAATTCTATTTTTGAATTGATTCGGTTTATGAACAGATGAAGAGATTCACGTACTTTGGACTGCGCAAATATGATCATGTTTCTGAATTTCGCAATCAGCTTAAGTGGCTCCCGATTCGCCTTCGACGGAATGCTCATATTCTTTCCATACTTTATGGTGTTCTATTTTATCCGTTTACTCCACCTTACTTAAAGGAACGCTTTGTTTTCCTCAGAGACACACATCTGAAATCCCCGAGGTCATCTGAATCTCTGGAACTGGCAGTACCAAATCATATTAGAAGATTCTACGATAAGTCCTTTACGGTACAGGCTATCCGATTGTGGAATGCTTTGCCGATGACTATACGGCGTGCCAAATCTTTGCCGGTATTTAAAAAAATGGTCAAAGATCACCTCATCATAGACCTGTCATCATAGTCTGTTATGTGTCTAAACATATTTTACTATTACAAGTTATGTTGTTTATTTATTTTTATTTTATTTTTCAATGGAAATATAAATATGTAATTTGTGTGTATATCGCTGTTTTATTTATTAGTATTAGCATGTATTAATGATATGTGATTTTTATAGAATTCACTTTTAACCTGTACATTTTTTTTTCTTCTTCTTTTTTCTCTTTTCGCACCTAACCGCCCATGGATTCGTATTTGTTTTTTTTTTACAATATTTTTTTTTTCCTATCCCAAGGTTGTCTGGAAGAAATTGCTTTTTAGCGATAAGGCCGCCATTTGTACACGGTAATGTAAACTATATATTTATGTAAACTGTTATATCTGTTGTACAATAAAGTGTATTCTATCTATCTATCTATAATACCAACAATTTTGAAAACTTCAACGAAAATCCATCTTGTCTGCAATAGGTTTGTATACGCTCGCAAACCCAATATTTATAACAAAATGTTTTAATTTTTGTACATCTCGGGGCACTTTTCACTTCGTGGCGTATTAAGAAAACAGTAGGTGTCGTAAGAGGCTACTAAGTGAGCAAACTATTTACGTTGTCTACACTACAAAAGGAGAAGAAAAACTTGAAATAAACTAAATACCTACCAACTTGTCTGGCTAGAGTGGTGTAGGAGTCCAAAACCTTCTGACTTAAGTAGCAGTAGACTATTAAAGACTGCACGGTTGGCCTAGTGGTTTAAGTGGTCACCACACTGCTTCTTACTGCGTCAAGTGTTTTGGGTTCAAATCCTACCCAGGACAACACTTTGTGTGATCCATAAATTGTTGTTCGCTGTCTGAGTGTTCTTTGTGTACGTTTCATGTATATTTGTGGTTCCTCGCAGCACAGGATGCATATTCCTAATGTGGGAAATGTCATTAAAAAAAGGCTTTTGATAATGATGAGTCATTATTGAACTTTATGACTTTTCTCTATGTTTAACTTTATCGGTGGTGCAATGGTACCGTATGCGACAAGTGCGGGTGTTTGTTATACATAAACTATGTATGTATTCACAAAAAAACGTATAAATATTCTTTTAGAATATGCTGCATAATGTTTTGAAAGCGATACCGTACTTTTTCAAATCACCCCTGAACCACTGAAGAAAAAAAAATAGAAATAGAACATAGTTTCGTGGTTCCTTAGTTCGTAGCGTTTTATTATATACTTATAGATATATATTATTACTAGCTGACCCACGCAACTTCGTCTGCATCTCTTTTCAATCATGCTCAGCTCCTGATGGTCTAGTTGCGTGAAGGTATAGTTAACAGTTATTGCGTTTTGCGTAGACCACCAACAGACACAAAAATAAGCGAAAATTGATTAGAGACTTTCGGAGTTAATCGTGATATTGAAAAGATTATTACATTTTATAAGTATTTTAAATCATACATGTTCTATACAGTGATAAAGATCTAATAAAAGAAGATCGCATAATCAAAATTTGAACTGTTGTCCTCCTTGTCATTTTTTTTTCTGTGAAAAGTTCCTTAAGTTCCTTAAAAGTGGTAAATTTAAGGACATTCAGATCGACTGCCTCGGCAGCGCAGTTGTAACGTACGCGACTGCTGTGTATCAGGTCTCGGATTCGATTCCTGAGTCGGACCAAATGTTTATATGATCTAAAAATGTTTGTTTCGGACCGTATATTTGAATTTATATCAGTTGTCTAGTTCCCCTAGTACAAGCTCTGCTTAGTTTGAGATTGTGTGGCGTTGTGTAAAAAAATGAGTATAAAAGAAAATAGCTAAGAAAGTCAGATTTGTATTTATAATATTAGCAAGAATGTCTATCCTTACTCTAAAGAACTATGAAAGAGATGACACGGGCGGATATTTTGTATGTCTGGCTACACGAATCATAGGGTTTCATTTTATGGAAAGAGTAAAATATAGATACATTCATGCTGCGATATTTTTAGGCCGTATCAATATGAATTGAGTTACAAAAATATTAATATATTTGGACAAAAGTTTGTTTGTATAATAGTTCTGAAACAAACGTGTCAACTGACATTATATGACTTTCGTCGCCCATGAACACCTCAATAGTACCAAGTGTGTTGCTCCCTTTTCAATACTTACACCCTAGAATCAGAGAGAAGCTTATTATAACTCCGCAAATCTCATTATCTGAAAAACGAACTTAGGGAAAGAACTGCATAAATTCATTTTTCTGTAAGGCAATGGTATAACTCCTGTGGAGCCTGGCCAATATGTGCTGAACGAAGGTTCTTCTACTGTTAATGTTTTTTTTCTATAGATATAACATGCATGAGATCAACCAGTACATATTATGATGCCAAACTAGAGAGGATACTTTCTTCTGCAATTAAAAATGTCGTAAACCAACTACGAAGATACGATACGAGATTAAAAAGTGGTAAATATGAAATTTGATGTTAATTCATTACTACCAAAATAAATATCGATGATCCATAAAATAGAATTTAATAAAATTACTAAAAACCTAGGACAGAAAATATATCTATATTATATATATAGTTCTATATTTTTCCAAGCTTTGACACTTGACAGATAAATGACAACAGGAGTCGGGACATAATATCATATTTGTAGCTTCATGATGCATGTCGATTGCTCAGAGGCAACTAAAAATTATGAATGTTATTGCCCAAAGTAGCTTGTAAGATAACTTGTAGTTGTTGATATTTATCTAATATTGTGTTTATATTGTACAGTTTGTGTGTTTATATTTTATAATTTATATTTAACTAATTCGGTTGACGTAAGATTGATGAAATGATTTAAACTGAACTCTCCAAAACGAACGCATGAATACCTACCTAAATTGTGAGTCAGTAAGTATTGTTTACTCTGCGCAACAGAGCACCCAAATCGATTGGTTTGTCAGGCCTGATAAGAGACAATAAATTCTCGTTTAGATTAGATTTATAACAAAGTTAATGTTCATTTTAAAGACACTTTATTGCTCATTGTATCAACACCAATATAATAGTACAGCAGGTTCCAGTCTACTAAAAGCATTCATACAAAGAGCATTTTTCCACAATATGTCCCCCAACCGTCAAGCTTTGTTGCTGTCGTCTTCAAATTGTTATGGGTATTCTATGCTGGAGTTTGCAAAACAAGAAATATGTTCTTTACTAAAGAGGTAAGTTAAGCATTCTAGTTTCTTTTTCAAATCTAATTTTATAGTGTCCTGTATATCCTTAGTGTATTGTACACACATAGAGTCCTTTCAAGTCTTACACTGTTAAATTTGATCAATAACATTACATTTTTGTTATTTCAGTGCTAATGTTACAAATTTAATCTTCATTCCATATGCTCAAAAGGACTATGATAAGTATACTGCTAAAATAAAAGAAGTCATTGAACCATGGGGATTCAAAGTAACAGGATTACACACATACTCAGATCCTGGTAATGCTGTTGACTCTTCAAAGGCTATCTTTGTTGGAGGAGGCAACACATTCCTTCTTCTTAAAACACTTTATGATAACAATTTAGTACAGCTAATAAATACAAAGGTGAATAGTGGGAACCTCATATATATTGGAAGCAGTGCTGGAACAAATGTAGCCACCAAAAGTATAAATACTACAAATGATATGCCTATAATATTTCCTCCAACATTTGAAGCTATTGGTCTTGTACCATTCAATATCAATCCACACTATATTGATGTGATAGAAAGCGCAACCCATAAAGGAGAGACCAGGGATCAAAGGATAACTGAATATATGGAAATGAGCCACGCAAAACCGGTACTGGGTTTGAGGGAAGGATCAATTTTGCATATTGAGGGTAATAAGTTGACTTTAAAAGGAGTTGCTGGTGCTGTTCTATTTAAACCGTAAGTCTGAAATGCATTTACTCATGGTATAAAGTTTCGAATAAACTTAGCTACTTTTACCAGAGTCACGAGATAATATTGTGGTATATTTGTACATTTTGTTTCAGGCATGAGAAGAAGATTGAATATCCTGTTGGCTCTGATGTCTCCTTTTTAATGTTTTCATAAAATGATATTTTTATACACTAAATAAATCATGTAAATCAAAAAATTATGGTAAATAATTAAATAAAAATCAGGATTATAATAACAATGATATAATTAATTAATGTTAGAAACAAACATAAACAAAAATTATTCAAGGAATATAATTTTGAGTAAACCTTGAAACCACTTTTGCACTTAAGTCATATTCTAATATTTCAACAGCTGTGTCACTTTAATTTGTGTCAATTAGGTATATTGCAAAATCACTAAAAATCCACAATTTTCACTATTTACTGTAATATTCATACATGAATCAATCCACCAATTTCTAGACAATGATTAAAACATATCACTAAGAAATAGTGTCTGAGAATTGCACTTCAATAGTTTATTTTGTATTTAGTAAGGCTAACTCCGAATTTCCAGCGTTTAGGGTTTATGTCAGCCAGTAACTGGAGCATGCAATAACATAGATCTAGCTGCATGGAATAAGGAAGGCTGTGATGTTACTCTTGTTTGTCCAGTTCGTTCTGCGGTAGGTAAATGACACAAGTATCTTCGCAGAGCTAGATCACGTCGTGCGCTTAGGCCACGCGTTATCTCACATCCAGATCCAAATAATACAGCACGTTGACGTTTTCGCTTTTGCTCTGCCACCTACAAAAAATATGGGAAAAAAGGAAATTAAGACACATGAGAAATATTCAGAATATATAATTATGTAATAATAGATAAAAATAAGTACGCAATTTTGCACTATTACTTAATAGTGCAAAAACAGCTATTGAAAAGTTTATTATTAGTGACAGAAAAGTTAAAGTACTACATTATTCATGTTTATCCTACTCATATAAGTCACAGGATCAACACGGCAGACCCTCGTGACGACCGAGAAAACAGTAAAATTAATCACACAGCCAGGTCAGTATATTTGGTTGGGTGACCATTCTTAATGTGTCCGTGCCTCGGAGCAGATGGTACGTTAAAACTCGAAGCTCAGCCGTATCTTAGTAGACTTAGGAGCCGTCTGCACGATCGAGAGAATCGCGAAGGATACGTGCTTCTGTCGTTGGGTAAATCTCCATAAATGAGCAATTATTTCTGCGGCCTGTGGTGACGACCCCTACAGCTGACATCAATACAGTAGAGGAAAAATAAAAATCATGCATCTCTGGTCTATTAATGATAGCAGTTCTTCGAAAAGTCAGTGTTAGTCATACTAACAATGTAACAATGGCTGTATAAAGCGATCATATTACACTGCATCATCCATGGCATTTTTGTGTAAAAACTAAGATCCGCTAAAAACAACTGCAACAATATACCACAAGACTTGCACACCTAGATTTATGACGCATCTGGGAGTGAGCTATTTCAAATTACGACATCAATTAATTTAATCAACCACTGAATGTTCAAATCATTTGTTCAGTTGCAAATGACCAATTCTCAATTGATCCAGTTCGTTATTAGGAGTCGTTGATTATGAGAGTCATTTTTGACTAGATACTACCACATAGCGAGATTCAGCACGACGTAAAAATGGTTATAAATAGTAAAATTGGTTCAACTACTTTAACACAAACAGTTGGGCTCTTGCCAATGGAATATAGAACTTTCTGTGAATGAACTTTGTAACCCAACTTGCACTTGGCCAGCGTGGGGACGTATAGCCTTAACCCATTCCTGAGAGGAGACCCGAGCACAGCAGTGTGACAATATGGGTTGATGATGATCATGATGAACTTTGTAATCGCTAGATCTTTTACGATCTTTTAGACAGCGACTAAATCCTTCAAATGGAAATACTACTCCCAACTACACATAGGGACGAGATTACTCAGGGAGAAATGAGGTCCGATTTTTACATGGACGGTTCCAAAGCCTCACAGCCCAATATTTTAACCAATATAAATTTTCACATATTCATATATTTATACAACAGAGCAAATCTCGAAAGCTAATCGCCAAGACCTCCTAAGTGTGTGTTATTTCATGTCAGTTAGGTTCTTAGCAGTTAACTGTCGACATTAGTGATACGATAACTAGGATGATTTTAACCGCCTCTTGATAAAGATTATACTTTATTATGATACCCAATAAAGGTGACGATAATCAATACATATAATAAAAACTGGTCACTGGTCTATATATGAAAGATAGATAAGAAAAACTATCATATGGGCTTTATGAACGTAATAGAACCCAAAACAATGATGTTTGATAAAATATTTTTCTGATGTCTGTACGTTTGTGCATGCTAATCTCAGGAACGGCTTATCCGATTTGAATGCGGTTTTCACTAATGCATTTCCGGTTTGCTTCACTTAAAATTTGGTGTTTGTTTCATTTAAAAGGGTGGCACTTAAAAATGTTACACCAATTTAAAGAATTACTATGATAGCCTAAACATAAGTGGACGGAGCTGCAGGCAAAAACAATTAGTTGAATAAAATAGTACTCAAATAAGTGAAAATGAATACCTGAATAGCAGCTACGGGATGTAGAGACGCAACGTCAGGTTTAGATTCTGCTTTATTTTCAGGTACACCATTTTGTGCAATATTATCTTTTGACTCAGAACTGTCTGACTGAGACTGAATAGTGTCTTGTAAGCTTTCTGCATTTTTCTGCAACACTTCTTGAACAACTTCATTTCCGGCCATATGTAGAGACAGCCCCAAACGGGCCAGTACTCTCTCAGGTCTCCAATGATCTCGTGCTCCACCAGAAGACACACTTGATTGTTCTCGTCGACGCACATCCGCAACTAAGCTTGCCCAGTCGACTCCAAGGGCATCCCCTAACCCAGCTATATTAAATCAAAAATATTATAAGTGTACTTTTGTTAAATAACTTATATTTAGACATTCATCATACCCACTGCAGCAGTGGGCTAATAACGGCTGTGGATGAGATTTATTAAATTAAAAAAAAAAACACCTCTATCAGGGAATACATTGTATATCACAGAGGACCTTATAAATATGTCTATACATGGAAATAGACACAAAGCATACCCAGAATCAAAACAAGAATTTATGGACTGTACAAGTATTAACTTATGGTGGGATAGAACCCACAACATTGTACGCAATAGGAGAGTGGCGAATTGATTGCTTAAATCACATTTCATCCATAAGACATCATGTGCTAAACAATATTTGTAAAAGTTTTAATACCTCTTGTTCGCTCCTCTTCCAATTCTCCATCAGATATTTCTTCAAAATCTAAGTTTGTTACTTCTTCATCATCCTTAGCATCAAGTGAATCCTTTTCTTCACCTGCACCACTTGTGTCCTATCAATAAGAATATACGCAAATGATTATTGACTTGATATTCACTATCATTTTAAGCCATTTTAAAAAGGTAATTTCACATACCTGTGTAGACTCTTTTTCGGAAACTTCTAGCTTAGAACCACTTTCATCATTGGGTAAAGCAGTTTGGCTATCCTCATCTATAATTTGATCTGCCATCTAAAAAAAAAGGAATTTAATTATATTTACTTTATACCAAAAGTAAGATCTCTTTTCAACCAAAGAAACAAAACATTTTATCTTACATCTTCTCTGTTAAGAATGTCATCAGGATCATCACTGATTTCACTAAGATCATCAGGTATAGCTTTATCATCAACTTCATCTGCACGAGGAGCCGCAGCAGGTGCTGGTTGTGATGTAGTTGGGATATCTTTTGGTGTCGAGTCTGGTTCATTTCTTGGAGGTCGCCGTTTATTACTCTCACCTCGCATATCCATCCGCATACCACGTCCATAGTCTTCTAAATATATAAAAATATATCAATTCACTTAAAAATAAAAACAAGTAGATCATATGTGACTTTGATAAAGAGCTTAATAGTGATTCTTACCCTTACCATGCATCCTTCCACGATGAGGTCCAGTATGACCTCTATGATGCCAATTATCCACATCAGGGTCTTTATCACCCCACTCGCCCATCTGTTATACAACAAAATATAATATTACTAATAATACTCATTGACTGTATAGGATAAACATAATTGGCTTAGATTTCAAGGTATGATACATATATCATCGTACGTACGATTTGCTTGGTTTATAACACAACATATGTATATTTGTTGACAGACTATTACATACAGTCTCTTATAGTCCACTACTGGACAAAGGCAAAGGCTAAGGAAAGCCTTAGTAATGAAGTTAGCAGACTTCTTTG
Organism: Hyphantria cunea; assembly: GCA_003709505.1. NCBI lineage: Eukaryota > Metazoa > Arthropoda > Insecta > Lepidoptera > Erebidae > Hyphantria > Hyphantria cunea. Next base: position 367,617 of record PKRV01000385.1, read on the forward strand.
CCTGTATATTAGTTCTTTAGGATACACTTATCTAAAGTGAAACTGCTAATACATCAAAAGTACTCCAGAACCTGAACTCTATCATAACAATATGATATTCTATTAACATTTTAAATCAATGGTTTAGTAGCAGTAATTAAGATTTGTGGGACTACATAATGATGTATGCCAAAGAACTGATCTACTGATTATTTCCAAACCACAGACACATGCTTTTATTTTACAAATTTATAAAAACATTTGTATACAAAAGTTAAGAAAAACTTAAATGCTAAAAAATAATCAACATACCAATGAGGATAAGGACAGCCAAGGAATATGTGAGATAGGATAAGGCAGGGACTTTTATTGTTGTTACGATAATCAATTGGTTCATTCCAATACAAAGTTTGGTAGTATAATTTCATCTAAAGCAAAAGAATTAATTTAAAAATTTAGAAACTAAGATTACACATTTTATATCGTCTCTCTTCTGGATATTACATAATGACATTTACTATAAAAATATATGTCAAATATATTCACCTGTGGGTCATGCATCGGCCAGCGTCTCTCTCTACTCCAGTCTCCTCCACGATAATCTTCATTATCCCACTCTTTATGAGGGTGAATATATCCTCTTTCTCGATCTATGGAACCAGACCGGCCTTCCCATGAACGGTCACGATGAGGATGACGGTCATCATAACCTGAAATATAAACCATACTTTAGATTTAAATAAGAGTTTTTTGATAACATCAAAAACTATCAGTCTTACCCATATCAACACCCCTGTGGTCACCCATGCGATCACCATATAATCTATCATCATCTTGAGGATAGCCCCTTGGAGGACCAGAAATTTCATAACCAGTATCATAATGCCTGTCCCTTCCCTGAATATTATACCCAGGTGATCTATCATCCTCTCTGGGACCATCATCATAACGATCATCCCCCCTGTCATAGTGATCTACATTTCGGTCATTATCATACTGACGCTCCATATCCATTTCGTAATCACCTTGATCTCTATCTATGCTATCAAGTCTATCCCTTTTTGTTGAACGATCTCTTTCAAGCCTATCCTGTTTACGACCGCCTCTTTCAGAATGTGTGTCTTGTCGATCTTTAGATGTAGAAGAAGCTTTGTCAATATCAAGAGCCCTATTGGAAATAGCCGCTAAAGCAGCTAAACGCTCCTCTGGTCTAGGCAAAAGTCTTTCCATAGGTTTATTGGGTTTTTCCAAACCTTTGTCTGAGCCGCCTCTTCCACCCAGTCCCCTGTCCCCTCTTCCTCTTCTCTTGCTATCATCCCTTTTGCCCTCCTTGTTTCTGTCTCTTCCTCTGTCTTTCCTATCATGTCTGTCTTTATCATCATGTTTTTCTTTCCTTCTTTCTATAGACCTATCTTTGTGATCTCGCCCTCTCTCTCTATCCCTGCTTGCTGATCTCTTTCTATGTCTTTCTGCACTTCCATCTCTTCTAGTTTGCTTCTTGGGTGAAACTGGTCTACTTCTTTCAGAACTCTCTTTCTTTCTAACATCTTTTGAATGAGTAGCATATTGGCGAGGAGATCTAGATCTTGCTTTTCTGGGTGATCTACTGCGCACTCTATTCTTCTCTCTTTCCTTTTCTCTTTCTTTTTCACGTTCTCTTTCCCTCTCTTTTTCTCTATCCTTTTCTTTTGCACGATCTTTGTCTCTATCCCTAGTACTATGAGGTGAAATGCTTCTACGTTCTCGTCTATGTGGAGATTTGCCATGTTTTACTGCACTTTTAGTGAGGCTTTTAGATGTAATTGGAGGTGTTCCACCAGATTTCTTACCTGGAGAGAGTGATTTCTTACCTATAGTAGTTTTAGGAACTGGTTTCTTTTTTCCACTACTGTCATGTTTTTTTAAGAGTTTATCGTCTTTCTTCATTAGATTTTTCTTGGTTTCACTTTTGTCTCTTTTCAGGGTGTCACTTTTTATGAACTTCTTTTTAGAAGGTACATCACCATCTGAAGAAGAACTTGAATTCCTTTGTAACTTTCCTTTCTTCCCTTTTCGCCTAGCTTCTCTGAAAAGTAATTAGTTGATATTAAGTAGCAACAAATAATCAAATTTATTAAAAATAAAATTATATAATTGAATATCAACATATGTAACCATGTTAGTAAGTATAAACTAAGAACACACTATGAATCTTAATACCTGCCAGAAGAAGAAGATGAGGAGCTATTATCTGATGAAGATGAGGAAACGCTCGATGAACTAGAGCTGCGAGATGAAGAAGTACTTGACATTGTTTTCTTTTTATCTTTACGCATGTCTTTACTGGAATCCATTTTCATTTGCAACTCTAACTCACGTTGAAGTTGCTGTCGACGTTTCTCGAGGACGTCTGTGTCTGCATATTCTAAGTCATTTTGATCCCAGTTGTCGATTTCACCATCTGGACTACGGCCTGATCGTACCACGACGGTAGAATGTAACCTACTTTTAGGATCATCCTTCACACTACGCTTATGTTCAATATCTTTATTAGCAGCCCGTTGCTTCGAAGGACTTATAAGTGTATGAGTTGATGCAAATTTACAACTTTTGCCGTAAGCACAACTCCCGTTTTGAGCCCACTGTCTACAATGTTCAGTTGTTTTTTTAGCGTTTGACTTCTTAGTACCGAGGCGCTCAAACACACTAGGCCTATTAGCTAGATCTTTAGATTTCGGTAATTCGACAGTAATTTTTCTTTTTCCTTGTTTTGACATTATAAAGAAAAAACATTGGTCTAGCACAATTAAAAGCGATTAAAAACATACAATTCTACCGGCGCAGCGACCGCCGCCATTGTTGTTTATGGATGGATATTTACTTCGAACTAGTCAAAAGCAAAGCCAATTTTTTAAGGAATGAACGTGAAATCCACTGCAGTTTAATCCAATCATAGATAAGAAAGAATTCCTCTTTCTTGTATCAACCAATGAAATTAAAACCGTAGACAACGACTGAAAACTAAAAATTTAGAACACTTTTTTAAATCGATATGGCCTAGTAGGTGAAGGACATTTTTTAATTAAATTTATACAAATTTTACCAAGAGGTAAAGTTTCTAACTCTGTTTATAGATTTGTAAACATAAGTTAAATTTGAAAATTCTTTTGCTGGGAAAAACAACGCTACTCAGGAGTAAACAATTATGTTAAAATAATAGTATTTGTAAAACAAATCGTAGAAGAGCGAGCGGTTAACGCCCAACGCCCAAATTGTCGTACATATGGCATGGTCTTGATATCTTGAGTTGTTTGTACCTTTATTCTCATAAATTACAATAAGGCATAACTTTTATCTTCTAATAGTCCTGATTTTTATAACATTAAAGCATCTTTAAAACTAGTTTTGTTACTATTCTAAAAACATACTCCTACGTAGTTTTTACCGTATTCTTTTAATACTTATCTTATACCTGTTCGCAGTTCGTTTTGATTAAGATCCTTTCCATTTTTACCTTTGTCTTAATATTTCCCTACTTTTCATTTGCAAAGAATTTAAGATTTGGTTACATAGAAGAAACAAGTACTAACGCAATTATTAAAATTCTGCATCAATATTCCAAAGTATATTTTTAAGATCTTTTTTTAAGTAAATATAAATACTTATTAAGACTAAGAGAAGTTTCGGTAAAGTTTTTCATTATACTCTATGGTTCTAAATGTGCCGAGTGTGCGATGCGTAGCATAACCCACAGCACAGATTATAATAACGTTTGGGAGGGAGAATCCGGAGAATCTCTCTGACTCGGAGTAAAAGTATAAACACTGTGATTTGACAGACGAATATTTAATGCGATACCAATGTAATATATTTTTAGCTATTTATCTCGGCTCCAAACGACGAATCTACAAATAATTAAAAAACTGATTATAATGTTACTCCTATAGGTATCACTGAATTTAGCCATTTTAGTACATATAATATTGGCTTCTTTATTCTAACCTTCAAAAGGTTGAAACTTAATTGAAATTGTTCTCTAACCCGCTCAGCAAGAAATACTTCATTAAGTGTGTGACGAAAAATATAAGAGCAAAATGCCGATACTCGATGGCAAAGAAATTGATATATTTTTTGTAAGTTTTCCTAATTTATTGTTCTTAAAGAATAATAATGTTTATGGTTTTTAAGCTAATTATGATCTTAGTTAAGTGGTCTAATCTTAATCTTGTAAGCATTATAAACCTTTGTCAGTTCTTTATAAAAAAATTTAAATTTTTATTATCTGCAAATTTACACTTGGCAATTAAAATACTACAAGTACCTAAGTCTACCAATAAGTTTTGCATAGTAAGAAGAGTCTGTCTGAATGTAATGTTCATTTAAAAAAACATATGCTAAGGTATACTATGCTATCTTTCAGAGTGAAGAAGATCTCCCATATGAAGAAGAGATTCTAAGAAACCCCTTTTCCGTGAAGCACTGGCTTAGATATATCGACCACAAGAAAGCTGCTCCAAAAAATGAGATTAATATGATATATGAGAGAGCCTTGAAAGAACTGCCAGGTTCCTTTAAATTGTGGTATAACTATCTGAAGTTGAGGAGAAGTCAAATTAAGGGCAGATGTATAACAGATCCAGCTTATGACGATGTAAACAACTGCTTTGAACGGTCCTTGGTATTCATGCATAAAATGCCCAGGTTATGGATGGATTATTGTACATTCTTAACTGATCAATGTAAAATCACAATTACTAGAAAAGCTTTTGATAGTGCCTTAAGGGCCTTACCTATTACACAACATCATAGAATATGGCCCCTTTATTTAAACTTTCTTAAAAAGCATAATATTCCTGAAACCGCTGTTAGGGTATTTAGAAGATATCTTAAATTGAGCCCTGAAGACACTGAAGAGTACATCGACTATCTTATATCCATAAACAAATTAGATGAAGCAGCTTTGAAGTTGGCACAAATTGTTAACAATGAAAACTTTCAGTCAAAACATGGTAAATCAAACCATCAGCTATGGAATGAGCTTTGTGAGCTAATATCAAAAAATCCTGATCAAATACACTCTCTCAATGTAGATGCAATTATAAGGGGAGGGCTTAGGCGTTACACTGATCAACTAGGACATTTGTGGAACTCTTTAGCTGACTATTATGTAAGAAGTGGTTTATTTGAAAGAGCTAGAGATATTTATGAAGAAGCTATACAGACAGTAACCACAGTAAGAGATTTCACACAAGTTTTTGATGCATATGCACAATTTGAAGAACTAAGTTTGAGTAAGAAGATGGAAGAAGTAGCAAAAAAGACTAACCCTACAGAAGATGATGATATTGATCTGGAACTTAGACTTACAAGATTTGAATACCTTATGGAAAGAAGACTGTTGTTGCTTAACTCAGTACTTTTGAGACAAAACCCTCATAATGTAGCTGAATGGCACAAAAGAGTTAAACTATATGAAGATAAACCACATGAAATTATAGATACCTATACTGAGGCAGTACAAACAGTTGATCCTAAACTAGCTGTTGGTAAGTTGTTTACACTATGGGTTGGATTTGCTAAATTTTATGAAAAAAATGAACAAATAGAGGATGCAAGGCTCATTTTTGAAAAAGCTACACAAGTTAACTATGCTAAAGTCGATGATCTTGCTTCAGTCTGGTGTGAATGGACAGAAATGGAAATCAGACATGAAAACTATGAAGAAGCTCTAAAATTAATGCAAAAAGCTACAGTGCTGCCAAGTAGAAAAGTTGCTTATCATGATGACACTGAAACAGTACAAATGAGATTATATAAGTCTCTAAAGGTTTGGTCTATGTATGCAGACTTAGAAGAAAGTTTTGGTACCTATAAATCATGTAAGGCTGTATATGACCACATTATAGACTTGAAAATTGCAACACCACAGATTATTATAAACTATGGTTTATTTTTAGAAGAACATAATTACTTTGAAGAAGCTTTTAGAGCATATGAAAAAGGTATTGCACTATTTAAATGGCCGAATGTTTACGATATTTGGAATACTTACCTAACAAAGTTTTTAAAAAGATACGGAGGGTCTAAACTTGAGAGAGCAAGAGATTTATTTGAACAATGTTTAGAACACTGTCCTGCAGATTTTGCAAAATCAATATTTCTCCTTTATGCAAAACTGGAAGAAGAGCATGGTTTAGCTAGACATGCCATGGCTGTATATGAGAGGGCAACAACAGCGGTTCTACCAGAAGAAATGTTTGAGATGTTTAACATTTATATTAAAAAAGCTGCTGAAATATATGGTGTGCCAAAAACTCGACAGATATATGAAAAGGCTATTGAGACACTTCCTGATGAAAAAGCAAGAGAAATGTGTTTACGATTTTCAGAAATGGAGACACGTTTGGGAGAAATAGATAGAGCTCGTGCTGTATATGCACATTGTAGTCAAATGTGTGATCCAAGAATTACTGCTGAATTCTGGAACACATGGAAAGAATTTGAAGTTAGGCATGGTAATGAAGACACAATGAGGGAAATGCTAAGAATTAAGAGAAGTGTTCAAGCTACTTACAATACTCAAGTAAATATGATGTCTGCCCAAATGTTAAGTTCAGCAGCACAAGCAGCTGGTACTATTTCAGATCTCGCTCCAGGTATGAAGGATGGTATGAGAATGCTTGAAGCAAAAGCTGCTGAAATGGCTGTTCAAAGCAAGGGTAATATTGCATTTGTACGTGGAGAAACACAAGGTCTTAATAGAGAAAGTGGTGATAAGGTAGTCAATCCTGATGAGATTGATATTGATGAAGAATCAGACAACAGTGAAGATGAGGAAGTAGCTCCAGTTCAAAAGAAAGAAATTCCTGCAGCTGTTTTTGGTGGTCTTGTTAAAGAAACAGATTAAATACTAATATTGTATAATCTAATTAATTGTAATAATAAAAATACTTAGTAATAAATCAACTTTTATTGGTAAGTTTAGTTACATTATACATTAAGCCATATTTACAACAGAAATCACAGAACACATTTTTATTAAATTATTAAATATTGTATATTTATTAGATCTATTTAAATGAATTATTAGTGCAGAAATTAAGTCTTTACACAGCATTTTTATAAAAGCTAGTTTCTACACTATATAGTGCTTAACAATTTCTCAAAACGCCTGACAACAATAAATTCCCCACTAATGTTTAATAATCACACTGTAATGTCCGTCAGTGCCGTGAAGCAAAATAAATTCGTATTTATTTATTACAAAAGTGAAGTAACAAAACAAAAATTAACTTCACTTAACTTTATATTATGTCTCTGGGGGGTGAGATAAAGTGCAGTGAATTGGAGTACATGCTCTGTTGTTCTGAATAATTTAAATAACTGATATCATTATGAACACCCCCAAACATTATCAGTTCCCCATTTCCTTTTACCAAGGAATACATAACCAGCTCTTCGGGAGCACCAGTTGTTTCACCTAACCGAGGGCATAGCCACGAAACGTAATTGAAAGCATTACCATTTAACACAGTTGATATATCTAGGACATGCATAGTCAAAGTGTTACGTTTAATTTTTTTAATGGCGGGTTGACTTGGTTGAAGATTGGGGGGCGGAGGCAGAGGTTCTCTTCTATTTTCTAAGTGAGCTATTTGTCTTTGATTAATGAGATCATTTTCAGGTGCTGTATTACTGGACGGATCACATGCAAATGCTGCCATCCTGTATTTATTAGCTTCTTGCAACTGTCTAACTATTTTCATTCCCTTATTCTGGAAATAAAAAGTATAATAATATAATAAAAGTAGTATACATATATAT